>VWZD01010229.1:5985-58865 GCA_013396695.1 Sakesphorus luctuosus
AGGGCAGGACGGGGAGCTGAGGGCAGGACAGGACAGGGCACACCTGTTTGCACAGACAACTTTTTGCTGCAGTCTGTCGCTGAACTCCTGCAGAAATCCCAAACTGATCTAATATCTCAGCAGTCTCACTTCCAACCACTGAGGCCTTTATTCAGCTCCCCTGCCCTTCTGTGAGTCCAGGCCCCTGGTGCAGGCAGCCCGAGGCAGCGATCACCACTCCACTCCTCAGCTCTGTCCTCCAGCCCTGCGTGGGGGAGGAACCTCCTTCCAAACCTCCTGCAATTTGTCTCCAACATCAACCTGCAGGGACAGGATTTCTCTGATTTCCACAGGTTTTTCACACTACGGGTCCAGAGAAGAGCAACGAGGCTGGAGAAGGGAGTGGAGCACGAGTGCTGTGGGGAGAGGCTGAGGGAGCTGGGGGTGTTTGTGCTGGAGAAGAGGAGGCTGAGAGGTGACCTCAGCACTGTCTGGAANGTGCCATGATCTGGTAACCACAGTGGGGTTGGATCAATGATTGGACTTGATGATCTCAGAGGTCTCTTCCAACCCAACTGATTCTATTGATTCTGTGCTTTACTCCTGATGCTCCCTAACACAGGCCTGCACAGCCCCCCAGATCTCTCATTCTTTTTATGCCTCAGCTGCTTTTGTCAGAGAGCAGAATGAGGAACCCTTGGTAAGTGCATTTCAACAGCTGCTCTGTTGGTGGGGCACCACAAAAAGCAGAGCCTGTCATGTCAATCCATTCCCAAACATCCCAGAGGTGCTCAGTTACTGTGATTCTCTCACCAGCACTTTCAATAAAGCTCCTTTGCACTGGTGGCCATAAAACAAGGGGGAGGCAGTAAGTCCAATTTAATGAACAGCAGTGCAGGGTCACTTAGTTAGAGATGGGAAAGGAGTGTCAGAGGATGTGTCAGATTTGACACCATGTCAAGTTTCAGTAAATATAAGCAGTATCATAATGCATTATTACACTTCCCAAAGAAGAGCTCTGAACCATTTACTTAACAGCATTCAGAGAGAATTATTCCTTCCTTTTTTTAATTTTACAGAAAAATGTATCACTTCAAAATGCATTTAAGAAAAAAATCTTGAATAAAACAGCTCTATTTCTGCCAAGTAATCATGGCATAAGACCATTGATTTCATTGTGTGATTTCTCCTGGCCTTTGTACAACTCAGAACTTCTCGAAATTCAACATCATAACCTCTGGTTAATTATGGGAAAAACACTTTCATTTCTAACCAGAAAAGATCTGTAATTTCAAAAGCTTACCAGTGATCTGGAGCTGTGATTTCATGGACAACCCACTGGCTGGTCCTGGCCTGGACCCACTGCCAGCCATAATATGGGCTGGATCTCAGATCTGGATGGAGAGAGAACAGAAACACCTCAGTGCTCAGAAGTTAATCTGGTTTTTGATGTGTAGATACATCACCCTGCAAACAAAGCCACACTTGCCTGTCTGGGTCCTTTCCCCTTCCCCAAGCACAGAACACACTTTGCAAAGGGCTCAGTCTCTATTACATGGTCTGCAACTGTTCAGGTCCAAGGCAAAAGAGGTGATTTGATTGTGTCACTTCAGTTTGCCAATTAACTGAATGAATGATGTTCTAATTACAACGTTTGTTGTAGATCTTGGGTCTGAAACACATGACTGTTTACATGTCATAACTCCTGGGTAAGTTTATCTTCCCATGTCAGGCATGACTTATTTTTTTAAAAAAGAAACCAACTCCCAATCCACAAGTACAGCAAAAAGACCAAAAATAAATTGTTTCATTAAAAAGTGAATTTCAAATTGAGAGAAACCTGCTTTTGTATGGTTTTTTTTGTTTTCACCTTGTCAGGTCAAGTCTACAGATGTGCTGTAACTCTGCAAAGCACTTAACTAGAAAGGAAACACATCACTTTTGAAGGAAGGCAAGAAAACCTTCAGTTATCTCACTCAGCACTCCCAACCCTCACAGCTGGGCTGGCCTGAGCCTCCCAGCACCTGCCCCTGCTGCTCTCTGAGCCTAATTCAGTCCTTGTTTTGGGGGGCAGGGGCAGAAAGTGAACAATGTATATTGTAGAGCTTCCATATTAACAGACAGTAATGAAATGGTGTGCTATTGTATTAAAAACAGACATCTCTTTGGAATGTCCAGCTATCCCTGTGTATCAGGAATTAAAACTGGTGACATTTTGGTCTGTGGTTTTGCCACTGCCACCTGTGAAAAGATTTATCCTTTTCCTGACAAGTTCTAGGGAACAAAAGCTGACCAAGCGAAAGTTTCGTCCTTGAAGACAGACGTTTCATAAACTAAAGTTACTTGAGTCTCTCCTGTTGGTTGGAGGGGTGATGGGGGGGGGGCAAGCAAAGAGGAAGAGAGAGGAGAAAGAAAGAGTGAGCAGCAGGGTCTGTGACCTCTTCCTGGGGGGGTGGAGGCCTCATCCCCCCAGGCAGAGTCTGCAGGAGGGTCTCAATGGGAAGGGTGAGAGGGCTCGTGCTCTTGGCATTGGTGGTTCTTTCCCCAAAAAGACAGCAGGGACGCTGCTGTCTGCCAATGCTGGGAGATGTAGCCCCTGGCTGGGGTGCTGACATGTTGGCCTGGGGTGCTGACATGTTTGGGCTTGGTGCTTCAGTTTCCCTCCTTCTCTCTCCCTTCTCTTTGGGCTCTTGTTATTCAGTCACTCTCGTTAATAAAGATACTGTGTTTTCTGAACTCTCTACGGTGCTCAGCCTCACTTTTCCAGCAACTGTGGAACCCACCCTGTTACCCCCTGTCTCCTGTTCATTTCACAACACAGTTCCAGCTCGCCATCCCTCACCAGCTGAGCTGGATCCAGGACTCTGCAGTGTATCCCCCCCAGATAACCAGTGGGTGAGGGACATGCCAGCTGGACACAACTCCCACACAACTGCAGCCCTGCCCTGCTGTGTCCCCTCTCCTGGGCCACTGCCACACTCACCCCCCATGCCAACCCCCCTGCCCCTCTGGGGGGGTCACCCTTTCTCGAGGAAAGGCAGGTTGGTGGTGGTCGAGGAGGCAGAGCCAGCTCAGGCAGCATTCTGATCACAAAGCTTACACCGAGCATAAAGGACTTGATTCTTAGTTACAACTTGACTTTTATCTCCTTTCTCCCACACTGTGTCATCTCACAACTGGTCAGTCAGCCCAGCCAAGCAGACATGGCAGCATTCTACAGGCCAACAGGCCTCCTGCATTCTGCAGGTGGTTCCTTCCCCTTTAAGGGCCCACTGCAAACTGCTTTTAGTCAAGAACACACCCTGACCTGCTCCATATCAATTCTTCAAACATCAGGGAGTTGTGAGAGCTCACTGCAGGTTGTGGTGGCCGATAATTAATTACTGAGGGCACAGCTTGCAGGTGTCACACACAGGAGAGTTTATTAAACCACTCCATGGAGAAAGGAAGAATAGGTACAAGTAAAAGCAAACTCTAACTTCAAATTACACAAGACATATTCTTAAATCCCACCCATAGGTTGTATCACAGTGTCCATAAACCTCATTACAGCTTTTAATTGGATGACACTTTCTGGACAGAGGTTCGCTTTGCCCTGAGAATTTTATCTCTTCAACATCCCATTCCCATGGGCAGCCTGACCCAAACCTTCTTATCTCACTTGGTTTTCATTGGCTTGCTGGTTTTTCTCACAGAACTAATGTAGTCCCTGCTGGCAGGCCTCAGAATGTGCCTGCAGCTCCAAAAGCTTTTTCTCAACTCAAAAATCCTTCTTTATTCTTACAGGGAGTCCACAAACCTGCTGAGTGAATCCCCACCCTGCTCCTCTGTGGGACCCCTGCCCTGGGGGGCTCAGCTGCTGTGGCCGAGGGGCTGCTCAGCAGCACTGGGCACCCAACGGGACCCCAGGGCACAGCAAACACCCTGGGCCAGCCCCCAGGGCAGTTCCTGCACTCAGCACTGGGCACCCAGTTGGACCCCAGGGCACAGCAAACACCCTGGGCCAACTCCCAGGGCAGTTCCTGCACTCAGCAGTGGGCACCCAACGGGACCCCAGGGCACAGCCAACATCCCGTGCCAGCCCCCAGGGCACAGCCAACATCCTCTGCCAGCCCCCAGGGCAGGTCCTGCACTCAGCACTGGGCACCCAGTGGGACCCCAAGCTCAGCAAACACCCTGTGCCAGCCCCCAGGGCAGTTCCTGCACTCAGCACCGGGCACTGAATGAGATCCCAGAGCAGCCAACATCCGGTGCCAGCTCCCACCCAGTGGGACCCCAAGCACAGCCAACATCCTGTGCCAGCCCCCAGGGCAGTTCCTGCACTCAGCAGGGCTCCAGCAAGGAAAGCACTTGTCAGCTCAGGCTGCTGCTATCTCTGCTCTGAGCCAAAGGCTGTGTGTGCACTCCCAGCTGATAACACACCACAGGCAGGTTATCCAACGCTGGGCATGTCCAGCGTTCTGTGCCAAGTACACGGCAATTTGCACCAGAAGGCAGGACCTGAATATGGCAAATTGCTTTTTAGAGGCTGCAACTGGAAGCAAAGTCTGTATACTGTGCAGTTACTGTGAAATTGGTAATTCCACAGGTATCTGGAAGTGGAGAAATGGGAAGTTCTTGCACCCCAGAGCCTGCTGATGCCACTGTTCCCTCCTGCAGAATGGGACACCACCACAACCAGTATTAACAACCTGATAAATACTATTTGCTGTTAACAGTTCAGTGCTGTTCACTTGCACATGTGAATCACACAAACCTAAACTGTGCTTGAGTGGAAGAGCTTTCAATGTAAGTATTTAAAAAGTAGCCCAAATTTAGAACATTTAGAGGACAATTCTTAATTCTGATCCTGTGACTGGTTCTGGGGAGAGGCTGAGGGAACTGGGGGTGTTTGTGCTGGAGAAGAGGAGGCTGAGAGGTGACCTCAGCACTGTCTGGAAGTGCCTGAAGGGAAGTTGTGGCCAGGTGGGGGTTGGTCTCTTCTCCCAGGCACTCAGCAATAGGACAAGGGGGCACGGGGGGCTCAAGCTCTGCCAGGGGAAATTGAAGCTGGAGAGCAGAAAAACTTCTTTGCAGAGAGAGTGCTGAGGCATTGGAATGGGCTGCCCAGAGAGGGGGTGGATTCCCCATCCCTGGAGGTTTTTCAGCTGAGCTTGGCCGTGGCACTGAGTGCCATGATCTGGTAAAGGGACTGGAGTTGGCCCAAGGGTTGGACTTGATGATCTCGGAGGTCTTTTCCAACCCAATCCGTTCCATGTTCTACCCAACTCCCTGGGCACCCTTTACCTTTCAGGAGAGCAACTGGATCACATCCAGACCAACCCTGAAGGAGTCTGAAGGAGGTCAGATTTTCAGAAGAGCTGCTATTTCCCCTCTGCAGAAATAACACTGCACAGGACACACCTGTGATCACTGAAGGGGAGAATCCCTCACCTGAGCTCATCTGCCAAGCATTTACACCACACAAAGGTAATTCAGGAACATGTGCCAAGGGTAAATCTCATTTCTAGCCCTGCAAATACACTTATTTAAATGGCTCCAGGACCAATTGATTGTTTTCATTGAGAATGTGCAAAAAAAAATCCAGCAGCTGAAAATGAGTGTCCTGGAACCCTCTCCCGAGTTCACACACACAGAGGGATGTTCAAAGTACCTTGGGAGGCACAGCCTGCCCCACCAACTGGCTTCAGGAAAATCCCAGGAATCTACTGTTTCCCAGGATTTAAAAAAAAGTATCTACATTCACCATTGCTTAGTTCTCTCAACTACCAGAAAGCTACTAATTATTTCTGAACAATAAAACTGAAGAGTCTCATTTTTTGGCACAGAGAACCTCCACTCAAAGCAAGCTGCATTAATTAGCCAGGGAAAAGGAGAGTTCCAGGAGGAGGAGCAGCAAGCAGCAGTTTTCCTGTGCCCTGCACTCCAAGAGCCCTATTCCCATGTTTGCCAATACCTGGACTCCTCCAGGCCCCTCAGGTGGCAGCTGAAAGAGCCCCCACCAGTGGCACAGCTGGTTCCATGCCAGGCTTCCAGCCAGGAATGATCCCTGGAGGCTCCTGCAGCTTTGCTCCCAGCTGGGCACTGATTTCAGCCCCCTCCCCACCAGGCACACACATTCCCCACCCAGATTCCTCAAAACTCACAGGATCTGAACACTGACACCTCCATCTCCATCACCTTTGAGCTGGAATGGATCAGCAATTAAGGGAGTCTGTCCTGTGGCACACAGGAAAAGGGGAAGGAGAAAGCAGGATTGGCAGGTGGAATTACAGACACCTCATTTTCTTAGGAAACAAAGCCAAACCAGGTTAATTAGCCAAATAAGAATCCATGGTGATTAGTGAGCCAGACTTAGAAAGAAGTGCAAGGCAATAATCCCACCAATCACACACATCCAGCTATATTTACATATATTTATATATATAGTTTCTGATTACTATGTTTAATTAAACTTAAAGTTTAGCATTTCACTCCTCTTTGTTCATATAACAAATACACCAAACAGATTTATGTGCAGGAAACTTCCACATTAACACCTTTTTTAATGGTCACACTGCAGATGATTCCAACTCAAAACCAACGTAGGGCTATGTGTAAGCTCACTCACTAAAAAACATCCACTCCTCAACTATAACTGCAGTACTTCCATTTAGTTTTATTACAACACAAACACTGTTTAGGATTCTATGAAAAGTAAATCTCTTTAGAAATTTGATGTAATGCAACAAGTACTTTCACAGGTTGAAAGTCTCATTCCAAACAACTGCGAATGCATTTTCAAGGGTTTTTTCTGCAGTAGAAAATTACACACATAGATCATAGAATGGATTGGGTTGGAAGAGACCTCTGAGATCATCAAGTCCAACTCTTGATCCAACCCCACTGTGATCACCAGCCCAGGGCACGGAGTGCCCTGGGCTGGTGATCACAGTGGGGTTGGATCAAGATGTGGTGGATTCTCACTCAGTGCCACATCCATAGAATCACAGAATGGATTGGGTTGGAAAAGACCTCCCAGATCATCAAGTCCAACCCTTGGGCCAACTCCAGTCCCTTTACCAGATCATGGCACTCAGTGCCACGGCCAAGCTCAGCTGAAAAACCTCCAGGGATGGGGAATCCACCCCCTCTCTGGGCAGCCCATTCCAATGCCTGAGCACTCTCTCTGCAAAGAATTTTTTTTTTTAATCTCCAACTTCAATTTGCCCTGGCAGAGCTTGAGCCCCCCCGTGCCCCCTTGTCCTATTGCTGATCTTCATGGATATTTAGGGATTTGGTGTGGTTTGGGGTTGCTTTGGGTTTCTTTGTTGTTCTGGTTTGGTTTCAAGTTATAGTAAACTCCTACTGCCATTTTTCTACCCACTTCCAAGGAACCACCAGAATCTGCAATTTGGGAGCTTTCAAGGGTTTGCCAGCTGTGGCAGAGCAGGGCAGTGTGAGGGACATTCAGAGCATGAGCACACAGGTATAATTTTCTCAGAAACGAACCAGACAAATTCTTTGGCAGATAAAAGGATATAATTCAGAAAGAGTATCTTCTTGTCATTAAAAACAACCACTCAAATGGTTGCCTGAACTTCTTGAGTGGCTTCAGGAGGTTTGGTTTTACAACATCCTACTCTAATATGTAAATTGTTGGGTAAATTACACTCTGCTTACTAACTGCCTGTGCCATTGTTGGTACTGAGGCACGTTTGAACAAACACTGGTTAAAATAAACCTGCCTCACAGGAGGAAACTCAGCCCAAGCATCCTTTTGGCTCTTTCCTGGATCCCACTGGAGTGTTCCCAGCTGGAGCATTCCCACCTGGAGTGTTCCCAGCTCCCTCCCGTCTGGAATGAGCTGGTGCTGCTGGGCCAACCTGCACCAGCCCCTGGGGCACTGGAATCCAAGGCGGCAGAGTTTGGAGGGAAGTGCCTGGTGTGGAAGGAAGGATAGACCTCTCAGGAGCAGCCCAGGTGCTACAAACACCTCTGGGAAAAGGAAGGCAGCAAAGGGGGATGGTCAGTTATTGTTCTAAGAAATCATGGGAAAGACCAGGGAGAAAAGCAGTTTTTTAGGTTGTTTATCCTGGAGAAGAGGAGGCTCAGAGGTGACCTCAGCACTGTCTGGAACTGCCTGAAGGGAAGTTGTGGCCAGGTGGGGGTTGGTCTCTTCTCCCAGGCACTCAGCAATAGGACAAGGGGGCACGGGGGGCTCAAGCTCTGCCAGGGCAAATTGAAGTTGGAGAGCAGGTAGAAATTGTTTGCAGAGAGAGTGCTGAGGGATTGGAATGGGCTGCCCAGAGAGGGGGTGGATTCCCCATCCCTGGAGGTTTTTCAAGTGAGCTTGGCCGTGGCACTGAGTGCCATGATCTGGTAAAGGGACTGGAGTTGGCCCAAGGGTTGGACTTGATGATCTCAGAGGGCTTTTCCAACCCAATCCATTCTGTGATTCTGTGATTGCTTGTACCCACTCACTCCTTTTCCCACACACTTCACTCACTCATCCCTCAGCCTGTTGTGCTCACAGATCCCAGGACACTTTCCTGTGTTTAGCTGGGATAGCTGGTGTCACTTGTGTGCTCCATGGAGGATGGAACTAATGGGATCTGTCACTGTTTATCTTGCTTCAGGTTCCTGTTGGTGACAACAAACTGCTCCACAGACGGATACTTGATCTCCTTTGGGAGTCCAGAGCTGTTTTTTGCCAATCCTTTGCTCTCCAGTCTGGCCTGGTTCATCCTCCATAAATCTTCAGTGAAGGCCAGTGCTGGTTGTTTTTCCTTTTTGGGAATATCCGTGTCTTTAAAGCTGCAGTCTGTTTTCCTGTTGGGCTGACAGGAAAAGGAATGCCAGATGTGATGTGACATAACCCTGTTGGCACTCTGCTCTTTGCTGCATGGGCTGCTTTGCTGCCTGAGTCTTATCAGAGTGAAGGCATCTTGGCCTTGGCACAAACACTCCTCCAGTTTTATTCCTGCAAGAAGTGCCCTTTGTTATCAGTCAGAGCCATTCTGGGCTTTATTTTGCTGATTTGTAGGTGCATGTTTCCATTTCCTCTTTTCATCTGAATTTATTACATTCTCTACAGGATATGGAATCCTAGAATGGATTGGGTTGGAAAAGACCTCCAAGATCATCAAGTCCAACCCTTGGGCCAACTCCAGTCCCTTTACCAGATCATGGCACTCAGTGCCACGGCCAAGCTCAGCTGAAAAACCTCCAGGGATGGGGAATCCACCCCCTCTCTGGGCAGCCCATTCCAATCCCTCAGCACTCTCTCTGCAAAGAAGTTTTTTCCGCTCTCCAACTTCAATTTGCCCTGGCAGAGCTTGAGCCCCCCGTGCCCCCTTGTCCTATTGCTGAGTGCCTGGGAGAAGAGACCAACCCCCACCTGGCCACAACTTCCCTTCAGGCACTTCCAGACAGTGCTGAGGTCACCTCTGAGCCTCCTCTTCTCCAGCACAAACACCCCCAGCTCCCTCAGCCTCTCCCCACAGCACTTGTGCTCCACTCCCTTCTCCAGCCTCGTTGCTCTTCTCTGGCCCCGCTCCAGCCCCTCAATCTCATTCCTCAACTGAGAGGCCCAGAACTGTTTGCTCGTAGCAGAATGAGATTGAATAGAAAGATTCAGTCCTAGAGACCAGATTCTGATAATCTCACTTGGAGAATTAGACTCACAGACTCTCAGACTATTCTGAGTTGGGAGGGACCCACAAGGACCATTGAGTCCAAGTCTTCAGTCAATGGCCCACACAGGGGACTGAACCCATGACCTTGGCATTGTTACCACCAGGTTTTAACCAACTGAGCTGTTGATTCAGAGGAGTGACTTCTGACTGATACACCCTGTGCTTTGATGCAGAAATGGTTGTGAGGAGAGGGAAGAAGAAAGTGACTCCTGTGTTGTCAGAAGTGCAGTGGATTGTAGATATTGTATACACAGATCAGATAAGGAGACAAGTAAAATATGTAGTTGGAACAGCATAGTGGGTGAAGTTTCTGCTGACAGTGACAGCCAAGCTGCACTCTGTGAAACCCTCCCTGCTCCATTCCTTGTGTAAATATCCTTGGTGCAAACCCCAGAGC
Source organism: Sakesphorus luctuosus (assembly GCA_013396695.1). NCBI lineage: Eukaryota > Metazoa > Chordata > Aves > Passeriformes > Thamnophilidae > Sakesphorus > Sakesphorus luctuosus. The sequence continues at coordinate 16,039 of VWZD01010229.1, forward strand.
TGCTGCCCTGCCCAGCTCCTGCTCTGCTCAATAATCTGTGGCTCTTCCTTCCTCCCTGGGTGATTACTCAGCACTTTCTGCCTTTGGACTTGTTTGGGCAAACCTGACCACGGCCTTCAAACTTATTTTGGGAACAAAAAAAAGTGTAAACCACCAAAACCAGCTTTGCCAAACCACTTTTTACTTGAAAGATGAAAGTTGAACAGTTAAAGTAACTGCAAATTTGGTGAGCAAGTAAATTGCCAGGCTGTGTCTGCCTGCGCTGATCGTGTGTTTACAGCTGACATGGAGGAGAAACCTCTTCCACAATATGCATGTCTTCAGTTAAAGAGAGAACTCAGAGTTCTGGGGGAAGGACAAGGAGCATTTCTACAGTTTATCACACACCAAGTGTACATATTTATCACACACCTGTTGGTGTTACATCTTACATGCAGTTTTTTAAACCAAACTTTGTATGTTTTATGCCCTTTCCAAAAGTCTCTGTTCCTGTTACATAGGGAGGTTTTCAAAACCATTGATAAAATCACCAGGTGTGTGAAAGAAATGCTTTCATTATGCAATTTTTTCTCCATTTTTGAAACAGCAAATGCACTTTGAATTGGGACACCTGTAAAGAGCAGTTGAACCTGTTCTTAAAATCAAATACTAAACATAAGGCTTGCAGCAGCCAGCAATGTGCAGTTATGTCAGTATTTTATGAATTATAAAGAGCATGTGCCAACATATTTTCAAGGCTGTTCATGTGTAATACTCAGTCAAGGGTTTCACTCTCACCTACGTGTCTTTGATTCCTTTAAATAAATATGAAACAAAATTACTGTCTGCAGTAAGTTCTTTGCCAGATGAATTCCATCACTGAGTAAAGTCACCCCAAGCTCAGTTGATGTGACACTGAAGATGTCTCAAGCCTTTTGTAGCAGTTTTTTTTCTGTTTATACTCCCTGATTTTGTGGGTTGGGAAGCTCCTTCCAAGCTCTTCCCTTCCTTTGCTTTAACCAAGAAGCACCAAAATCATAGAATGGATTGGGTTGGAAAAGACCTCCGAGATCATCAAGTCCAACCCTTGATCCAACCCCACTGTGATCACCAGCCCAGGGCACAGAGTGCCCTGGGCTGGTGATCACAGTGGGGTTGGATCAAGACATGGTGGATTCTCACTCAGTGCCACATCCATAGAATCACAGAATGGATTGGGTTGGAAAAGACCTCCCAGATCATCAAGTCCAACCCTTGGGCCAACTCCAGTCCCTTTACCACATCATGGCACTCAGTGCCACGGCCAAGCTCAGCTGAAAAAGCTCCAGGGATGGGGAATCCACCCCCTCTCTGGGCAGCCCATTCCAATCCCTGAGCACTCTCTCTGCAAAGAAGTTTTTTCCAATCTCCAACTTCAATTTGCCCTGGCAGAGCTTGAGCCCCCCGTGCCCCCTTGTCCTATTGCTGAGTGCCTGGGAGAAGAGACCAACCCCCACCTGGCCACAACTTCCCTTCTGTGTGTGACCTGAAATGTAAACACCCCATTCCCTTCCTCCAAAGTCTCTCACAATTGTTTTCCCAGTTTCCTGCCACCTCAGTGGTCAGTGTGACACCACACTGATATCCCAGAATAGCCCCAAACCCCAGCTGACACCAACAGATTTGAAATTGCAGCAGCCAAGGCTGAGGAACCAAACACTGACAGCCTCAAACACCTTTTCCAGAAACAATTATTGATCCAACAGGAATCCTGAGTGCTGATACCTTGTTTTTCCTCGGTATCTACCATTTCAAAAGAGGACTGAACATGGGAAACTCTCCTGCATCCAAAGTTTCTAAGCTGGAAATGCTGAAAGACATTTAAGCTGCCTATCAAAGCAAAGACCCTGCCCAAAGACAGACAGAATAACTCTGGAAATGTTGTGGCCAGACACCCAGGGATATTCCCACTGTAACTTTTCCCTCAGTTCCTGACATCACCAGTGTTCCTTGGTGAGAAAAACTGGTCTGCCAACTTCATCCTGCAGAGAAAACGCTTCCAACACTGCTTGCAATCCAAATTAAACTGTCTCCAGGGCTCCCAAACTGAGCACTGACATCAAAGTCACAGAGAATCCAGTCATTAGCATTGCTCTGCAGTGAGAGGCCTCCCTGTAAAACCTGCACCTCAGCACAAACACCTCACAGCACTTTGCTCTACACACATGTAGCATTTGATACTGAATAGGACTGGGGGAAGACAAGCAAAGACCCAGAACTGCAATATACAAAATTCAAATTAAAAACCCAGGTAATTTGAGTTTCCCCCCTTTCAGGAGCACATCAGTAATTCCCTAACCACAAGGCTAAAACTGTGGCAGGCAGGACAAAAGGGACAAAACAGGCACTGTCACCAACTCAGATAACTTTCCAGTGAATCTCCTTTCTAACCATGAGGATGTGAACTTTTACTAACTTTTAAGAAATGATCTAAGGGGAAAAAAGCCCCAAATTGTACATGACCATCATATGCCTTTTGCTTGATTCCAAAAGGCCTGGCAAGAGCAGCCACTGCAGAGAAGCTGCAGAGGATAATTAAAACCATTTGTGAAAACAAAGGGATGGTCTATTTTTGTTTCAGCCATTTCCTTCTCATGGTACAATCCATTTCAAAGAGGACAACAATTCATATGTACAAACCACTGAGCTAAAACCATTCACTGCTGTAATCTTTGAAAGAGAGCAATGTTTAAACTGGCTGGTTCTTCACCACAGGGGAACAAGATCACAGAATCACAGAATGGATTGGGTTGGAAAAGACCTCCCAGATCATCAAGTCCAACCCTTGATCCGACCCTACTGTGATCACCAGCCCAGGGCACTCCGTGCCCTGGGCTGGTGATCACAGTAGGGTCGGATCAAGACATGGTGGATTCTCACTCAGTGCCACATCCACAGAATCATAGAATGGATTGGGTTGGAAAGACCTCCAAGATCATCAAGTCCAACCCTTGGACCAACTCCAGTCCCTTTACCAGATCATGGCACTCAGTGCCACGACCAAGCTCACTTGAAAAACCTCCAGGGATGGGGAATCCACCCCCTCTCTGGGCAGCCCATTCCCTGCAGCTGCTCTGGGGCTGAGGGGCTCCTGCAGGGCACAAACCTGAGCATCTCAGTCAAATATTCCTGCTGGGGTGAGCAACAGGTGATTTGAGACCTTCCCATGACAACATGAAAAGGAATCTTTGAAGAACTTCCCCCCAAGTCCCCTCCTACCTGTTGCCATGGGAAAGGGAAGGAAGGAATTTCTCTGCTTCTCACAGCTGCCTGACACAGGGGTGAGGGAGAGTCACATAAATCCACATGCTATAAGCTACTTATTCATGTTATTCAATTAATTTTTAATTAGGGCAATGATATAATCTTAATGTGATCACCCAGAGCAAAAATATCAAGTCAAAATTTTAAGTTTTTTCCCCCCCTTCAAGCAGTTTTTCTACTTGTAATCTATTAATTGATGATTGCTTGGAAGAGATAATTTAAATCATCTCCCTTTTAATCATCTGTGCAGTTGTAACAGTTTTCCTGCAATGTAAGAAGTTGGTAGAAATAGTCAGGAAAAGCACAAATTAACATTTCCATATTTAAAACAGTTATTCAAGGATCAAAAGTTACTTCACACGAAACACAGGAAAAAAAACCTTGAAAAGATAAAAATACACCAAAAAAAACCCACCAAAATTTTGCCTGTTATGAAGTGCCCAGGAAATTAAGGAGGCAAAACATACAGAACAGGCACTGACTTTGAAGTGGTGGCACAAACCCTTGTGAGGAAATTCACCCAGGATGAGCAAAGTGTGTTTGGTTTTACTCTCAGGCATTTCTGAACAGTCTAAACAGCTGCCAGGCAGCATTTAAACTTTTCTCTCAGACCCTTCTCATGTGTTTCCCCTCTCCTCTGTGCCCTGGGCTTAAGCAGAACAGTATCTAAACCTGATCTGAAAATGGCATAAATGAAAGTGTGTTACTGAAAAGAGCACAAGAGGTAACAAGGGCAGCCTAAAACCAGAACACACTTCGAGGAATTGCTGCCCCCTTGTTTTTTTAATAGAACCAGAACCAGCTACGTGGGCTGGAAAGGGCCCCTGGAGGTCTCTCTGTCCAACACCCCCCAAACAGGGCTAATGTGAGAGCTCACTGCAGGTTGTGGTGGCCGATAATTAATTACTGAGGGCACAGCTCAATGTGTCACACACAGGAGAGTTTGTTAAACAACTCCATGGAGAAAGGAAGAATAGGTACAAGTAAAAGCCAACTCTAATAACTTCAAATTACACAATATATATTCTTGAATCCCACCCACAGCCAAGTCTTACAGGTTGTATCACAGTGTCCATAAACCTCATTACAGCTTTTAATTGGATGACACTTTCTGGACAGAGGTTCGCTTTGCCCTGAGAATTTTATCTCTTCAACAATCCATTCCCATGGGCAGCCTGACCCAAACCTTTTTATCTCACTTGGTTTTCACTGGCTTGTTGGTCTTTCTCAGAACTAATGTAGTCCCTGCTAGCAGGCCCCAGAATGTGCCTGCAGCTCCAAAACCTTTTTCTCAACTCAAAAATCCTTCTTTATTCCTACAGGCAACATCAACATCTCTCACTCTCAGTACACGCAACTAGGAGCAATATACAAGTTATAATAAAGACATCTTACTAGATATTCGTGTTTCCAGATACAATAACAACAACAAAGTGAGTGGCTCGGAGGCTTTGCACCAACACATCTACTGCTTTGCTAAGGCATAAAGGTGCCTTCCACCCTCACCCATCTCCCACAGCCACAGCTGGAACCCACCAACAGGGACAGAACACAGAATCACAGAATGGATTGGGTTGGAAAAGACCTCTGAGATCATCAAGTCCAACCCTTGGGACAACTCCACTCCCTTTACCACATCATGGCACTCAGTGCCACGGCCAAGCTCACCTTAAAAACCTCCAGGGATGGGGAATCCACCCCCTCTCTGGGCAGCCCATTCCAATCCCTGAGCACTCTCTCTGCAAAGAAGTTTTTTCTGATCTCCAACTTCAATTTGCCCTGGCAGAGCTTGAGCCCCCCGTGCCCCCTTGTCCTATTGCTGAGTGCCTGGGAGAAGAGACCAACCCCCACCTGGCCACAACTTCCCTTCAGGCACTTCCAGACAGTGCTGAGGTCACCTCTCAGCCTCCTCTTCTCCAGCACAAACACCCCCAGCTCCCTCAGCCTCTCCCCACAGCACTTGTGCTCCACTCCCTTCTCCAGCCTCGTTGCTCTTCTCTGGCCCCGCTCCAGCCCCTCAATCTCTTGCCTCAACTCAGGGGCCCACAACTCAACACAACACTCAAGGTGTGGCCTCCCCAAGGCAGAGGCCAGGGGAAGGCTCACTGCCCTGGGCCTGCTGGCCACGCTACTTTGGATCCAGGCCAGCATCCCATTGGCCTTCTTGGCCACCTGGGCACACTGGTGGCTCCTCTTGAGCTTCCTGTCCCTCAGTCCCCCCAGGTCCCTTTCTGCCTGGCTGCTCTCCAGCCACTCTGTGCCCAGCCTGGAGCGCTGCAGGGCTTGGGGTGGCCAAAGGGCAGGACCTGCACTTGGCCTTGTTGAACTCCATCCCATTGCAATCAGCCCATCTCTCAAGCTACAATGGAGCTACCTAAAGCTGCACCCCTGAGAATGCCATTGCTCTGGGTATTTGCAGTAATATGGAAAGAGTGAAGAAAGAGCTGAACTCCAAAGTTGCTCTCCCAGCCTGAGCCACCTTCCAGTCAATTCCATCACCAGCAGCTTCCATTTGGTAAGAGATTGCTCACAGCTTTTCACTTCATACAAACCACCTATCAAACTGTTAGCTAAAACCACAGGGCAAATCTAGAGCCAAACCAAACAAATCTAACAAGATTTATTTTGTTACATGATTTAATTCACAGAAGTGCCATAATTCTTCCACTGCATGTTTGTACATCCATTTCATGGGACACTCAGCTGAAGACTGAGAGGAGTTCCCCAGTCAGCTCCTTTGGAAGGATTCTCCAGTTGTTTATTTGCCAAAAATAATCCTGGATTTAGTGGATGCAACAGCTACTCCCTGGACACTTTAGGATGTGTGTTCCCCTGCACCTTTTATTAATAACAATCCATAGAAATGCTTCCCTTTTTGATTTGTTTCTTGCTGAAAACTTTCACCACTTCATTTTCAACACTTGTTCATATTGTACACATTTATAGAAAATTAAAATAATTCCTTTCTAAAGGTTGGATTCAAAAGTAAGACTATTACCCTTGAGCCTGTAGCAGCTCATTGCACTCTCACACGGCAGTTACATCCTCTGACTCCAGCTCACTCCTGGGCAGGACTTTTCTTTACCTCCCTGAGTGTGGAATTAAAGAAGTATTTTTCTGAGTCAGTATTTTCAGTCACTTCATTTCAGGACTCCCACCTCTCACTTTGTTTGACAGTTTCAAAGCAGATTGTTCCTTAGAACATTTTCCTTTACAGAATTATAAAAAGGAACCCCCAAGGTTTCCCACTCTCCATGTCTGGGACAGACCTACTTTCTCCCATCTGCACAAAATCAAGGCTAGAAAATTGTTGCAACAAAACTACTGGAAAGACATGAGGACAGCAGTTAAAACTGAGTCTAAAATGAGAATATTTTCAGTCAGATTAAGGATACATTTGGAGCTTTTATCTACCGAACATCAATGTGTGCTGTAGGTAAAAAAACAAGTCAGTCAAAGCACAAAGTGCCATCCAAGAGGGCTTTACAGACTGTCCTGAGTTGGGAGGGACCCACAGGGATCATTGAGTCCAACACCCAAGTCAAAGGCCCACACAGGGGATTGAACCCATGACCTTGGCATTATTACAACCAAGTTTTAACCAGCTGAACTAATCTCAGCTGTGACAGGTTGTGTCTCTGAGTGATGAGCTGGACTACAGACCTGCTCTTGGTTCACAGGGAAGGAAGAGCAGTAACAGAACCACCTCCTGTGTAAGCACAAATGTTCCTTTCCACGAGGAGGATAAACTTCCACAAGTATCCAACACCCACACAGGTGCTGAAAAACTGGAGTTTCTTTTCCTTCTATGCCCAAGAGAAAATCATTCATCAAAACTGGTATTTCTAATGGCTCTCTGAAGGCACGTCCAGGCTCAGGTAAAGCAGGAAAGGTCCCTCAGCTCCTGTGAGTGACTTTCCACAGTTCTGGTACTGAAAAAAAAATGCCTCTCCTCTCTTTGAAGGAGCAAGAGGGATGACCCAACAAACTACAGACTGACCAGTCTCGGGGAAGGTCAGGGAGCAAATTCATAGAATCACAGAATAGATTGGGTTGGAAAAGCCTTCCGAGATCATCAAGTCCAACCCTTGGTCCAACTCCAAATCCTCACAGGAGCCATTTCCAAGCTAATGTAGTCAAGAAGGTGATTTGATCAGTCAGCAGGTATTGATGAAGGGGAAATCCTGTCTGACCAACCTGACAGCTTTGCACGAGGTGGTGCCTTGGGAGCTGAGACACAGCAGTGGGAGCTGATTGTCTCTGACAGCATCTCCTACAACACCCTCACACACAGGGGCCAGGCAGGACACAAGGTTGGCTGAAGGGAACAGGTGGACACAAGGTTGGCTGAAGGGAAGTTCTGACCAGGTGGGGGTTGGTCTCTTCTCCCAGGCACTCAGCAATAGGACAAGGGGGCACGGGGGGCTCAAGCTCTGCCAGGGGAAATTGAAGTTGGAGAGCAGAAAAAACTTCTTTGCAGAGAGAGTGCTCAGGCATTGGAATGGGCTGCCCAGAGAGGGGGTGGATTCCCCAACCCTGGAGGTTTTTCAAGTGAGCTTGGCCGTGGCCCTGAGTGCCATGATCTGGTAAAGGGACTGGAGTTGGCCCAAGGGTTGGACTTGATGATCTCGGAGGTCTTTTCCAACCCAATCCATTCCATGATTCTAAGCCTGGCTGAGCAGAGGCCCCAGGACTGGGATCAGCCGTGCCCAGCCCTCTGCAGCCCAGGCAGCTGTGCTGGGGCCCAGGGGGACAGACTTGGCCCCTGCTGTTCAGTTCTGCATTTATGACCTGGACAACAGCATCACCCTCATGCTCAGCAAACACCCTGATGGAACCACAATTCCATGAAGTTCTGCACCTGGGGGGCAATAAACCCACCCCCCAGCAAAGGCTGGGGCAGCTGGGCAGAAGAGAAGCCTGCAGAAACACTGGTGCTGGTGAACACAACGGAGCTTCCTCACAGCCAACAAAGGGCCACCAGCACCCCTGGCTGCACAGGAACAGCATCACTGGCAGGGGAAGGAAGGGGATCCTTCCCTTCCACTCTCACTGTGGGCTCCCCAAATCAAGGCTGACAGATGTGCTGGTGTGACAGTGGCAAAGGGCCAGAGAGATGCCCAAGTGATTGGAATACGACACATGGGGAGAGACTGGGAGGGCCAGGACTGTAACCCTGGAACAGAGAAACGCTCAGGAGGATCTTATCAATGTATAAATACCTGAAGGGTCAAAGAGCTGAAGGCAGACTGACCCCAGCAGTGCTCAGGGAGGGGACAACAGGCAGCAGGCACACACTAAAACACAGGAAATTTGATGTAAAAACAGGGGATGGAGTTACTTGTTTTACTGTGAGGTGGTTAAACAGTGGGGAAATTGCCCAGGGAGGCTGAGTGGCCACTCTCAGACATTCCACACCCACTGAACACGTTACTGACTGCTCTGACTGGCCTTGCTTTAGGGAGATGGGTTTGGACCAGACCATGGCCAGGAACCTCCTCTGACCTCAGGTATTCTGTGATTCTTTGAGTGCCCTAAAACAACCTCAATAATTCCAGTTGTTCCTGTCCTGTTCTTCCTGTTGCTCTCTTTAGGTCTCTGTCTCGTGGCAATTCCTCCTCTACAGAGATAGCTACAAGGAGATACACATTATTATTATATAGATTACCCTTTGTTCAAACTGAGGTTCCCTTTCAGAGCCAGGTATTGATGGTTTAAGTTGCACTAGTTTGAGCAGTACAGACTGTGTAAGGCAGCTCTGCCCCTTCTGCAGGGTCAGTATCTTCATCTCATCACTCCAGTGCTGCAGCTTTTCCCAAGCCCTGCACTCAGACTCGATGCACAAGCACTGAACTTTATACCAGGTATTTTTTCTCACTTTTAAAACCAAAGCAGCCCAGCTTGAGTCCATCTCCCACGACATGCCCAGGACTGCACAGACCCAGGTGCCAGCCAGCCCCAATCACTGACAATCAGGTAATGGGAAACCAAAACACCCGCAGCAATGAAGGCCAAGTTCAACTGTCCCCAAGGGAAGGTGCCACTGGACACTTCACACACACACACACTGGATTCTTGGCATATTTTCATTCTTTTGGCCTGATAAGAAACCTCCTAAAACATTCACATATCACTGCCTTGCAACTTGTGGTATCCTGTCATTATTTACACAACATCAGAGATGGGGAAGTAATTGAATATCACAGTTCAGAGTCTGTTTATTCAGAGAGACATCTTAACTTGTCCATACTTTTACATATTTCCTTCATTTTAACTCATATGATAAAACCTTCCCCAAGCAAATCTGTTCCAATATTTATCCATGTGTTGCTCCATCTCTCTCACATGCTGATTCAAAGCTACTGTCCCAATCTCTGCAGTACTTTCAATCAAACCAATTACTCTGTTTTACATTAAATATATCCCAGGTGTGGCAAATTTAGGCTGGAGTGTCACTCAAAGGATGTTGATCCTCCAACAGTTTCTAAGAGCTTCTCTTAGGTGTTTATATAAATGAATCCAGACCTCAGTGGGAAAGGACGGCAGTGGAGTTTCACTTATGACACTAAACCCAACCAAAAACGATGCTGGAAATCCCAGTGAAGTATCCACAGGTGCCTGGAGTTTGGAGGCCCAATAAAGCTGCATTCCAAGCTGGTGATTTCCCATCAATGTCACCACTTCAGCCTCACAATTTTCACACATCCACAACTCCCCCTCATTTCCCAGTGCCCACATTTCTCTCCCTATCTCACCAGTGCACACACCCCCCACAGCTCACATTACTGCTTTGTGTTATTTTCCAATTAAAAAGGCAAAAATCATTAACCTTCACGAGCAAATTTCAGAAGCTGCAGCAGTTAATTTGATGCTCATGGCAAGAGAGATAAAAGACTGGTATCAGTAGATACGTCAGAGAACCACTTGAGCTTTAACTGATTTGACTGGTTATTTTGTGACTGGGCACCAGAAGAAGAGCAAAGGTTTGTCTATTACAGCTGGTCTGAAATGCAAGTCAAAGGTGTTATTTCTGAAGTGTCAGTAAGAAACACTTTCTCTACTATAACATCTCACAGTAAAACAAAACACAAGGCCACCCCCTTCAGTCTCACCACCCAGCTTGCAGCTTTGGAACAGTCTCTCTTCAGAATGTAACAACACACTCAGTTGTGAACAAGGAGCAGCATCCACACAGCACTCCATCATCTCCAGCAACTGGTGTTCCTTGTTCACAGCCCAGTCCTTGCTTTGACATCTTTCCCTGTTCCTTTCTCAGAGCTGCATTTCATTATCAATGGTTCATACACACACACACACAAACAAACCTGCAGAAAGCTTTTAACTCTGGGGAAGGAAAAACCCAGAAAGCTTGACCATTAAATTACAGGATTACCTGGAGTCATTACTAAGAATGAAACCTCACCCATCCTGACAGCTGTTTGAAATAACGTTTCTACAAGTAGCCTTTGGTAAGAGTTGCCTGTAACAGTCTGCAAACCCTGAGCACAGAATCACAGAATGGATTGGGTTGGAAAAGACCTCCGAGATCATCAAGTCCAACCCTTGGGCCAACTCCAGTCCCGTCACCAGATCATGGCACTCAGTGCCACGGCCAAGCTCAGCTGAAAAACCTCCAGGGATGGGGAATCCACCCCCTCTCTGGGCAGCCCATTCCAATCCCTCAGCACTCTCTCTGCAAAGAAGTTTTTTCTGCTCTCCAACTTCAATTTGCCCTGGCAGAGCTTGAGCCCCCCGTGCCCCCTTGTCCTATTGCTGAGTGCCTGGGAGAAGAGACCAACCCCCACCTGGCCACAACTTCCCTTCAGGCACTTCCAGACAGTGCTGAGGTCACCTCTCAGCCTTCTCTTCTCCAGCACAAACACCCCCAGCTCCCTCAGCCTCTCCCCACAGCACTTGTGCTCCACTCCCTTCTCCAGCCTCGTTGCTCTTCTCTGGCCCCGCTCCAGCCCCTCAATCTCTTTCCTTGAAGGAAAGTCTTTAACGAAACTCTTCACATCCTGAACCTTCTGTATGAAGAACTGACAATTGCACACTGAAGAGAACAAAAGAACAGGCCCATCCGCTCACAGCAAACATGAACTGCATCCTTCAATTCCAAGAGACTTGCCAAGCCACAGGGACACAACTGGGAGCTCAGAGGTGTGTGAGGGAGTTTAGAACTGGCTGCTAAACCAGAACTAAACTAAACAAGGAGGCAGAGGCCCCTGCCCAGGTGGCAGCAGTGCAGGTGCTGCTCTGTCAGGGCAGCACAGTGGGCAGTTCTGCTCCAGCAGCTCACAGGGAGAGGGGATGGGCCCACCTGCCCCTCACAGTGCCCTGTCCCAGCCCTTCCCTTATCTTTGTGCCCGTCCTGCTGCTAAACTGACACTCCCTGACCTGCTTAAACCCTGTAAACCTTCTGGGAAAAAGTCTTGGGTCCCTGATAATGGCAAACCAAGTTTTTTAAAATAACTTTGGCATCCTTTGCATGTCCAGGCAGAGGGATCCAGTGTGAACACACAGCTCTGTGCAGCCCCATTCATGGCTGTCCTGTCCAGGCACCAATGGCAAACCAGAAGGAACCCACATCCTGAGGCACAGGCCCACAGGGTTAGAATGATCTTCTAAAGAGCAAAATATCCTTCCAGATAAACCCAGAGTCTAAACCAGGTAAGGAGTTGTGACAGTGGTTCTTCCAAATTTTGTTAGGCTCTTTATCCAGTTTGTGATGCATCAGAACCTCCCTGGGTCTGATGGGAAGACACGAAGGCAGAAATGCAAAATACAAAGTAGAGAGTTTACTGTTTTAAAAATAGGAAGTGAAATCTCAGAAAGCAGAGAAATCCCAGCTGTGACACAGCCCTTCTCTCAGAATAGATCCCATCCCTGTCATTACTGTCTACAAAGTCCCTCCTCTCACATCCCACATCACCCACCCCAAACTGTGAATTCTATTTTGTTGGTGTCTCCTCCACTCACAGGCAGAGCTCACTGGGCAGTTCCCAGCATTAGTCTGGGAGCATTTTCACCTCCAATACCCCCATCAGGACAGGATTATTTTGTTCCCATCCCAGATGACAGCAAGACTTGGCTTAAATGTAATTTTTTGCTTTAACAACTCAAGTCTTGCAGTTCTGAGAGCCTGATGAAGGGTGGAAAGGAAGGGAAAGGAACAAAGTCATGATATGCCACACCTCACAGGGCTACGTGAAAACCCTTTAAACCAAGAGAATATCCAAATAAACCCCCAGCAATGTCAATAGGTCTCCACACAGAGCAAATCCACCTGCCCAAACCAGATTTCAGAGCAGGAGCTAAACAAGAACAATGAGAGCACTGCTGCCTTGCCAGAGCTTGTTCACTGACCTGAACTAGATCTGGCTCAGGCCAGTGGATGATAAATGCAGTGTGGCTCTAGAAACTGGTCATTTTAACATACAGCAAATGCCAGGCCTGCAAAAGGCAAGCAGGATTCTGTTGTCTGACTGACAAACTCAATGTGACATGCACAAAATGGCCCATGCCAATCACCTGCAGGAGTCCTGCCTTGGATCCTGAGTGTTCCTCTGGCTTTAGGTGATTAACACTTCAATGCAATTAGCAATGTAACACATGGCAGCATCCCCTGCAAACCCAGGGGAGAGCTGGTCAGTTTGGACAGCCAGGGAAACTCTTTTAATGTAGAGTGAGGTGGTCAGAGTGTTCTCCTAAACCTGCAGCACTTCCCTCCTCTGTCCTGTTGCCATTACACACGTTATTCCTCTTCAAACAGCAGGGAAAAGCAGCTGCTTTCCAGACTTCATTATTGATGAGAACACACTGGGTCAATCACAGACACTTCAGAACCAAAACAGCTTTATGACTTTTGAACTTGTTATCTTTAATGTCCCTCCCAGCCCAAACCATGCTGTGACTGATACAAACAGCAAGGCATGTCAGGCTGATACTTCTTATCTTCTAAGCTCGTCTATTTTCTTTTCTTTCACTTCCTTTATAAAGTGCCCTTCACTTACAGGATTGCCCTGGAGGGATCAGCTTGGAAAGAGAGGAAGGTGTTGAGGTAAAAGCTGAAGGCAGCACCTGCCCAGCAGTTAAAGATTAGGCCAAACATACCATCACCTTATGAGCATGTTGATATATTGATCACCACTTTATATATATATATTTTTATATATTTTATATCCACTTCCAGCAATATGAAACACACACAGACATGCAGGGCACACACACTTGTAGAGGCAAGTCCTATGAAGAGAAATCAATCAAAGAGATCCAAGAATCAGTTAATACAAGCTCTGACAAGCCAAAGCAAAAAAAAAAAAGAAAGATGAAGAATCCTTATCCAGAAAAGCCTCACTCCATCTGGCTGCAAAGAGCAGCAGCTCATGGCACTGGAAGAGCAAAAAATTACAGTGTCAGAAAGTACAAATGGAGCATTCAGAGCAACAGGTCTGAATCCATTCATGTGCTTATGGAACCAGCAGGAAAAGAATAAAAATGTGGATATCTGGGTACTGTAGCTGTTGAGCAAGAGCAATGATTATTAATACATAATTAAGACAGCCAGCACTGGGGGCTGGAGCAGGCATTAAGGACGGACACTGACCAAAAGCATGTTAAAAATTAACACAATCCACTCTGCCATGTCTCAGTTCATCCCTTCACTCACTCAGCATCCAGCCTTCCTCTGCTTTCCCCACTGCACAGGCCAAGCAAAGCCAACAGGGGCAGTAAAAAAAACAATTATTCTTTGCAGAGAGTGTGCTCAGGCATTGGAATGGGCTGCCCAGAGAGGAGGTGGATTCCCCATCCCTGGAGGTTTTTCAGCTGAGCTTGGCCGTGGCACTGAGTGCCATGATGTGGTAAAGGGACTGGAGTTGGCCCAAGGGTTGGACTTGATGATCTGGGAGGTCTTTTCCAACCCAATCCATTCTGTGATTCTATGAATGACTTGCCCAGGCAAAAGTTCCACCCCAAGCACGTGAAGCTGAACAAACTGAAGAGGCTGTTTTATTTTTCAGTAAATGAACATGCTCCCAGTCACAAAATCTATATTCTTGATGGATATTTCAGTGCAACTGGCTATCCATTTGATGAATCACAGAATCACAGAATGGATTGGGTTGGAAAAGACCTCCGAGATCATCAAGTCCAACCCTTGGGCCAACTCCACTCCCTTTACCAGATCATGGCACTCAGTGCCACGGCCAAGCTCAGCTGAAAAACCTCCAGGGATGGGGAATCCACCCCCTCTCTGGGCAGCCCATTCCAATCCCTGAGCACTCTGTCTGTGAAGAATTTGGGTTTCTGCTCTCCAACTTCAATTTCCCCTGGCAGAGCTTGAGCCCCCCGTGCCCCCTTGTCCTATTGCTGAGTGCCTGGGAGAAGAGACCAACCCCCAGCTGGCCAGAACTTCCCTTCAGGCAGTTCTAGACAGTGCTGAGGTCACCTCTGAGCCTCCTCTTCTCCAGGCTAATGAATTAATGAATAAATCAGAACCAGGTTACAGACCTGTCTCACTGTGTCTTTTTCTACTTCAAGACCACTTTAAACTTTACCTGATCTTTCCTTCCTTAGTAATAAACTTCAGAAAGATTACCAGGTATCCAGCTAACACTTAGAAAGAAAAAGTATGTCTGAAGGGTACCCTCGGCAAGAACCCAGACCTGTAAATAACAGAAAGCAGAGCACATGAAGACTTCATGGAGGCTCCTACTGACACACTCCTCTGGAACCTCCAGCTTCCATATCAGACTAATCACAGACTCACAGACTATTCTGAGCTGGGAGGGACCCACAGGGATCATCGAGTCCAACTCTGAAGTCAGTGGCCCACTCAGGGGATTGAACCCCTGACCTTGGCATTATCACAAGCAAGTTTTAACCAACTGAGCTGATCTCAGGGTCATCATCACCCAAACCCCGAGATGAGCACAAGTCACACACCTTCCCCTCCTTGGTAAGAAACAAGGTTCCACACCAGAAAACTTTTAACAATCCCCCAGAACAGAACAGGCATTTGAGGCTGAGCTCCAGCTTCAGAGTCCCTGATGCAGATGCAAACATGCAGTTCTGTGCCTGACTGAAACAACAGGTCCCCTCCAGCAGCAGAGCTGAGAACAGCTCGGGCAGGTGGGTGGAAGGCAGGAATTATCAGTTCCTAAATGGGAGGACTGTAATAAAACTTTTTAAAAAAAAAAAAAAAAGAACAGCAACACACTGCCAAGTAGGAAAATATTATTTGAATTACCAGTGCAACCAGATTTGGTATCGTGTTTCCTCAGAGCGGGAGGAGAAAACCTGCCATGCTTTGGTGTAGTAAAAGGAGAAATTCCAGGCATAACTTGAGAGCTGGTCATATGAAACAGGGCCTTGGCTTCTTTAAAACGCTTTTTCCCAGTTGGCTGCAATACTTTCACTTCTATTAAGTGTAATTTGCAATTCTTATGAAGAAAAAGATCAATCCTTCAGCTCCAGCAACTCTGCACTACAGTAAACCCAAATGCCAGGCTCTGACAGACAGTGCCCAGATCTCCACTGCTTTGTCCTCAGAGAGGGGTAACAGCAACAATTACCTTTCCCTCTCCAAAAAGTGCACACAGAATTAGCTCAGATAACAGCCCAACCAAGCACAAGGACTGAAGTTCAACAAGGCCAAGTGCAGGTCCCGCCCTTTGGCCACCCCAAGCCCTGCAGCGCTCCAGGCTGGGCACAGAGTGGCTGGAGAGCAGCCAGGCAGAAAGGGACCTGGGGGGACTGAGGGACAGGAAGCTCAAGAGGAGCCAAGAGTGTGCCCAGGTGGCCAAGAAGGCCAATGGGATGCTGGCCTGGCTCCAAAGTAGCGTGGCCAGCAGGCCCAGGGCAGTGAGCCTTCCCCTGGACTCTGCCTTGGGGAGGCCACACCTTGAGTGTTGTGTTGAGTTCTGGGCCCCTGAGTTGAGGCAAGAGATTGAGGGGCTGGAGCGGGGCCAGAGAAGAGCAACGAGGCTGGAGAAGGGAGTGGAGCACAAGTGCTGTGGGGAGAGGCTGAGGGAGCTGGGGGTGTTTGTGCTGGAGAAGAGGAGGCTGAGAGGTGACCTCAGCACTGTCTGGAAGTGCCTGAAGGGAAGTTGTGGCCAGGTGGGGGTTGGTCTCTTCTCCCAGGCACTCAGCAATAGGACAAGGGGGCACGGGGGGCTCAAGCTCTGCCAGGGGAAATTGAAGTTGGAGATGAGAAAAAACTTCTTTGCAGAGAGAGTGCTGAGGGATTGGAATGGGCTGCCCAGAGAGGAGGTGGATTCCCCATCCCTGGAGGTTTTTCAAGTGAGCTTGGCCGTGGCCCTGAGTGCCATGATCTGGTAAAGGGACTGGAGTTGGCCCAAGGGTTGGACTGGATGATCTCAGAGGTCTTTTCCAACCCAATCCATTCTATGATTCTGTGACTGCCTTAAACCTTTAAAAACACTCAATTTATGAGACAGTAAAACGTAAGTAACTAGAAAAACAGAATACTTCCAGTCATTGCTTGCCCCCTCCTCTTGAGGAGGGCACACACTTCAAGGTTTTGCACTGGGCAAAGTGCAGCCCCGTGAGGAGCTGAGGCAGCTCTGCCCTGGGATGGGCACACACCTTCCCTGTCCTCAGGTGAGAGGGCACAGAGCAGCTCCTGCACCCACAGTAACAGCACCACAATGACAGAAACCACAACACCCAAACAGAAAGGCTTAAAAACAAACTCCACCGGTAACAGCACCCCCAGCAGTTTCACCAGCACCACGTGCAAGGGGGCTCTTTCCTCTAACTCTGCAGGTTCTTCTTCCTTGCTTTTAAGCAGAAATCAAATTGCTTTTGCTGCATGAGAAGTGTTTTGGTGTAGCTGAACACATTTAGCACTTAGTTGAAACAGCTTAAAGCCACACAAGATGTTTGTTTAGATGCTGTCAGTGACTCATAATGCTGTTGAAAAGCTTATCTATCGCACATACCGTAAAATAAAGAGAAAATGAAACCTATTTTTCAACAAGTCTAAGCCAGGCCGTCCTAGAAACAATAATAAAACTCCACAGAAGAATCATTCTATTTTACTACCCGTCTTCTTATTTATTCTGTAGTTACTTCCCCAAACCATGTGGAACACAGAAACATTAAACTTCATTTTTCAGGTGTGTTTCCCCAGAGAAGAAACAGAACTTTGGGAAGGGAGAGAAAACTGAGGGAAGAAATAGCAGTGATGCTGCTTAACTAATAAATTCATATAAATAATCTTCCCTCAATCTCTCTTAAGCCCCAAAATAACTCTAATCTGTAAGAAGCTTTCAAAGTTAGCGCTCAGAAGTCTCAGTTATTTTCCACTGCAACATCATCTTTCACGTGTTCTGTATCAGCTCTTGTTGTAAAGACAAGAAACCCCACTCTGGGTCAGAATGCTGCGGATTTATTCCAATAATCAGCTGAAGGTGAAAGGATTCAGTGTAAAGCTTAAAGTCAGCCAAATCACAACTCAGAATACACACCAGACCCGGCCCAGACCGAAACAGTGAGCAGCAATATAACTGTAATCAAATTAGAACTGCTTTGGACTTTCGCCTCAAGAAGATAGAAAAGAATTTAAATTATTTTCTTTCAAACAAGTTTTTTTTTTTTAGCATTAACAGCTCGCAGGTCGTGTTTTGTTCTTAAATGCCTGTGCCTTCTCTCAGGCAATTACAAGCAAGAGCTGGATCTACAGTCACTCTCCTGACTTGGAATGTCTCCTTACAAACACCAGCACAGACTTCTCTCCTTTTCTCTTTGAAAAGGTTGAGTGGCAGGGCAGCAGAGACCAAACAATGACAAACTTACGAAAATAAGCAGCAATATAGTGGGAAAGGATAGCTTAAAATACCCCGGTTTTGGAGTTCTTCAGCTCTAACTAAGCCACAGAGATAAGTCGCGCTGGGGATTTTTCCCGGAGCATCAAGAGGGTCACGGGTTCAATCCCCTGTGTGGGCCACTGACTTGAGAGTTGGACTCGCTGACCCTTGTGGGTCTCTCCCAACTCAGAACAGTCTGGGATTCAAAGAGTAAAGGACGGCACACAACAGACACCCCAAATGCCACACGGGCAGAAGCTCCTTTGCCTATTTAACACCATTAATTACAGCTACTAGAACAAGCCGAATTCTTGGAGATCAGCGCAAATCAGACAAGCGCATCCTCAGACACCTTTATCTGCTTTCCCCCGGACACCGCTGGCACACAAGGGCACAGTTAGTGGCAGGGAGGGTTAATGGCCATAACAGCGGGAGCGGGAGGGTTAATGGCCAGAACTTGTCGGTGTTTCCAAAACAGAGCGGTGCCTCGGGCCGTGTTTACGGGGATGAGCCGCGGACACACCGGGCTGTGCCCGTCGGGACAGCGGCCCCGCACCCGGCCCGGGGACACCCGGGGGAAGGGGCAGTGCTGGGGGCTGCGGAGGGCACAGCCCTGCGGAGCGACTGCCCGAGGAGCGCAGGGCTCGGGGCCGCCTCCGGGAGCCGGGACAGGCCGGCGGGTCGGGCCGGGATCCCCCTGCAGCCCGAGCGGGGCCGGGCAGTGCGGGGNGCCCCGTGTCTGCTCTCCTGCCCCCGTACCCCGTTCCCCGGCCCTGTGTCCCCCTAGTCCCGACCCCGCTCCGCTCACCGCCGCGGCCGCGGCTCCGCCGTCCCTCGCTCCAAGATGGCGGCGCGGCCCGCCCTGCCTCCGCCACCGACTGGGCAAAGTCGGGCGCCACCTGCGCAGGCGCCGAGTGCCCCCGCCGGCCGCGCTGGACTACAGCTCCCGGCGTGCCCCGGGAACCGCGCCGCGCATGCGCGGGGCGGGACCGGAGGGGCGGGGCCGTGAGGGACAGCGATATCCGCTGAGATTCATCGATACCCGCTGATATCCGCCGATACCCACCGATACCCAGCGACATCCCCCGATACCCACCGATATCCAGCGATATCTAGCGGGACCCACCGATACTCACTGATGTCCCCCAATACCTAGCGATATCCTCCAATACCCACCGATATCCGCTGATATCCAGCGATACCCACCGGGATCCACCGATACCCGCTGATATCCCTCGATACCCCACCGGGATCCACCGATATGTAGCGATAACCCCTAAAGTCCCCCAATACCCACCAATACCCACTGCTATCCATCGATACCCGCCAGTATTGATCGATAACCACTGATATCCCCTGATGTCCTCCGATACCCACCAATACCCACCGCTACCCACCAATATCCACTGATATCGAGCGATACTCCACTGGCATCCACTGACACACAGTGATATCCCCTGATATCCCCTGATATCCCCCGATACCCCCCAATACCCTCTGAGATCCACCAATACCCACCGATATCCGCTGATAACCAGCGATACCCGCCAATATCCCCCGATATCTGCTGATATCCCCCGATACCCACCGATACCCACTGATATCCCCCGATACCCGCCAATATCTGCTGATATCCGGCGATACCCAACAATATCCGCAGGGATCCACGGTGTGTCCTGTGCGTCCATGGCCTGTGGAGCCAGGCTGGGAGAGCTGGGGGGTCTCACCTGGAGAGGAGAAGCTCCAGGAAGAGCTGAGAGCCCCTTCCAGTGCCTAAAGGGGCTCCAGGAGAGCGGGAGAGGGACTGGGGACAAGGGATGGAGGGACAGGACACAGGGAATGGCTTCCACTGACACAGGGCAGGGATGGGTGGGATATGGGGAAGGAATTCCTGGCTGTGAGGGTGGGCAGGCCCTGGCACAGGGTGGGCAGAGGAGCTGTGGCTGCCCCATCCCTGGGAGTGTCCAAGGCCAGGTTGGACAGGGCTTGGAGCAACCTGGGCTGGTGGGAGGTGACCCTGCCCATGGCAGGGGTGGCACTGGATGAGCTTTAAGGTCCCTCCAACCCAACTAGTCTGTGACTCTGTGACTCTCTCTACACACACACAGTAAACACATTTATATACCTACATGTAAATGTCTGTTTGTACACACACAGCAGAAAGAGGGTTGCTCAGCAAACACCCCTTGGGCTGGGCTGGCCCAAGAACACTTTGAGGAACACACAGCCATCCCTGGCACCAGGTTCCTGCAGTGGCACCACTGCCCAGAGATCTCCCACAGCACGAGGGGATGTCCTGGTGTGGCAGGGTGGGTTCCACAGTTGCTGGAAAAGTGAGGCTGAGCACCGTAGAGAGTTCAGAAAACACAGTATCTTTATTAACGAGAGTGACTGAATAACAAGAGCCCAAAGAGAAGGGAGAGAGAAGGAGGGAAACTGAAGCACCAAGCCCAAACATGTCAGCACCCCAGGCCAACGTGTCAGCATCCCAGGCAGGGGCTACATCTCCCAAGCATTGGCAGACAGCAGCGTCCCTGCTGTCTTTTTGGGGAAAGAACCACCAATGCCAAGAGCACGAGCCCTCTCACCCTTCCCATTGAGCCTCCTGCAGACTCTCCCCCGGGGGATGAGGCCTCCACCCCCCCAGGAAGAGGTCACAGACCCTGCTGCTCACTCTGCTCACTCTTTCTTTCTCCTCTCTCTTCCTCTTTGCTTGCCCCCCCCCATCAGCTCTCCAACCAACAGGAGAGACTCAAGTAACTTTAGTTTATGCAAAGTCTGTCTTCAAGGACGAAACTTTCACTTGATCAGCTTTTGTTCCCTAGAACTTGTCAGGAAAAGGATAAATCTTTTCACAGGTGGCAGTGGCAAAACCACAGACCAAAATGTCACCAGTTTTAATTCCTGATACACTTGGGTGACACAATTGCTGACTGCCAAGCAGCTGGAGCATCCCTGGTGGCAGTGAGGGCTTTGGGACACACCATAAAGGGTTTGCTGCCTAATGTATCCACTGTCCATATTTCAGGTATTGACACTATCAAGCTTCTATATAACACCTTTCTTGTTTTCAGTGTATTTTTCCTTAACCCAAATGCACTAGTGCATTACCTGAAGGGAAGTTGTGGCCAGGTGGGGGTTGGTCTCTTCTCCCAGGCACTCAGCAATAGGACAAGGGGGCACGGGGGGCTCAAGCTCTGCCAGGGCAAATTGAAGTTGGAGAGCAGAAAAAACTTCTTTGCAGAGAGAGTGCTCAGGCATTGGAATGGGCTGCCCAGAGAGGGGGTGGATTCCCCATCCCTGGAGGTTTTTCAAGTGAGCTTGGCCGTGGCACTGAGTGCCATGATCTAGTAAAGGGACTGGAGTTGGCCCAAGGGTTGGACTTGATGATCTCGGAGGTCTTTTCCAACCCAATCCATTCTGTGATTCTGTGATTCTATAAGTGAGTGCATAGAAATTACAGTACAGCTCCTCTTTGGCAGTGAGGACTAAGGGTTTTGTTTCCATGCACTGAAATCAGAGAAATACTCCCTAATTTTCAAAGAGTAGGAGAATGTCCTCAGTAATTCTTCAGGAAAAATACATACTTTGCAAGTGCAAAGCTTAGCACATTCTTACAACTGGTAGGAATATGAAAATCCATCCTGCCTTCCACACATAAACTCCAAGCAGATCTCACAGCTACAGCTGAGGGTTTCTGTTGCTGCAAGAACACAGCTCGAGTTGTTTCCCCCTGCAGACCAACACATGTTTTGATGCCAACCAACCACTTGTGGTTAGAGGTGACCAAGGTACATGTGCACATCACTTTAAGCGCAGAAATTACTTTAATTTCATCACAGAACAACACGTGGTGCTCAACCAGAGCCTGGGAATGTGGAAAACTCAGGAGTGTGGGGCTTTGCAGAGAGGTGCAAGTGCCTGGGAAGCAAGTCTTGGAGCCAAGGTGACAGCCCTATACAAGAACAAACAGCTTGAAGAGCTGAAATAAGTTCTTAAGTTTTTTTTTTCTTTAAGGCTTTTCATAGAATCACAGAATGGATTGGGTTGGAAAAGACCTCCGAGATCATCAAGTCCAACCCTTGGGCCAACTCCAGTCCCTTTACCAGATCATGGCACTCAGTGCCACGGCCAAGCTCACCTTAAAAACCTCCAGGGATGGGGAATCCACCCCCTCTCTGGGCAGCCCATTCCAATGCCTGAGCACTCTCTCTGCAAAGAACTTCTTCCTGATATCCAACCTAGACCTCCCCTGGCAGAGCTTGAGCCCATGCCCCCTTGTCCTATTGCTGAGTGCCTGGGAGAAGAGACCAACCCCCACCTGGCCACAACTTCCCTTCAGGGAGTTCCAGACAGTGCTGAGGTCACCTCTGAGCCTCCTCTTCTCCAGTCTTTTCTGTGCATCTTTAAGTTTTTATGTTCCTCTAGAAATTTTTGACCATATACAGGTACATTTACACTTCCGTAGTTAATGGTCTATTCAAATTAATAGCCATAAAAATGAGTTCTGCAGGTCTTGCTTGACAGACATTTCTCTCATGCATCACCTGAATAAATAGTTGTCTCCGATGCAGGTTTGTGGTACCAATTCCTGCCCTGGACAGTGGGCCTGTGGCTGACTGCAGCTGGGGCTGCACATCTGCATAGATGGAGCTGCACATCTGCACAGCTGGGCATCCTTCCCAGGGGATGTGCTTTCTCCCAGCTGGTTCAGAACACTGGGCTTTGATTCCCAGCTGTAGGATCATCGCACTCAGGTGCACTGTAACCTTCTCCCCAGCTGTCTGAGTTAATTTTACCTTTAGCACAGGGGAGTCTTTGCTGGGAGAAGCCAAATGCTGCTCCAAGGACAAATCCCTGTGGAACTCAGCAGATGTTCATAGACCTATCCCAAGGGAACCATGGCCATTCGCAGTCTCTTCTTGTCTTCCTGATTTTTGGGTTTCCAAGGTAAAGGTTGCTAAAGCAGATGTGAATAACACTCAGTGTCTCTTTTCAAGGACACCACCTCAGTTGCTTTCTGTGTTCTTATTTTCTCCCTCCTTTTTCCAACCAGCATTTCAGAAAAGTGATCATTGTTCAGCCCCAGCAGCTCTAATCTCTCTGTTTTTCAGCTTCTGATGCCTCCAGTCAAGTTCCACTGGCACCATCTGCTCTCCAAAATTCATGAGAAAAAGAATGTGCTCCAGGTGCACAGATTACTGGTCAGTTTGTGCTTGCCAGGACAAGAGGAACACGGAGCAATCCTCACATTCACGCTCTGGCAGAGATCATTTTCCCTGGTAAAAATCATGGCCTGTCAGTGAACTGGAAGAACAAATAAATAATTAACATAGAATACGTGACAAAGATGAACACAACTGAGTGGCAGAAGAGCTACATATTCAGAATTTTACCTTGGAGAATGGAGGAAAATACTTGATTATTTTCTCTTTTTTTGCCTATGCTTTTTATAACTACAAGATACTCAGGCAGGGTGGAATTTTCTTGCTGTTCCTTATCATATCTTTCTTTTGACTAATAAGAACAGATTAAGGCAGTTTCCTACAATTGTTTAGCATGATCTTGTACACAGCATTTATAGGAAAACTGAATGGTTTATAGGCTTTCAGATTTGCCACATTTGATAGAATGAATCTGCATTTCTGGGAGTTAATTTTCAAATGAAAATTTTTGTAATACTTTTCCTGTCTTTCTCAGTCCAATCCAGACTGGTCACTGGGACAGAGATTGTTTCTTGTGGCAAAATATATGTAGCATTTATTCCCAGTTGGGCTGTAGCAAATATTCACATTGAAATCGCTAATGAAGTCTTACCCAGTTGTGAACTGGCACACTCAGTGAGTGCTGTTGGTGCTGGGAGCTGAGTGGGAAACCACTGAGGATAAGGGGCTGTGTGGCAGAGTTGTGGAAATCACTTCCATGTTTGAATCTTTCATGTGGTAATAAAGAAATCCTGCGAGATCATTCACATTTGCTGATGACACCAAGTTGGAAGGGAGTGTCGACCTGCTGGAAGGCAGGAGGGCTCTGCAGAGGGATCTGGAGAGACTGGAGAGATGGGCTGATTGCAATGGGATGGAGTTCAACAAGGCCAAGTGCAGGTCCTGCCCTTTGGCCACCCCAAGCCCTGCAGCGCTCCAGGCTGGGCACAGAGTGGCTGGAGAGCAGCCAGGCAGAAAGGGACCTGGGGGGACTGAGGGACAGGAAGCTCAAGAGGAGCCAAGAGTGTGCCCAGATGGCCAAGAAGGCCAATGGGCTCCTGGCCTGGATCCAAAGTAGCGTGGCCAGCAGGCCCAGGGCAGTGAGCCTTCCCCTGGCCTCTGCCTTGGGGAGGCCACACCTTGAGTGTTGTGTTGAGTTCTGGGCCCCTGAGTTGAGGCAAGAGATTGAGGGGCTGGAGCGGGGCCAGAGAAGAGCAACGAGGCTGGAGAAGGGAGTGGAGCACAAGTGCTGTGGGGAGAGGCTGAGGGAGCTGGGGGTGTTTGTGCTGGAGAAGAGGAGGCTGAGAGGNTTCTGTGATTTGTCTTTGCTGAGTTTCCTGAGGGTATTGTCCACCTTCACGTGGGACCTCAGTCCCTGTCACTGTATAACCTGACAACATAAAGCTGGCACTGAAGGGACCACAGTGACCATCTCTCCATAGAGATGCTGTTGGTTGTGTGGATGTTCCCCTGCTTTGGGACAGACACAGCCCCGAGCAAGGGTCACCCAGTGGCTGTTGGACACTCAGCAGGTGTCAGCAGCACCTATTGGCTCCTGAGCGATTTTCAGTCTTTAACACCAGTTTAAATCTTCTGTCTGACTTCAGGCTGTGTAAAGTTGGTGATTTATAAATGCAGGAGTATTTTATTTTCCCATCATTTTTCTTTACTGGATATCAAAGCACTTTATAAATGCTATAAAGTCAGACTTCTTATAAATAAGCTTTCTGGAGTGTTTTTTTGCTGAGTAATTATTGGAGGAAGTCATTTATATTTTATAATCAGACTTCTTGTCCTGAAATTGTCATCTCTCATAGGAGAAATTTTGTTGTGCTGCCTTGTTATGAGAGTCTGAATTCATTGTTCCACTCATAAAGATAACAGCGTAGTGTCAGAGGAAATAAATTTTAATTGACTTTAAAATCAGAATTGATTCGTTTCACTTGGGATTTAGAAAAATATCAGTAGGAAAAGATAAATGACTTCCTGTCATCTGCAGAAGGAATTAAGGAACCCTTTAGGTTGGTGAGAAACTATTATTATTTCCAAGTAATCTAATTAAAGGGTATAACAAAGACGTGGCTATTTAATTGTTTTATTACTCAATTGCTGTACAGTGAATAATCAGAGAAGTGGGAGGGAGCAATTAGGTGTCTTGGGAACGGAAATGACACAACCAAGATATGTAGATGCTTTAAAGGATGGAGAAGCTGCTGAGAAAACTGTTCCTCTCTTCCCAATGCAAAAGGCTGGAGATTATTTTTCCTTAGGAGTGAAAAACATCCTGCTTTAAATGTGCTGCAGAGTTTTCAGCAGCAGACATGACACGCTGGGGCTGGGACATGACACACTGGGGCTGTCAGTAGAGACAGAGTTCTTGTTTAGACCCAGGTTTGTTCCCATCCCACCCTGATCACCACCCTCAGTCAAACAATTGTGAATTACCTGCAGCCAAAGGCTGACTCAGCCCCTGAGGGCTTTGCCTCCTTGCAATTGCTCTGCTATAAATCAGCTGGTGTTTTGGAGCAGAACAGGTGCTGATAAAAAGCCATGTAACTGTTAAAACTCATACAGAGGCATGATTTGAATACCTGGAGCTTGATCCAAAGCCAAACAAAGCTGGTTTCCATTAATAATTCTTTAAAAGCCGTTATCATCTTCAGGAGTCTGTACGTCATGTAGCACCTCATACCAGGATACCCGGTGAGGATTTTTAGGAGTTTTTGAGTTGAGGGAGGCCTTTGGAGTTGCAGGCACTCTCAGAGGCCTAGAAGTTGGTAATTTTTGGTACCAAGATGTGAACACTGAGAACTTAATTAGTCCTGTGAGAAAAACCAGCGGGCTAGCAAAACCAAAATGAGATAAGGAGGTTTTGAGAGAAGCTATCCATGAGAAAGGAATGTTGAAGAGAGAAATTTCTCACAGAAGAGAGAACATCTGGGCAGAAAGTGACATCCAATTAGAAGCTGTAATAAGGTTTATAGACACTGTGATGCAACCTAAAGAACTTTGCTATGGGTGGGATTTGACAATATATATTGTGTAATTTGGAGTTAGATTGTATCTCTTTTCTTTTTCTTTCTTGCTTGCCTTTTTCTTTTATTTTTCTTCATGGAGTGATTTAATAAAATATCTGGTGTGTGACACCTGCAAGCTGTGCCTTCTTCCTTTTGGCTGCCACGATTTAAAGGCATACTACCACAATACCCCAGTGTTCTCCACCCCAAAGAAAAACCCACCCCAGCTCTCGGTCCTATTGAGTGAGAGGTCCAGGTGTGTGTGTCACTATGTCCATCTGTCCCTTGGAGCTGCAGCATTGCACTTGTGAGCTCTGAAAAAAGCCTCTGGTCTTGGACTAACAGTCCAGGCTTTGAACATCCCTCACTGAGTAAGGATCTTGCTCATTCACTTGATTTCTTTTATCCAGCCTCTCTTATGCTCAGTGTGCACTGAGTAACTGGGCACTGGATTGCAGCCTTAGGGTGAGTAAGAGCAGGATGCTGGGAGGTTGCTGTACCGGTCCCATCACATGCCATTAACATACCAGGCTCAGTGCTCATGGTTTTCCAGAATGGATTAAGGAGGGATTGACTCAGTTAAACTTGCTCTGCGAGGCCCAGGGCTTGATCCTCAGATCATGTTATGCACATGTTTGCTACAGCTGGAGAGGGAGGAGAAGATGATGCACTTGACTTACCACCAGCTCTGAGCCTCGGGCTCTCAGGGGCTGAGCCAGCCTCTTGTGTAACAGCCTGGCCCCGGGGTTCCTGTAAGGAACAAACCCTGGTGGTTTTCCTTCTGTTGAGGATAAGAGGCAAGAGGTAATATAGTCCAAACTTCCCTTCACACCAGTTCATTTATTATCTTTTGGCTCTTGCTTCAGTTCTGCCTGCACTGGGTGTACACTCTGCATGTTCACGAGTAAATCATTTCTAGTGTTCTTGCAACAAAACCAGAGCCTTCTTTTAACCCTTGGCCTAACTGTGCTCCTCCCCAAAGGCACAGCTTGATTACACCAAACCCTTGTTTGAATGCTGCTCGCCCTCATTCCCAGGGAAGCCAAAGCAAGGCTCCCTCTGCCCTCTGTTGGGCGGTTTGCAGAGGGAGGGGATGGCACCAACAGCACCAGGACCTGCCACAGTGCTAAGGACTTGGGAGGAGAAAGTCAGCTCCATAAGTCTAGAGTATGTTGGATTTAATATCCCTGGGGCAAATAGTATAATCCTCAGAGTGCAAATGCTTACTAGAGTAATATAAACATTGCTGTGGACTGGGACAGTCCCAGCTGAACCGGATCCCCAGGGGTGTCACTCTGTGCTGCTGCACAAGGAGACAGTGGGAAATCACATCGTGAGGGACTTGGTGCAAACACACGAGGCAAAACATGGAGTCATTAAGGCTGGAAAAGCCCTCCAAGACCACCGAGTCACACCATTAACCCATCACTGCCACCAATAAACCCTACATGTCTCAGAGTTGAAGCTCATGGCAGGGAGTTCACTTGTGGCACGAGCTGTACTGTGTTTGTGAGTGCTCTGAGTGTGTGACTGTGCTACTGTAACAGCACTAAATTTGTAGGAAGATGCTGAACTGAGGTCCAGCACCAGCACTGGACAAGTGCCTTGGACGGCTCAGAGACTGGCAGGTAGAGGTTTTAAAAAGCTGTTTTTCTAGTTCTGTTACCCTGTCTGTGCTGGGTTGATGACTACCACCCCCTGTCCATTGTATCCCCCGAG
This sequence comes from Sakesphorus luctuosus, assembly GCA_013396695.1. Classification (NCBI taxonomy): domain Eukaryota; kingdom Metazoa; phylum Chordata; class Aves; order Passeriformes; family Thamnophilidae; genus Sakesphorus; species Sakesphorus luctuosus. Next base: position 44,092 of record VWZD01010229.1, read on the forward strand.
CCAGCCTTCTTTGTGTTCCCTGGAGCTCTTTTGTTCTCTTGAGGACCCAGACATTAGGTTAGATTGCCCTGTCCTGGCCCAGGCAGGGCTCCCCATACCCAGCAGCTCCCGTGGTCGGAGGCCCCGGGTTCCCCCTCCCCTCACTGCCCCTGCCACTCCAGGGTAGGAAACCCTGTGTTGTCTCCTGTGCCTCGTGGCTGGGAGGGGGCAGTGCCAGGGCCCCAGCCGGCCCTGCCCCTGTCCCAGTTCTATTGGTCAAGGGACCTTTGACCCCGCCTCTCCCTCAGTTTTCACCCAATCCAGCCAGACCTGGGGACCGCCCCCAGAGGTCTGTTAATACCTGTGCCTTTTTTGAATAAAAAGGATTCTCTCTGCCTTGCAACTGCCTGGGACTCTTGTTTCTCCCTTTCCCTCCACACCGCACAGAAGAGACCCCTTCTTTTTTATTTAAAACTTATATAAATTAAAGCCAATTTAAGGGGCCCTATCCCACATGGGAACCCTGCTAAGCTGAGCTGGTGCTGGGGCTCATCCAGCAGGCATGGGAGAAGGATGATGCAACCTTCAGTGCTGGGGGGGCCCTCACAAGTGGGAGGCTGCAGAGCAAAGCACTTTGCTCAGAAGACACCAGTGATGGCATCACTGGTGTCCCCAGGAGGCACCTTGTGCCATCTGCCATGATATGATCTAACTGGCTCATCAAATGTGTGTCCCTCTGCACCCAATGGCTTGTCCTGGCTGGAACTGCAGCTACCACCTCCTCCTTCACCTGCATCCTTCACCACGGGGATTCTTCACTCCTCACCCATTAGGGTAAAACAACATTGGCTTTGATGCCTGAAAAGTCTGTAAAAAAGACTCCAAGCCAAATTTTGGTAGGAGATAAGAGGGTAGTGACTTCAATGAGCACCCAGGCTCACCCTGGAATACCTCCACACGTGCGTGGGCAAGATTTAATTTCCATGGCTTTATAATATGATCTATCCAATCATTACACATCTCCAGTTCAACCCTTTTCCGCCCTGGTCCCACCCCTGTTCCACCCCCTCAGGATTTGAGTCTGGGGTTGGTGAGACCTCCTCTTCATCAGTCCTCCTCTTCCTCGGGCTTCTGGAGTTCTTCCAGTGTTCTGACTTCTGGGTCACTCTGCCCTGTGTTTATGTCTCCTTTTGATATTCTTCAACCTTCTACCTTGGCAAAAAGACTAAACAGCTAAAGAATTTGAGCTCCCTATTCTGGGACAGGGGGTAGCCATAGAAAGACATTAAACTCAAGCTGCTGGAAATAGTAACACACTAGATCTACTTAGCTACAGTTACTGTGTTCCAAAAATCTATAAAATGTGAAAATCAAAAATCAAAAATCCTTCCTGCATCAGTTTCCTACCCAGGGTGTCCTGAAGGCCACCCCCACAACATCACTGTGCTGCACAGGCAGAGCTCAATTTATGTGTGTGTAAATGTGTGGGAAAGGGAAATCATTGCAGCTGACATGCAGGGGCAACCTGAGGTGCAGAATGTAACATTAAAGGATTTCTTTCATTGTGGGTGCCACTGTGAGATGTGTGTGGAGTATTTGCCAGAGTATTTAGCATTTGCTAAGGTCAGTGATACACCTGTGGGAGTATCTCACCTGTATTACACAGAGGCTTAGACTGATGTTTTCTCTTAATCTTGGCATCTACAGCACTTCCCAGCCATGCCAAGTCTTTTTTAAATACAGTTCTGAAGAAACGTCATATTCTTATTTTTAAAACAGTGGGTTTCATTCCCTTGAGTTTCACAGCTTTTCAATAACTGTGATATATGTAAATTTAAAACTCAGAGTGTCCCTGCTTGAACTCCTACAGTAAATGAAACAGTCACACTATAACATGAATAAAATCCTGTTATTGTTACATGGATTCTGTCAGGTACTGGGGTGTTGGTACAGAAAAATCAAGAGTGAGCAATTGATCTATAGAAGACCCTGTGAGAATGAAAGCAGCTGAGAATATACAAAGCCACAGCAGCTTGGAGGAACTCACTCCCCACGAGTTCTTAGCAACTCCCTGAAGGTTTCTCATGAGAACTCCTCAGGTTTCTCCCAGCACACCGTAGATGTTCCTGAGAACAGTTAGGATAAGTTCACCAAAACATTGGACTTGTGAGATATGGTTTATAACCAGTGTGGATTTGCAATTAGGTGGGGTGAGGTTCAATGTAGCCAATTGAACGTAGCTTTAACCCCACACAAACCGTGTGCAGTGTGAAATAAATGGCATTCACTTGATCATAAGGTTTTGTACTTTCCTTTTTCCCAATCCTCTTTTTTCGCTATATCCTATTCCCTCCCTTTTGTGCTTGTCTTGTGCCATCTGGTGTCCCAAATCAAACAGTAACAGCAACAAGGAAAGCACAAGGGTGTATCAGGGTAGTGAAGGCACAGAATACTCCCTAACATGAAGATGGATTATATTATATTGTGTGTGCTGTGAGGTGTTGGGATTCATACATTTTCAGGCTGGTGAACCACAGACAAATTTGCAGGTGCTGCTGAGATAAGAATGGAATTTGTCTGGAGACCTTGAGCTGGTGCAGAAGCAAGAAATGAAGCTGCAGAAACTCCACAGAGTAACATTAATAGAGCTCTTCTATAAAGTTAAAATAAGTTGCATTGAGACTGTTTAGAGAGAGCAATTTTTAGTGCTTAATAATTAGCTCTAGCTGTGTGATGTTGGATGGTTTGCATGGTGAGTGTGGGTTTTAAGATTTTGTGTAACTCTGAAAAAGGAGCTCTGAATACAGTCCCTCCTGAAACTTGAATATAATTGCACAAGAATGGTTTAAATATTAATGTATACATAGTTGTCCCTTCCCCTCTTCTTTGCTCCTCTTCCCTTCTCTCCACAACCACCCAGTAACTGTAACTTATGACAAAGAAGATTCAGAAATAACATACAAAAAAGAGAAACCTATAAAATTAGATGCAGTCAAGTGATTTTTTTAATGATAGGGATTGAAGCCCCTGAAAGCCCCTAAAAGGCTCAGTTGAGAGCTGTGTCTGTGGAGATCAGGAGTCGTGACAGTGAGGTACCAATCTCTTAAATTAGAGGGGCAGGGCAAGCCATGCTGCCTGTTTGGTTTCTCTTTAAGTGCTGCTCGGGCCCTCAGAAGCAACTCAGAGCGTCTTGTCAAGCTGGAACCTCCACACCAGGTGGAGCTGATGTGTCCTCACTAAACAAAATGAGTGATGGTGAAGGCAAGAGAAGAACAAGAGAATGTCAAAGGACGGCAGCACCACAGCTCTGCTGGCAAAAAGATCCTTTCCTTCAGAGATTGCTGGAATGTATCCAGTGGGATCTGTGGGGCTGGCAGGGCTGGCATCCCCTGCTCACCCCGTAGAGCACATACCCCACAGTTACAGCTCCCAGGGCCCTGAGCAGCCAGGAGGGCACAGAGCTCCAGCAGCATCCATGAAACACACACTGCCTTGCACTGCCCAGTAATATTGGTGTGTTTTTCTAACATCCCCAGAAGCCACTTGCCAACACCTCTTTCTCTCTTGCAGATTCTTCCATGCTGGGCCTGAAGCTGCAAAACCAACAATGCTGTGAGCCACAAAGGAGACAGGAGTGGACTGTGCTGTGGAGCAGGAGCCAGGGCACACAACTTCTACCATGCTATGGGCTCTGCAACAGACTTCCAGCCTCTGCAATTGCACACTGCCAGCCCCAGAGATGCTCACAGGTACCCTGGGGAAAGCTTTAAAGCAGAGGAGTTGCTATCATTGCCTTTTGTCCTGCTAGCTTGATGCTCCCTCTCCCCTCAGATACTTCTGGCGTCTTATGTCCTTACAAAAGGGCTTGCCACATAACACAGGAGTTCCTCAGGAATCCAGATGTGTGCAAGAGAAGAACTTATGCATTCTTCTTCCTCAGTTCTAATTCTTCAGTCACCTGCCCCCCCAGACAATCCCTGCCCTCCCCTCTCTTTGGCTCTGCTGCCCTGTCCCCCATGGGTTGGGTTGGGCACCAGCTGCAGCCCCTGCAAGCTGGGGCTGCCTGAGGACAGGAGCAATTGCTCTGTCCCCTTCCCAGGACAGCAGGCACAGGTGGCAGCCCTGGGCAAGGGGCTGGGCCCAGCTGGGTGAGCAGGGACCCTGCACACTGGGAAGGGACAGCTCAGAGTTGTACCAGTGCCCTGTGCTGGCAGTGGCACCCTGTGCACTCAGGTGACCTCCAGCACTATTTGCTTCCATTTGCTGCTAGGGCTGAAGTCAGAGCCCCAATGGGAGGGAGTTCATGAACCCAAGTCCCAGTGGGAGAATGAACGTGCCCAGCTCATGAGAACAGCCAGAGCCAACCCAGGGTACCTCGGGCAGCCCCTGAGCTGTGGGGGCAGCACAAGCAGCTCTGCAAGGAGGGAGCTGACCCTGCCCCGAGTCTTCAGGCAGAAGGCATGAGCTCCGAGGGACTGCCCTGTGCCCATTCCCTGCCCCCACAGCCCCAGGATGCCACAGCCCTGCCCCTCCCAGCATGGCATCCCCCGGCACTCTCTGCAGCCCCCACAGCTCCCACTCCTGCACCCACCCCCAGGCACCTGCACCCACGGGGCCCGTGGCACCCTGGCACCAGCACCCTCAGCCCAAAGCCCCCGGCCGTGCCCAGCACAGCCTGCACTGCCCACCCCATGGGGCACCCTTAGTGGGGACAGGGGCCAGTGCCCGCCGCCAGCAGCAGCGATGCGGTCAGGGCAAGGATGGCCTGGCCTGCCTTTGGGCTCTGCCATGGCCCAGGGCAATGCCAGGAGCATGGCAAGGAAAGCCTGCACAGCCTTGAGCTCCAAAGCCTTAAAGATCAGCCCCTGCAGCTGCCAAGCCTTCTCCCCACATCCCATGCCCAGCAATGCCCAAGGCTGTCATGGCCTTTGGGGCATCCCTTGGCATTCTGCATCCCTGTGGGCTGCCCCGGCTCCGGGCCCAGCAGTGCCTTTGGCTGCAGCAGGAAGGGCAGCAGGAGGTTTGCTGCCTGCTTTGGGGGCAGCACTGCAGGGGCCGCTCCTGGCAGAGCCCCCTCTGTGCTGGGCACAGCTTTGCCCTTGGGGACACTGCTCTGCCCCAGCCCATGGACACCAACAGTGCCCAGGGCCAGCACCTTCCCCAGGGCTGTCTGGGCTGTGCCAGTGCACATTGGAAGGGGCTGTGTGACCCCAGGAACCTGGGAAAGGTATGGACAGAAGGACAACGAAACAACATATGTGATAAATGTAATCAATTTATTTACTTTAGAAGAATCTTCTTAGTGAAAAGCTCATTCTTCTTTATAAAAACAATAATTGTCCTTGTAAAAATAAGTTTTCTTTATAACAACAATCATCTTCCTGGGAACAAGAACAATCTTGTTAATAAAAAGAAGTATCTTAATTAAATACAACTATCTACCTAAAAAAATCTATCTTAATAAGTGAAGTTTTCTTAACAATAATCTGCTTAATAACAACAATTATCCAAAAAATATTGCAAACTTGATAATAAAATAACAATTTTTTTATAATAAAAAGAATCATCTTTAAAATCAATCTATTTATTGATGAAACTACCTTCTTAAAGTATCAACAATAAAAAACATATTTTCTGGGAGAAGAAGGTATAACAGGTCGAACATAGGTACAGGAATGGCCACTGGCATGTCCGGGGTGTCCATCAGCCCTGTAAGCAAAGGCAGGGCAGGGTCAGTGCAGGGGGCCCTGCTGGGTGTGCCATGTGCCCCCAGCCTGGCACATGCTGGGCACAGGGCACTGTGCGGCCAGGCCTGAGCCCGGCTGGGCATGGGAGCCCCGACCAGGGGATGGGATAGGGCTTGTGTGGCCCAAAGCAGGGCAGGGCAGGGCAGGGTGGGGGCTGTGGTGCCATAATGCAGGGCAAGGGCACCGCGTCCCTGAGCGGGGACACCCAGCCTAACCCAGCCCAGCCTGGCGCCAGGTGCCCCACTGTGCCTGGGGCAGGGATGGGCAGCACCTGCCTGTGCTGCTGCTGGGGGTGTGCTCAGCCCAGCACCATTGGTTGTTCCTCGTCGCCTTCCTCCTCCACTTCGATGGCTTCCTCCTCTGGCAGATCAATGTCCATCTCTTCGTCAAGCTCTTCCATCTCTATGTCCATGATCTGCCTCATGTCCCACTCCATCTCTTCCACACAGTCTGTCTGGGGCTGCAGCAGGAGCACAACCTGAGAGAGGGGTCCCTGTCCCAGCCCAGCCCCACAGAGCTGCAGCCGTGCTGGGCAGTCAGGGGGTGCCAGCTGCATGGAATGGCACTGTACCTTCTTTGGGAGGAGGCTGCCCATGCTGCTGGGACTTACGGGGACCTCCAGAAAGCAGGGAGAGTCGAGATCTGACATTACTGTCAGAGAGGAACGAGAGGGAGCTCTGGGATGGATTTGATGCAACCGCTAATCCTCCGAAAACAAAACACCCAAAGACCCCATAACATACATCATAGAAATTCTTGCTCAGTTTCCATCCAGGACTTATGGCCTGAAAAAGCATCATTGTCTCTTCAGCTACAAGAACACGCCCCTCTCACTTAATAGAATTAAAAACTCATCACACCCCGAAAATTCCAGCAAACCTACTTACCCTGACTCTTTTTTCTCCTCTTTCACTAACCTACTTCTTATTTTATTTACTTTAAACATGAAATACACCTCATCAAGTACCCCTGCCTGCCACAGCACAACAAGGAATCAAAATCTCCTACAAATTGCAAAGGAAACAACAATCTTCATGTTTGTTGCTTAAATGTCTCATAGCACTGCATGTTTTAAGATGGCTGCCAAATGCCGTCGAAGAGAAAAGACGGTCCTAACCTTACCGTTATTTCTTGACAGGTATATCCATGCAAATATCCGCATCGCAGTGCAAATGCCCGCGGCATCTTTGCGCAGACAACGGAAGCAGTAATGACGCTCACTCAACTGTAGTCCAAGGCACCTTGCCTAGCCACACCTGCCAGGGAATTCAGCAGGAACTGACATTAAGCAATGAGTCAAAACGTGATTTGTCACAGCAAATTCCAGAGTTCGTAAATTACCGTGGTCACACAAGAAACTGAAACTAACTCTACATGACGTAAAGAGTGGTCCTTAATTATCGTTTCAACTAACATTGAAATGCAACCAAGCCGTTATAAGCACGAGATGCATCTAACATCTTCCCTAAAAACGATGTTAGCCCCACGACTAACCTAACTCCATGAAAGCCAGGGTACAAACTGGGATTAGGTACCCCAATATTCCTTGCCCTAAATCTCGATGCTCACCCACCTTAGCATCTGCCTGGGTACTATTTGCACAAAGGCTTAAAACTCTAAGGATTTGGCAGTGCTCCGAGCTAGCCTACAGAATCCCGTTGTGTGCTCCATAATCCATGACACACCCGACCATCTCTTGCCAAACCAGCCTATCTGTCAACAGCTGCCACCAGACAACCCTTAAACTGAAGGATTAATAGTGAGCACAACAGCCTCACCTGCTAACAAGACAGGTCGAGGTATAACCTATGAGGTGGAAGAAATGGGCTACATTTTCTACAATAGAAAATCATGTGAAATCACCCCCAAAAGGCAGATTTAGCAGTAAAGCAGGCTAATAAACCTCTTTTAAGTCGGCCCTGGAGCACCTACATACTGCCTGTCACCCTTCTAACAAGGTGCATTCCACTTAATTATCTAGCGTAAAATCAAGCTAAAGATGAGGTAAGTTGTAACAAGGTCAGTGTACTGGAAGATGTGCTCAGTCTGCCAAGAAGTAACTACAATAACAAAGCATTCATCTTACACCTGAAAGATATCTGTAACCCACCAAATCGTCTTGAAGCCTAACTCTAGCCCAACCAAACTTCCTCAGCCACCAAAACAACACAATTAACCAGCTCAGTATAGGTGATAGAAAAGTTCAACCAGGGTGCTATAAAGATCACATACCGCAAGGGAAAGATGAAATAACGATGACAAACCAAGCCACATGCAGCAAAGATAAACCCTTGTACCTTTTGCATCATAATTTAGCAAGAATAACCGAGCAAAATAACACTATATGTTTGCCACCCTGAAACCCAAGCGAGCTACTTACAAGCAGCAGTTTTCTGAGCAAAATCATCTCTGTTGCAAAAGAGTGAAAAGACTTGTTAGTAGAGGTGAAAAGCCAACCAAGCTGGGTGATAGCTGTTTACCTGTGAAACGAATCTAAGTTCGCCCTTAACTCTTCCACAACGGTACTAACACAACCTCCATGAAATTGAGCATAATTTGAAGGAGGTACAGCTCCTTTCAAAAAGTGTACACTCTCTCTTAGCAGAAAAGTTTCAACCCCAAACCAATCTGTGGGCCTTTAAGCAGCCATCCATAAAAAAGCTTCACCCCCCAAAAATCCCCAAACCTTACAACTCCTTTACCCCCAACAAGTTAACCTATAACGACTAGGAGAATCTATGCCAAAATTAGTAACTCCAGTCACCCCTGTATGGCTCAAACTTACATTCTCACCTCATTATTAACAAATCATGAGATATACACTAACCTTAACAAGACCTGATATGGAGAATCTACTTTGTTAACCCAACCCCTGGAGCGCCCCAAAGAACAGTTAAAATCTGTAAAAGGAATTAGGCAAACACAAGGCCCAACTGTTTAGCACAAACATAGCCTTCAGCAAAACAAGTATTGGAAGTGACGCCTGCCCGGTAAGACTGCGTTTAATGGCTACAGTATCCTAACTGTGCAAAGGTAACGCCATCAATTGTCCCATAACTCGAGACTTGTGTGAATGGCTAAATGAGGTCTTAGCTGTCTCTTACAGATAGTCAGTGAAATTGATCTTCCTGTGCAAAACCAGGAATAATCATATAAGACAAGAAGACCCTGTGGAACTTTAAAATCAGCAGCCACCTCTTACACAAACCTCATTCCATCGGACCTACACCCCCACCAAGGTCCTTCTGGCCTGCATTTTTTGGTTGCGGTGACTTTGGAGAAAAACAAACCCTCCAAAAATAAGACCACCCCTCTTAACCAAGAACAACCAATCAATGTACTAACAGTGACCAGACCCAATGGAATTGATCAATGGACCAAGCTACCCCAGGGATAACAACGCAGTCTCCTCCAAGGGCCTCCATCGACAAGGAGGTTTATAACCTTGATGTTGGATCACGACATCCTAGTGGTGCAGCCACTACCAAGGGCTGGTTTGTTCAACCATTAACAGTCCTACATGATCTGAGTTCAGACCGGAGCAATCCAGGTTGGTTTCTATCTATGATAAACTCTTTTTAGTATGAAAGGAAAAAAGAGTAGGACCAATACAACAAACATGTCCTCGCCTTAAGTAATGAATTCAACTAAACCACCAAAGGCTTAACCACATTCTACTGTTCCAGAACAGAACCGCTAGTGTAGCAGAGCTCAGCAAATGCAAAAGGCTTAGGTCCTTTTTGGAGAGGTTCAAGTCCTCTCCCTAGCTTTCTCTTTTTCCGCGTATGAAAGACTAATCCACCATAACCCACCTCATTATGTCACTATCGTATGCACTACCCATCCTCATTGCCATTGCCTTCCTAACCTGTCTAGGTTTGAGGGGAAAAACCAAAATGTTTACCCACAAGCGGAGGAGGGGGCTTCCTCCACAATAATCACGCCACTATCAAATTTAAGAAAAGGAACTTTAATCAGAAAGTGGATACAAGAAGGATAACTGTTCTTAACTGATGTGTATGTATATATATATATGTAGGTATAGATATAACTGCAAACAGACCAGAGCAAACTGCTTCCCCAACACCACAAGAAAAAAACAGCAACAACCAAACCAGCAGGTTTCCTCCTGGAGAAAAGTTATACTTATAGGCAGTGTCTGTGTCACAGCCCGACTGGCTGCAGGGTGAGCTCCCAGTCCATCTCCAGCGAGACAGACAAACGGTGAGCACCCAGATGAATTCTGTCTCTCCTTCTGTGTCTCTTGTCCCAAACAAAGAAGGAAAACTGGAAGCGGAGAAATGGCTGTGTGTCCTGGAAAGCAGCTGCAACTTCTCTCTGCCAGGTCGCTGCCCCAGCTGGGGCGGGCAGGCCGTGATGCTGCAGGTGGCTGTGAGACTGGAGCAGAGACCGGGACCCCAAATGCAGAAACCAGGAGAACAGCTGTTGCAAGGAGAAAAGAACCAGCTCACCAAAAAGCAGGAGCAGTAACGAGGAGCAGGAGACAAAATGGCTTCCCTCCCCAGCAGGACACACACACCCTGCTCCTGCGTTCAGCTGAGCTAAAAATGGAAAATGTTCCCAAAACCAAAAGAGACAGCCTGCCCCCCAACCAAATGTTCAAGAAGAAGACGGTAGCAGTTAACTACTTCTTTTTGTTAACTAATGGCATGGGCAGTTAGTGGCAGGGGAGAGAATTTACATAATAATTCCAAACTATAACATAACCCTCGGCAAACAGAAAGTTCTAAGCTACATACAAGCCTGAAAAGGACCAAACGTTGTAGGCCCATTTGGCCTTTTACAACCTGTGGCAGACAGCGTAAAACTATTTATTAAGGAGCCCATCCCCCCATCCATTTCACCCCCATCCATTTTCATCACAACGCCAATACTAGCCCTCCTCCTAGCAATCACAGTCTGAACCCCGCTCCCCCTTCCTTTCTCTTTAACTAACTTAAACCTAGGAAAGCTCTTTCTACTGGCCCTATCAAGCCTAGGAGTTTACTCAATTCTATGATCTGTCTGTGGCTCTAACTCTTAATACACATTAATTGGTCCCCTACGAGCAGTCGCACAAACTATCTCCTATGAAGTAACTCAAGTCATCATCCTTTTCTCCGTAATCATTTAAAGCAGAAACTACACCCTCAATGCCCTCTCCGCAGCCCAAGAACCCCTTTAATCTTCTCCTCCTGACCCCTAGCAATGATATGATACATTTCTATGCTTGTTGAAACAAACTGAGCTCCATTTGACCTCACAGAGGAGGAATCTGAACTAGTCTCTGGATTTAATGTAGATTATGCTGCGGGACCACTCACCTTATTCTTCCTAGCTGAATATGCTAATATCACACTCATAAATACACTCACTACTATCCTATTTTTTAACCCCAGTTCACTAAGCCTCTCTCAGGAACTCTTCCCCTTAATCCTAGCTACAAAAACCCTGCTCCTTTCTGCAGGCTTCCTTTGAATCGCACTTCATACCCTCGATTGTGCTATAACCAACTCATGCATCTCCTCTGAAAAGACTTCCTACCATTAACTGTGTCACTATGCCTATGACACACCAGCCTACCAATATGCTATGCTGGTTTATTCCCCTACCTATGACCCTTAAGGAAATGTGCCTGAATTCTAAAGATCACTATGAAAGAGTGAACATAGAGGTATACCAACCCTCTCATTTGCTATACTCAGAAAAGCAGGAATCAAACCTACACAAAAGGGATCAAAAGCCTTCATACTTCCCTTATATTATTTTCTATCCTAAGTAAGGTCAGCTAAAAAAGCTATTGGGCCTATACCCCAAAAATGGTGGTTTAACCCCTTCCCCTACTAATGAACCCCCAAGCCAAATTAATTTCCATCGTAAGCCTATCCATAGGAACACCACCTCAATCTCAAGCAACCACTGAACAATACCATGGACCAGATTAGAAATTAACACTCTAGCAATCCTTCCCCTTATCTCAAAGTCCCATCACTCACGAGCTGTCAAAACCGTAACCAAATACTTCTTGGTGCAAGTAACTGCCTCAGCGCTACTTCTATTTTCCAGCATGACTAATGGATGGTATACTAGACAATCAGACACCACCCAACTCTCTCACCCTACATCATGCCTACTCCTTACAACAGCCATCTTAATCAAACTAGGACTAGCCCCATTCCACTTTCGATTCCCAGAAGTCCTTCAAGGCATGTCTTTAACTACTGGCCTTCTACTAGCAACCACAATAAAATTGCCACCAACTACACTATTCCTCCTCACATCATCCTCACTCAACCCCACCCTACTAACCCTCACAGCCATTACCTCAGCAGCCCTAAGTGGTTGGGCTGGACTAAATCAAACCTAAATTTGCAAAATCCTAGTTTTTCATCCATCTCACACCTAGGTTGAATAACTATCATTCTTGTACACAATCCTAAACTTACCCTTCTTGCCTTCTAATTATACTGGCTGATAAGTGCCTCCATCTTCCTCACCTTTAACACAACTAAAATCCTCAACGCATCTACAATAATAACTGCATGAACAAAAATCCCTTCATTAACTGCCACCATAATAAATAATGGCCAATCTTCACAAATGAAGATTTGGGAAGGGCTCACCCCACATGTGCCCTCCGAGCCTGCGCAGTGGATTTTTTTGATGAGGCTCATTGTGCGCAGAACTGGCCCCACCGTTTAAGTCCTAAGGTTCATTTGCCACGGCCGAGCAAGCTTGGACAGTGACAGTGAAGTCCTTGGGACTATCTACAGCACCCGGTACTGACCGGGGCTGACCCTGCTTGGCATCCGAGGTCTGATGGGATCGGATGGCAGGGAGGCATCGAACTGCCGGGGGGACGGTCCGTACTGAAACTCGAACTCGCGACCTTGGGAGTCGGAGACCGGAGTGCTCTCCACTACTCCACGGGACTGCCCTACTGCCACTATATACTAATGCTTTTATCCCTAGCCGGGTTACCTCCACTGACAGGATTCTTACCAAAATGATTCAGCATCCAAGAACCGACTAAGCAAGAAATAACCCCAACAGCAACAATCATTGCTCTACTATCCCTATTCGGCCTTTTCTTCTACCTACGCCTTGTCTACTGTGCAACAATTACACTTCCCCCCAGTTCCTCCAACCACATAAAACAGTGGCAGACTAACAAATCAGTGAACACTACCATCAACACCCTTATCACCCTACCAATCACATTTCTCCCACTCTCCACCATAATCTCCACAATCCCCTAGAAACTTAGAATCACCATAAATCAAAGGCCTTCCAAGCCTTAAACAACACTTAAACGCGCTTAGTTTCTGTTAAGATCCACAGAACATTAATCTGCATGTTCTGAATGCAACTCAAATGCTTTAATTAAGCTAGAACCTTATCTAGACAGATGGGCTTCGATCCCATAAAACTCTAGTTAACAGCTAAATGCCCTAACCAATAGGCTTCTGCCTATCAGACCCTGGCACATGTTTAATATACATCAATGAGCTTGCAACTCAATATGAACTTCACCACAGGGCCAATAAGAAGAGGAATCAAACCTCTGCAAGAAGGTCTACAGCCTAACACTTAAGCACTCATCCATCTTACCTGTGACTGTCATTTAACTGCCGATTATTTTTGACAAACCTCAAAGACATTGGCAATCTTTACCTAATTTTCGGTTCATAAGCTGCTGTAATTGGAAATGCCCTCAACCTTCTAATCTGGGTTGAACTCGGACAACCTGGAACTCTACTTGGGGATGATCAAATATACAATGTAATTGTTACCACCCATACCTTCATGGTGAGGCCTGGGCAGGGACTGTGCAGAGAGGCTGAGGATGCCCCATCCCTGGGAACATCCAAGGGAGCTGCTGAAGGGCACACTGGCAGCAACTACCCACTTCCCATCTCTGCCCCCAGAACCCCACGGTGCCAAAGCCTGGCCCCTCCCAGCATGGCATCCCCCGGCACTCTCTGCAGCCCCCACAGCTCCCACTCCTGCACCCACCCCCAGGCACCTGCACCCACGGGGCCCGTGGCACCCTGGCACCAGCACCCTCAGCCCAAAGTCCCCGGCCGTGCCCAGCACAGCCTGCACTGCCCACCCCATGGGGCACCCTTAGTGGGGACAGGGGCCAGTGCCCGCCGCCAGCAGCAGCGATGCGGTCAGGGCAAGGATGGCCTGGCCTGCCTTTGGGCTCTGCCATGGCCCAGGGCAATGCCAGGAGCATGGCAAGGAAAGCCTGCACAGCCTTGAGCTCCAAAGCCTTAAAGATCAGCCCCTGCAGCTGCCAAGCCTTCTCCCCACATCCCATGCCCAGCAATGCCCAAGGCTGTCATGGCCTTTGGGGCATCCCTTGGGATTTTGCATCCCTGTGGGCTGCCCCGGTTCTGGGCCCAGCAGTGCCTTTGGCTGCAGCAGGAAGGGCAGCAGGAGGTTTGCTGCCTGCTCTGGGGGCAGCACTGCAGGGGCCGCTCCTGGCAGAGCCCCCTCTATGCTGGGCACAGCTTTGCCCTTGGGGACACTGCTCTGCCCCAGCCCATGGACACCAACAGTGCCCAGGGCCAGCACCTTCCCCAGGGCTGTCTGGGCTGTGCCAGTGCACATTGGAAGGGGCTGTGTGACCCCAGGAACCTGGGAAAGGTATGGACAGAAGGAAAACCAAATAATATTTTAAACAAATGTAATGAATTTCTTTACTTTTTAGGAATCTTCTTAGTAAAAAGCACATTCTTCTTTACAGAAACAACAATCATTGTTGTAAAATTACATCTTTTTCATAACAATCATCTTCTTGGTAACAAGAACAGTCTTGTTAATAAAAAGAAGTATCTTCTTAATAAAAACAACTATCTACCTAATAAAAAAACTATCTTAACAACTTCTACCTTCTAAACACCAATCTTCTTAACAACAACAATCTTCTAATATGAACATGCATCTTGTAAATAGAACAACAATCTTCTTTATAATAACAGGAAACCTCTTCACAAAACCAATGTTCTTTACCTACAACAACTATCTTCTTAAAAAACCCAA
>VWZD01010230.1:390-52288 GCA_013396695.1 Sakesphorus luctuosus
TTCCTCATGAAGATGAACTTCACTGAGAGCAGCAATGTCAATGTTGAGTTGTGACAGTTTGTGGGCAATTAGAACAGAACGATGCTCAGGACATCCACTATCCACAGCATCAAGCATGGTTCTGATCTTCCAACATGCGAGTGTTAATTGGAACACACCTTTGGAGGCAGGTGTATGCCTTTGTCTCTTTGATTTTTTTTGACCACATAAGAAGATGCCCATTGGCCACAGTTATCCAACTGGGTGTGGAGATGAGTTTTGTTTAGGTCACCTTTTCTAGGCCCCTCTGTGCGGAGCAAGCAGTGCTTTCCTTAAAAAAGGCTGCTTGGTCATTCAGAGTGCTGCCAAACCAGACCGTCATCTCTGGGGTCAGTCTCGAGCGACCAATATCCTGAACCGCCTGCATGCAGGTTTGGGTCTGCGGTTTCCAGCACTTCCCATCACCTGGCATTTCAACCTTCTCCTGTCGCTACAGGGCTTTGCCTACACAATGGATTTTTTAGGTGAGGCAGAGTGTGTGCAGGACTGGCCCCACCCTTTACTCCTAAGGTTCATCTGCCAAGGCCAAGCGAGCTTGGACGGTAACAGCGAATACCTCGGGACGTAAGTTTGGTTAGAGTATCCTTCTCATAGATGGATGGCCTTACAGGGCTAAGCGAGCTCCATATGCCTGGATTTGGAGTTAGAGTTGTCCTTCTCCTAGGATGGTTGCCAGAGGGCTACCGAGCCCATCCTGCTTACGGACACACTTTGTGTGACCCTTCAGCTGCGACCTGTCTGGCATGAGAGACCCTACCGGAGGCACATAGCACCGCCAGCATAGCACACAACCTCATGAGGGCACCCAAGCTTCTCCCCCGCTACAAGGGGGTGTCCACAGAGAAGATGTTTAAATACAAAGAGTAATAAATGCATATACCTATTCTTTGTGAGATTTGCTAGACCATTTGCTCATAAAGACTACTTTTTCAGCACTTGTTCTTAGAGATGTGTTGTAGTAAAGGTACTGTGTCTGCTGTTTTATGTGTTCTTCCACTGCAATTTTAATTAGGAGGCTGTCTACTTTGTTAAAAGTTTTTGGGCTGGATATACATTGAACTCACCATTATGTAGTATGTTTAGTCTTGGGAGAAGGACTGACTGAAAGCTATTAAATAATTAATTCTCCTGAGTGTTTTGAAAGGGTATAAATGGCTGGAAAAGGAAAATGAGAAAATAAATGTGACTGGGGAGAAGAGAACAGTTCTTCTGCTTAAATGTGGAGCTAGGGACAAGATGAACTCTTGGTGGATTACATTTTCTCTAATTGTAGCTCTGCCTTCTCATTTTTCCTGGCTGGCAGAATGAGGAGTTTGTTCTTTAATACATGTTTTAGTGACTTTTGCAAAGCTCTCTGGGTCAAGGATGGGATGTCATTAGAAATGATCTTAATAATTTTGGGCCACAATGACAGGTAATGTTCCTGATGTCTATGTAGCTTTGCAAGAGCCACAGAGAACAGCTGTTGATAGATGGAAGTGAAGTGCATCTCTACAAGTAAAACAGGCTTACACCTCTTACTCCCAGAGAACAAAGCTTACCTTGGTAGTGAAAGAAAAATAATGAGCTGGTTGAGTTTTATTCTAAAGATTTTACTTCACCCTTTCACTCTGCTTTCTCAGTGGAGTCAGAGTAAGTAAGAGTTGAAGTTACCCCTGAACACAATAATGGCCAATCTTCGCGAACGAAGATTTTGGGAAAGGCTCACCCCACATGGGTGTGCCCTCCGAGCCTGCGTAGTGGATTTTTTAGGTGAGGCTCAGTGTGCACAGAGCTGGCCCCACTGTTTAAGTCCTAAGGTTCATTTGCCACGGCCGAGCAAGCTTGGACAGTGACAGTGAGGTCCTTAGGACTATCTACAGCACCCAGTACTACCCGGGGCTGACCCTGCTGAGCATCCGAGATGTGACGGGATGGGATGGCAGGGAGGCATTGAACTGCCGGGGGCGGTCCGTACACTGAGACTCGAACTCGCGACCTAGGAGCCGGAGTAGGGAGTACTCTCCACTACGCCACGGGACCGCCCTCCCTGAACACAGTAGCAAGGCATAATTTACGTTGTCCAGAATATTGTCTATGAGTATGCATTGCAGGAAGGACTGGCATATCAAATGCAATGTGAAAGAATGTTATACAAATGGAAGATACTAAAATGTTTGCTGTAGTTGATCTCAAACCTAAATCTATTTTCAAGGAAGAAAACATGTTGAATATTTTATTTTTTTTTTCTTTCAAAGGAGAGGAAGGTAGAGACCTTCTGAGATAATTCAGATCATGGTTTTCTACCTAGTTTATAAAAGATTATCATGGTTTTCTACCTAGTTTATAAAAGATTAAAAGTCTTAGAGAGTGTATCTCCAACTATCTTTGGTGACAGAACTCATATAGGGAGGTTTCAGCCCTATTTTGTGGATGACAAACATTGCAAGAAGTAGAGTACAAAGTGAGTAATCAGCTCAAAGGCCCCGTGGAAAATTTGACTGAACTGGAAATGCCAGATTTCTCCATGAAGTAAACTAAACTACTCTTTCCTTAAACTTTTAAAGAGGTCAGCACCCTGCTAATGGTAGGAGAGTGAAGTTGCTCTTGCTAAAAAGAAAACAAAACAAAAAACCCAAAGAAATGAAAACATGTAAGACTGCATTGCTGCAGGAATTGTGGGGTTTACTTTTTGGGGAATATTGGATAAAGTGTTAGAAATTCAAAATCAAATTGTTCTTTAAAGATAACTAATTTAGGCTGAATATCCCTACTTTCCTGGGTTGTACCAGTTGCAACCCAGTTTGAGGATGGGCAGGGAGGAATGTAGTGCTTAGTTAAGTATCATGAGAACATAACAGCCCTGATTCCATGCGTATGAGAATCAACAGGAAGGAGGATTGCACTTGACTAAGGCTGGCATTATTCTGGCAGAATGATATCTTCTCAGGAGAGAAAGTATAATGAGATATTACCCCAGCTCTTGAATGTGGAAGGAGAGGAGCACTGAGGGAACTGTGTGACCTCAAGCAGCCATTTAGACCGGCTCTAGGTTTTATATCTCATATGGAAGGTAGAGACTGGCAAAGAAACAGAACCTGTCTGTTTGTTGCATTGGTCCAAAGCAGAGGAGCAAGTTGGTGTTAAAGCTTGGGCCAGGTGCTTTCTGATAGCCCTTCTATAGTTGCTTTGCAACACTTGAGGCACACCCTGGCCTCACCAGGTGGATCTGCTATGTGGGACTGGAGAGTGATGGAAAAGCTTGCAGGGCTGCTCTGTAAAATGCAAAATATGTACCGACCTGAGGGAAAGAGTGTGGGAACCATGCCTTGGTGGCAAGGCATGAGAATAAGTGAAAACAGGTAATACCACAAGGGTTAACAGGTGTCTTACAAATTCTGGTTATGGACTTAGTGCTGTTAGAAAGTAATTGGAGGAAGAATTCAGTATCAAAACCCCAAAC
This sequence comes from Sakesphorus luctuosus, assembly GCA_013396695.1. Classification (NCBI taxonomy): domain Eukaryota; kingdom Metazoa; phylum Chordata; class Aves; order Passeriformes; family Thamnophilidae; genus Sakesphorus; species Sakesphorus luctuosus. Next base: position 3,872 of record VWZD01010230.1, read on the forward strand.
TGGTTTGCTAGTAGAGGCACACAGGATTTTGTCTTCTAAAGACATCCTTCCTCTTCTTTTCCCAGCCCCTAGCTGCATTTCTGTCTCATTCCCACCTGACAATATATTTAGTATTTTTTACTTTCCTTTTGTGTCATTGCCATGCTAGATGAGAGGCTGATTGTAAGGCAGGTGCTCTTTTGGGAAAGTCATTGTGAGCTTTTTAGGCAGTGTTCCTTGTTCCCCACACAATTGCTCTACTGCAGTATGGTTTGTGAAACTGAATTTGAGTTTGCTGCTGTTGTTCCTTTTCCCCAAATATTTATCACAAGGTATATCAAGGCTGTCATGAGATTTTAAGCTTATGAGGTGGAGTAGGTAACTGAATATTTGAGACATGGAACTCTTTCAATATCCAGAAACCTGGAAATTTTTCATAACTAATTTTTTCTTTTGTGTGATTGAATTCTCTGTAATTTATAATCAATTCAACCCTTCCAACACCGTTAATGAGAAAACTACCCCTATTCTATACCAGTCACTTCAATATAGGGTATCTTACCATGGTAATAAAAACATTCTACAATATTTTAATCTAGTATTGCAGAATACTCTTCGGGGTTTTTTTTAAATTAATATAAAGGCTGACTGCTGGAAGATACTCCATGAAAAGAAATTATCATTATTAATCAAACCAAAACACAGAATTCTCCACATAGGTGCTTTAAAATGCCCAAGATGGTCTTTAACTGAAGTGTTACAGAAAATAACAGAATGAGAAACTGTGTACTTGGTGCTTAATTAGCTTTACAATGTATGTTCAGCAGTTTGTCAGATAGTGGGACCAAAATGCAGCTATGGGATGTAAGATGTTGCCAATACTCTAGATCCATTTATGTGTTGTCCAATTATAAATTTCTACTTAGATTAATAAGCACTTTCTTAATTAAACAGTGTCTTTCCTTGTTGCATGCTGAAATAGCTGATGCTAAGTGTCATTTCCATGTATTGTCTTCCATTAACTTCAGCACTTGCTCTTCCTTATGAGTATTATCTGTCACACAAAGAAACCAGGTTTTGTCAATGCTTTTTCTCTCAGCACCTGTCATGTAGTTGATTTTTGTTTTGCACTCTCTTATCTAAATCCAGGCTGTGTTTTAACCTTCTGTGGCTGTGAAAAGGACACAGGAGACATAAAGAACTTTATTTTGCACAGGTGGCCTAGGCTGGTGGCCCTACCTGTGGTTTCTGCTTCCTTCTGGGCCAAGCATTGAGATGCATCTTTCTCCTCAGAGGCAGGCACAGAATGAGCCTTTCCCCTTCAGGTTTTTGGTCTGTCCTGTTCTAAAAAGTTAAAGGAGGACATCTAGACTTTGGCAAAAGGTCCAGCTCGTCTTGCAGCAGTCATAGTGAATGATTGGAGAGGAGTGCAAGAAAAGGACAAAAATATGATCATGCATTCCTGTTATACTCTGCCCAAGCCACATTATTGTAACATTGTTGAAGCTGTGGATCTCCGTGCTACCAAAAGCTACTTCCATAACTAGTCAGCTGCTTGGGCCCTCAGGGTTTTTTCCCCGGTGCCCGCTGTCCTCTTGGGTTAGCAGATGTGCTCTGTTCTTGTACCATCACAGCAGCTCCAGCTCTGCAGAGGCCCAGCTCTGCCCTGATGCAGCTGTCTTTGGTCTTGTCCTCATCGCTTTGGCAGTGGCTGGTGAAGCCCCTGGCTGTGGCTAGTGTGGTGGGGCCATGGGCTAAGTCAAATACGAGTAGTATCTCTGCACCTAACAAAACACTTTTCCTTGTTTTTTAACTTTATAGCAGGTTGTAGTGTGGTGCTGGCACCCCTCTAAATATCCAAGTAATATAGAATCAGCATAAAATAGCCTGCATTAGAAGAGACCTTAAAGATCATCTAGTTCCAACCCCTCTGCCATGGGCAGGGACACCTTTCACTAGATCAGGTTGCTCAAAGCCATGTCCAACATGGCCTTGAACACTTCCAGGGTTGGGGCATCCACAACTTCTCTGGGTAAACTTTTCCAGTTCCTCACTACCCTCACAGTAAAAAACTTCTTCCTGATATCTAATCTAAATCTACTGTCTTGTAGTTTAAAGCCCTTGTCTTATCATTAGATGCCCTTGTAAAAACTATCTTTTTTTTAGGTCCCCTCAGAGGAAGCATATGCTGGACTTCAGCATGGGACAAGGTTTTAAACCAAAGGAGGGTTGATTTAGATTAGATATAAGGACAAAATTTTTTAAATGAGGGAGATAAAACGCTGGAACAGATTCCCCAGAGAGGTAGATGCACCATCCCTGGAAACATTAAAGGTCAGGTAGGATGGGGCTCTGAGCACCCTGATTTAGTTGAAGTTCTGCTTGTTGAGGGGAGGTTTGGAATAGATGGCCTCTAAAGGTCCCTTTAAACTCAAAATATTCTATGATACTCCCCCCCAAAAGCGAGGAAAGATAGTGAACAATAACCTTAGTCCTATTTAGGTACCATGAAGTACCACTGTTTTATTCTAGAAGTTCTCCTCTTTGGAAGGAAAGAGTGTCTTACCTACACTTACCTACAGGATTCAGGTCAGGGCTCTCCCAGAATTCCTGCTATGGACAGTGGCTTGCTGTGGGGGATGACAGGATACTTGTGGGGTTTGCTGGGCTAGGAGAAGTGAGGTGACATCAGGATGGCAGGGTAGGCTAGAACATGGGGAGGGTTGATAGCAATGAGGAAAAGCAAAGGTTTTCTTCTTTGGTCCGATGACATCTCAGCCACCTGATCCAGGTGAATACCAGTCATATCTTGTAATATGGAGAGATGCCTCTCCTTTGTGTCTTCTACTTACTAAGTTCTGCCTTTAACGGGAAGGGTCTTGTCTCTTAGTCGGCCAAAGGTACCAAGTGAGCTGAGTGCGACCTCTAGTGGTCTGTTAATATCAGATGCTGAGAGCTCACTGGGCTGCTGCTCTGATGAGATCCTTGGTGCTCCGTGTGAAGACCTGCAAACCTATGAAAGAGAAGAAAATGAGCACCAGAGAGCTGGGATAACTAGGTTGCTTGCCGTCAAGCACCTGCTCAGGGGAGGTCTGAGCAGTGCTGTATGGCACCAGAAGGGCTGACAATAGAAGGCACATACAAACTTTTTAAAGGGGTGCCACAATGGGATCTCACAAAGCATTGGTACTTTCAATAAATATACAGCAGAAGCTTTCAGTAACTTAAAAGCTGTAATAGAAGAGAACTTTTAGTCAAGGAAACAGTAAATATTAGATCACACTAGTTGTAATTTATTAATGTTTACTTCTCTAACTTGCAAAGCTCTGTTTTAGGGTCTTCGTCTCTTTGTATTGGAGATGTTCTTCTATAATATGTGCAGTAGTTTCTTAGCAGCACGCATCTGGTTTGGGTGTCAGAGGATGCAGTTTCAAATTTTCCAGCCCATCTCGCTTTATTTATAGCACGATCTACAGTCCCCTACAAGACAAGTGCAGAAGCAAAACTGTTCACTGAGTGTATTAGGACCAACAGAGCCTGGGTACACTGAAGTGTCCCTTCCCTAAAAGTCAGACTTAAATGATAAGCAATAACAGTGCTAACAGTCAACTTCCTAGTTTATCTGTCCTTCATTTTAATTTAAAGCAGTATAAGCATCTAGCATGTGAGGTAAATCAAGTGGCATTTCTGTTTTGATTTTAGTTTTCGGAAGCTTCATGTGTGCTTCTCATCTTTCATAGCACCTGGCCATAGATGTATTCATATCTGTGCTTGCCTGCAACTTTGAGGTGCTTAGATGTCTTGGTATAGAAGAAAGTTATTATTAGTGCTTGTTAAGTACAAAACATTCTTTGCAATAAGAAACTTTCATAATTCTGTACTTCTGCTCTGTGGTGCTGACTCACAAACATGAGTAAACTGGAAAACTGTGCTGGTGAAAAGTCTGCCTTCACATCCATCGTGCCCCTGACTCAGAGGTTATTTCCCTCTGAGGCACCTGGCCCTGCTTCAGCAGTGACTCAACTGTTTGTGGTGCTGAACACCATAAATAACAGCCTAGCATACTGAGGGAAGCTGAAACTGGCACTGATTATATATTAATGCACTGCAGCTAAGAAGCTACTTTGTGAACATCTGAGTCATGCCTGCAGCTGGCCCAGAAAAGTCCTAGGTAATTGGGAATGAGGCATGGCTGCAACTCAGGCTTCTCCTTTCTCCAATCAAACCCCTGTGTCATTTCAGTACCTCAGCATCTCAGGAGAGCCTTCCTTACCCTGCAAGAGAGAGAAACCTGGGAAATAGATAAGAGCTTAACTCCCCTTCCATCACTGCCTCATGTCTGCTGGGCAACTTAGCCTGCTTGCAGTAGTTTCTCTCATGTTATTATGCTCAAAAACATATGCCTGCTAGAGAATTGTAAGGATCAGTTAGGGTACATTTGTGTTTTCAGAAGTGTATAATGCATAACTCATAACAGAGTATCTGTTTCTCAAGGTTTTTTCACAAGTCAATTGACATTTTCTTTATATAACAAGAGTTTGGTGGTTTTTTAATCAGTATTTTGTACTTCTGTAGTATGGACATGGATGCTGGTTTTTATTTCTTGCTGTTTAATGGCACAGGAAAGACTTCAACAGCTGATTTCTCTTTAGACAGAATCTTCCTTCTCTCTGCTTTTTAAAGCTGTGCAAAAGTGAACCTTTTGGGATTTTGCCTGAACAATACAGTAGAATCTGTCTTAATGTTAACATCTACAGACTATTATTTTTCCTTATAGAGAGATTGGGAAATTGTGGTGTCTCAGATACCCCTGAAAACCTATGGCTTAGGAGAAATTGTTAAACTGCATTTTAGCCACAAAAATATTCCCCAACTGATTCCTACAGAGCTTAGAATGTTGACAGGAAAGAATCAGGCTTTCTTCATACATGGAAAAAGCAGCAGATTTCGGAATAAAAAAGTATTCAAATGGCTGACTAAAAAGTGCTGGTAACTGGCTAACTGGAAAAACAGCCTCCCTGTCTAGCTTTCATGATGGATCTCCTTTTCCTGGTGAAGAGACTGTGCTCTCACTAGCTTTTTGGGTACAGATGGACACTCAGGAGAGGCAGAATGGAGTCAGCTTTGTGTGTGCATGTGCGTGGTAACACCCATCAGTCTGGGGTTGGGAAAAGGATCTGTGCAAGGGAAAGGGTAGGGAAATAGAATACAAGATAGGAAAGTTGACCTTCTGTCTGAGCAGAGTTTTCTAGCATATCTGTTCTTCACAGGCCTAAACTTGATACAGAACTTATGTTATAGTAAGAAGCTAGTACCTTTGAAATCCTTTAACTGAAGAATGTTTTGTTATATTTGCCTTTTCTCTGCTAGTTCAGATCTTGTTTGTTCTCACCTGGTATTCTAATTTCTGTACTAGTGGATGCTTCAGGGAAAGGCAAAGAAATAAAATGAACACCTTAAAATGTAGTATACTCGTATAAACCATGGAGAGCTATGTGTTCCTTGTCTGCAAGGATGATCTGTCTGGGCAGCAGAGCATAAAATTTGGTTATTATCTTACTCCAATTTTTATTGTAGCTTGTGGAGCTGAAAACATTATTAATGTAAATAAAATGATTCAACCTTTCCTAGCTAACATAGTCCTCTTTAATTTTCAGAGGAAGTAAGTCCTGTAGGTTGGTTCTGTGCAGGCCAAGCTAAAAATTATATTTTGCCCTGCAACTTCCTTTCACTGTAGCTGTGGGATTAGGGACCCACAGAAACTCTTTGTGTTCTGACCCAGCGCAATGTAAAATGGAACACTTTTAAAAGACAGGGGTTTTTTGGTGTGTGCTGCTGGTGTTTTTCAAAAACAAAATCTCTTGCGTGTCTGGTCAGAAGCATCCCTCTTTCCTGGTGGATCAGAAACTCATGGTGTGACTGTCAGAATATTTTGGCAGATGCCTCAGATCCAAGCTAGTCTTTACCCTGGGCTGGCTCTGCTGGTTGCCAGGGGAATGAGTGAAATCAGAGCTGCAGCCAAGCCAGGCCCTGCAGATGGCAGCAGAAGAGCACCGAAAGCAGAGCTCGGGCTGCCTGGCTTAGCAGCATCCCCAGCTCTGCCTCAGACGGAAAACTTCGGGCATTTTCCACTGAATCCTTCTGCGAGGTTGAAGGGTGAGGGCAGTGAAATCAGATATTCAAACCGTGTGAGAAGATGTCATGTCAGAGTTCAATGCTTTGCTTTCAGGCATGGCAAAAAATAACACTTTGGAAGAAAGTGAACTGTAAAGAGAAAAAAGGTCTCAAACACAGAATACATACCAATGATGTATTATAAGGCAATGTCCTCCCAATGCATCTTGTTATTGCCTTGCTGAGAAAATGCTAATGAGGGAACCCAAACTATGGTGTTGTTTCCCATGAAGGGGTTCTTGACTGTGGTTGTAGTGAATGCTCTTGTTCCCAAACTGAGCTCTGAGGGATGCTTTTGGCAAAATGAAACAGGTTGCTGATACAGATAGGGAGGAATCTGCTCACAGAGTAGCTCTAACCTCATGTTTAACACTTTCTCCCTTGAGACGTGAATTCAGAAGCCCTCGGACAGGAAAGGACTTGAAGTAACATAATGAATGGGGTTTTTGACTGCTGAGTAGCAGCGGCTGTTGCTGTTAGGGCTAAAGGATGGATTGCAAGAGCTGTAGGATTCTCAATGTAGCTTGTTCTGATTGCTGTCCTCCCATATATGTTACAAGGTGGGAGGAAGGCTTCAGCTCTGAGTTTCCATCCCTTCCAGAGTACTCAGTTTATTCTGGGAAAATCATCAGCCAGCTGCTAAAGGTAGTTATGAGCCTGTTTTGCATGGTTAGCTTATGTGCCACGATCTAGCTCTGGGTGTCTGTTATGATCATTTATTATTGTGGGTGAATGTAATCATTGTAACAGGCTGAAGAGGCCATTTACTGTATGTAATAATGGCTGATTTTATTTGTTGGTATATTTTACTGTTATTAAAAGCCCCTGCAGCAATGGATCTGGTGTTTTGATATCAATCAAAATAAGACTGTTATGAGAAAAGGCTATTGCCCATGCAACTCAGCAGCATTTTTATTATGTATTTTTTATACAGATGCATGTGGTAGTACATAACCACTGGAAAGTGTGCAATTAAACATTGTACTTGCACTCTTCAGAAATCACACCAATATAACAATTTTGTCTACAGTCATGTTTCCAGTAGTGGCTCCTCACAATGACCATAAAAATTAAACAACAAGGCAGTCTTCTATATAATGGAGTTTATTAGGCATATTGAGCAGTAACACACAGCTCAATGAACCTGTGTGTAGCCAAATAACTCTAAGTCATGGACGTGGTACTTGCTGGCTTGAAAATAACTCAAAATTGACTTTGCTTCTAACATAAGGGTCAGCAAGATGGGTGCTTAGTTTTGTATTTACCAAGTGCCCTGTTGACCTCTAAAGCACCAGACAGCCAGCCGTGAGGATTTATTCCCCCCATATATTTGTTTTAGATGAAGAAGAGCTTCATCTGGCTCCTAATATTTTGCAGTAATGTCAAGTCAAATAGTCAAGTCCTTTTAGCCAAATGAAAAATGGTGAATCTCAGAAGCATCATTATGTTACCAGTTTCCTGACCCAAGCTGGTTTGATACCGAAGGCTGGCACAGTACTAGGGTGTAGTAGGAAACAGAGTGGATCACAATACGAAACGTCAGGTGTGAGAAATGCAGAGTTTAAACATCTATGTTTGACTTGAGTAGAGACTGGAAAAAGAACCCCGTCTCAGAAGAGTACCTGTTGGTTAAAGGATGTTACAAGATGTTATCTATAGTCTTGTATGGTTGGTCTTGGTCTGTTTTGCTTAAAATAGGTAAGAATTTGAAATAATAACATCTGCAGTGGCAACAGCACTTCTTGACACAAGAAATATTTAGATTTGAATGTTCATTCTGTTACAGGATTCAAAAATTTTGTATTTAAGTTAGCAGCTCAGCAGAGAAGACAGAAGGCAGGTCCCACTTAGCAATGCACATTAGCTGGCTGTTGGGCACTTTGCTTGGAAGTTGATCTAGTCATGAGTATCTATAGATCCAGAGGCACTTGGCTGGGTTTGGCATTCAGTAATTTTTCCAAGCACTGGGCCACCCTATACTATGCAAGTGGAATAACACTGAAATCATTGCTTGGTCACAAAAATCTTAATATTTTAGTTCTCTGCTCTTAGCCTTTTGCCTCTGCTAAAAGTGGCCATCATTTGGGGAGGAAGGGGTATTGGATGACTTTCCATGGATTGAATGGAGCATTAAATGAGTAATCTCTGCAAAATTGTTTTGGAAGCATTTCTGAAGCAATATTCCCATCTTTCATGCCCTCATTTTTGTCACTGGCTTTGAAATGCATTCCTTGAATGATGTCAGAATCATAGCTAATTTTCAGGTTAGAGGTCTGAGTTCTGCCCATGTGGCCAGCTGTATGCCTGCATTGTTCATGTGCTGCAGTAGCTTGACTCAAGCAACTTCTCATTCAGAAACCATTTTCCATGTTAGTTTGGCTTGAGAAAACAAACTATGGCACCTTGCAAAGATGTGGGTAATGCTGGGTGTGCCACAGTACATAACAATGATATCTATCCCTGTAGCCTGGCATACAATGCAAGAATTCTGTTTTGGGTGGGATTTTGTTTGCATAGTACTGTTATGTCTATCTGTAAATTCAGACACTGTTGACTGAAAAGAGCAATACTGACAATCTTTAGCAAAGTAAAGACTGCTAGGAGAGGCTGGCACTGAGGCAAAGAGCATTGGTGTTACTGTCAGTAAACTTTTGAAGACAATTGGACTTCCCTGAGTATTCACTGCTTCCAGAAGACTTCAGGGTAACTTCTTTGTATTACCTCTCCCTGAACAGCAGTCGTGTGCAGGACCATTGTAGGAATGGAGTATATACAAGGTGGAGGACCTCACAAGATCATGTGGGCCATCTGAGTCAAGAAAGAATGAACTCTTTGAGCTAGAGTAGTGTATTTTAGATGAAGACAGCAATATGACAGGGGTAGAGATGATTGGAAATGGAATTTAGACTATTTTCAGTGATTTGCCACCCAAATGGGAGAATTATCAAAATCTGCCAAGTGTATTCTGGAGTCTATACTGCTAAGAAAATACAGTAGACAGTCATGTTAGATTTCCTGAGCTCAAAAGTCCAGTGGGTAGGTTGGAAATGAAAAATATTTTGAGAAACCAGGAAAACCCATGTGTGTAATAGTAAGAAATAGCATAGAATGGAAGGCAAGAAGCAAAATACAATTCAGCCGAACAAGTATGAGACACCTCACTTGAGCAGAGACAATGAATTGCACAGAAGCAGGATGAGGGAGTAACTCAGTGAGTATGACTCAGGGATGGGAGTAACTCTAGTTTCTCCTACAAAAGAGCGTGTAGGGAGTGGTAATTTATCCCAAGTAGCATACACGGCACTAAGAAAAGAGAAAAATATATTACTAAAGTGTATAGTAGAAGGGATTACAGTCTATCAGATGTGCTGAGCAGACATACCGCTTCACGTTTCTGTCGTGACACTGCAGGAGTGCTGAGCTACTCTCTATAGAGTGTTCCAGGAAAGATGTGAGCTGGAGAGACCCCAGCAGAGAGCAGCATCAGGGAGCTCAGCCATCTGGAAAACACAGCCTGTGACAGGATGGAGCAAACTGGTGATGTTTATCTCAGAAAATGGTATTCCTCTGTAGAGCTGGGGCATGTTTTAAGCCTGCAAGAGTCTGTTGTAGGGGAGGGTGATGATCTATCTGTTCCCTGCCTCTGCAGTGGGTAAGATGAGACCTGATGGACCTGAATTGCTGCAGCAGTGTTTCAGGTGAAGTGTTAGGAGAATTTGCAATGATTAAGATGGAAAGGATTGGAAAAGGGAATCAGTGCCATTGCTCAGAGAGCACACTCAGCAATTGGAGGTCTTCAAGAGCAGACCTGTCATGAGAGACACCAGAAACCTATTATCATCCTGTTATTTGGTCTGCCTCCATAATTTTTTACTTGAGTGCTGTATCCATCTTTCAGAATTTTTAAATCTTCTTGGATTTTCTTTTCCCCTCCATCTGGAAATACAGCTTTGCACTGCACAACCAGTCCCTTTCCCATACTGCTGCCTCCTGCTGGTCGCTGTCCTTCCTTATCCGTTCAGTCCGTGAATGCCTCTCTTGGGGGGCTCCTTAGTTGCTCCAGTGTCGAGAGTGGTTTGCTTGCTGCCCTTCCTTCCTACTCTCAACCTTCCTGAGGTCCCACTAGGGGTGCCCAGGAGGGTGAGTGGTATTGGATGCCGCGCAGGGCTCCGTTCCCCGAAGCGGGGCGGGCGCCAGGAGGAGCTGCGGGACCAGGAACGCGGGGCGGCGGTGCCGGTCGGAGCCCCCTCGGCGTGGGGTGCCGGGGGGACCGGGCACTGCAGAGACATCCGGGCCGTCGGAAAGAGGCAGCGAGAGCAGCAGGCCTTCCGCCGTTGGGGGGTGGGAGCCCGACGTGGCGGGCGCCGCTGCTCTGGCACAGCCTTGCCCAGCCCCGCCGCTCTGGCACAGCCTGGCACGGCCCTGCCCAGCCCTGCCGCTCTGGCACAGCCTGGCACAGCACCGCCGCGGGCAGACGGGGACGAGCGGCGCTCCCGCGGGATGCGCGGGATTCCGGGGGCGGGAGTGGCGAGCCGGCCACGTTCGGTTCGGGGCGGGGGCTCAGGCGCTTCACAGAGGTGCCTAGAGAAGAGTCAGGAAAGAATCCACTGTCTGTGGCTGGGTACAGGCGGCTGCTGAAGACGCAGCACAGGGTGGGTGTGTAGGTAATGGGTAGGAAACCCATACTGGTGCCAGAGAAGAAGGTGTTGGAGGAAGTTTCCCAAGGCAGGGGTGTGGACTCTATATCGACATGCTTGTTGAGTAAGCAAGAGAAGGTTTGCTGTTTTCTGTCAGGATGTGTGCAGTTATTGTTCACTTTTCAAACCTTGGAAAGCAGGAGCATAAGTTGGTGGTCCTTTCCAGCTCTATTAACTTTTTTCCTTTTCTTGAAGATCCAAAGTTCATTGTGAATACTAGTCTCATTTTTCCAATTTTTCCAGACCTCTGAGTATTACATAGTTGACTCACTCTAATTGCTCGAGTACCTTTTCATGTCTTCAGGTTCATATTCTGTCCTCTTTGGAATGAAATTTAGAGCATTCCTTAGGTGAATTTGAAAACTTACTGACAGAGTAAGCCTGCCCCGCTTACTGGCCACCTCCACTCTGAATTCTTGATATTGAGCTCTAGAGTAGCTTAGCATGTGAGAATCTCAAAAGCAATGTGACATGATGATTAACTCTTATGATTCAATATTAAGAGAAGACATAATCTTGTATGTGCCCTTTCAAGTACTGTCCCCTTCTCGGGGGCTGGGAGCAAATCCTCAAGATTTATATTGGTTTGCTTTGTTAGGTAGTTTTGTCTTAGGAAGAATTTGGGATTTTGAGACATCAAGTCTTTTAGAGCAGGATTCTTCAGGGCTGGAAGACCATTTGGTTTCACTGCAAACTGGTCCCAAACTGCAAACCTGGATATTTTTTTTGTCTTGTCTCTTGTTCCCTGCAAATGGAGGAAAGTGTTTTCCTATTAATGCATTTTCAACTACACCTAATACGAATAATAATGATCTCATTAAGAGCTGACAAACCTGTCTATTTTAGAAACTTTATTTTAACATGGGATGATTTGAATTTCCATAGATAAATTAAGTGCTAGCATTAAGCAAGTACAAATTTGTAGATAATTAAAATCAGGATTAGTGAGAGAAGAGGTGAAAAATGGGGGTCAGATGCAAACCATCATGGGTCAGGCTCTGTCAGTTTTGCTCTTGCATTTTTGTGCTGTTCAGAACAAAGTTTTTGATTCTGCTGGTTTGAACAAGGTTTCTAATAGTTTGGTGCACTGAGTCGCTCATTTCTAAGCGTGACCTTATCTCAATGACAGTGATAAATTCTCTCACTTAACTAAAAGGTTTCAATATATACTGAGTGTCCTGCTAACTTTATGGGAATGTTCCACAGACACCTAAAATAGGTGCAAGGGGTTCAATTCAGTTTAGAAAATGTATTTTTTTTAATAAGGGGATATATATTCTTTGAAATTAATTTGGTATTTCCTAATAGATAGTGATTCAAGTGTTAATGTCTGTTTCTTTTCTCCTGCTCATTGCCTATCTAATCTTTTGGCAGCCATTTTGTATGGGTGATAAAATGGGGAGTCAGCTTAACGTGCTTTGAAATGGAGCTGTTATTCTTGGAGTAAAGTGCTTGAGGTAACATGCAAAATTCATGCAGCTTCATTGTTCAAGGAATAAGATAATCATTTATGAGAAGCCCAGGACTTAAAAGTTGTCTTAACCTCTAGCAGATTGCAGTTGTGCCCAACTTGAGACCTTTTTGTGATACAGCTAAGGCTAAATGCTGGAAAATGTAAGCTTGCACACTTCTGATTTGGGCAATAAAGAGCTTTATTTCTCACTGCTGGTGGAACACCAGTCATGCAAGTTTATCCCCTTTTAATGCACCATTACAGTGCTACTGCCAGCCTAACCGTTTTAAAATTCTCAACAGACCTAATCCTTCTCCTGGATATTTTTTTGGTTAAATCAAAAATGACGCAACTTGTAAGTGTTTCAATGAGAGTAATTTAGTAACATGCAGAAGTGACAGTATTTACACACTGAAGTCTGGTGTAGGGCACTCTCTTGAGGTTTAAGTAAGAGCTTGGATGAAACTAAATCTGGTGCTTTGGGTAAAATATAAAATTGTGCCTAATGTGTCACTCTTATCTGCTGTATCAACAACAACAGGACCTGTGAAGCAGCCTTTTAACAGAGGCAGTAATGATAAAAGTAAGGCCAGGCAGCAAAGTTTCCCATAGGGCAAAATCAAAGGAGGAGTCTGATGATAAGTGTTCTCTGGGTAGATACGAGGAATGCCTTCATTCCTCGGTGATTCCTATGGACTAATAGAGACTTCAGCCTTTATGATAAGTTTATGTACCTGACTCTGGGACCTTGACTCTTCACCAACTTGATACTCTTTTGATCTCCATAATTCCAGCATCCACATGTTGCCAGTGACTCTTCTGGTAACACAAGATCAGTGAATTGAAGGGCCATCTTGGCGGTTTCCCTTTGTATTAGCTGTCCCAGAAGAGCAGAAAAGGGTTTACTCTAAAACCGTGGTCTTGTGCCACTGAAGAGCTCAGGAATACTGCCAGAACCTGGCTATTTGCTGAGGTTTCTTAGGTTATTTTTGGAAATAGGACATTCATGTCCTGAGGTACTGAGGCTTCATCCTGTAGAAGGGAGTATGGGGATACATAAGGCTCCAGCAGGGTTCATGAACCCCTCTGGGAGAAAAAAAATGTAACCACTATCTTTGTTTCTGATATCTACAGGTTTTGTGGTGAAAAGCTAATTTCAGTTCTTTTTGAAGAGCCAAACCTTTCCTTTAGCTGACAGTTAAAAAACCTCAACCAACCAACAAAAAACCCCAGCAAGCTGCTGCTCCTGCCCCCTCTCCCCCAACAACCAAATCCCAAAAAAGGGAAATACATTTTGCCACTGTAGTAGCTTCCAGGTTGAAGATAATTAGAATGGAGGAGGGAAAGAAAAATCACCTGCAGAGCTTCTAGCTACTTGAAATTCCTGATTTTTTTTTGTAGTACAAAGTGAAAGTCTTCCACACACAGGATGAAGGGGAGGTAAACAAAAGTCAGTGCTCCACTGCACATTTCCCAGATGTATCAGTGGACTGGTTCCTATCTCCTACAATATTTCAAGACCTTATGGTGGGAATCTTCTCTGAATGTCCTTCAGTTCCCAGTCCATCAGGGTAAATGTCTACTGTAGCTGCCAAATTTCTGCCTTGTCATCACTATTTGGCCATTCCAAAGGATGAAACTATTGAGTATTACTGGGTGACAATTGTGTGAATATGAGCTGAATTCCACTCCTTTTTCAAAAGTCAGTAGGAAAAGCTGAAGTAGTAGAAGTTGGCATATACTGGGGCACCTGAAGCTTGTCAGAAGCCTTTGAGAGAGTCACCTTGTCAGGGTAGAGCAAGACAAGCATTTGAAAGAGGGCAGTTGTCACTTCTGTAGTGCCGTGTTTGAGGGTAACATGGATTCTAGTTTCCATGTTGCCCTGCTGAGAATGAGAAGGCTGCAGTGGTGCCAGGAAAGAGTGGAAAACTGCTCTTATGGGAATGGTGATCCAATGAGGATAGGCTTTTTGGAATGTACACCAGTTCCCTCTGGTTCAGCAGGTTTTTATGACTGTGTCCCACTGATGCTTTGTAGAGGTATTCTGTGGAAGCTGGATTCCTTCTGGATTAGCTGTGCATTTATGCCCTTGTGGTGCCTTCCATATTTACATTTTAGATTGAAAGTAACTAATTATGAACAGCTACTTTATGTAATTAGACTTAGTGGACATCATATGTGGATATTGGCCTTTTAACATATAGATGAAATGCAGCCAGGGTACGAAACCAGTAAATTATGACACTTAATTTTTATTACTTGTCTGGAGTTTCCATGTATTGTGCTATTTACATGAGTATGTGTGTGCAACTTATGAGAAAATAAGAGTTAGAAACTAAATATATTTCTCTGTGATTTTCCAGTTTGCAATCACTCCAGCACAGCCGAAGTTTCCTGCAAATAAAGAAAAGGTTGAGTGTTATGAATTTACTTCTTTTATTTTAAAATTGCTACTGCAGTTTTTGTAAGTGCTTGGAAAGCAAGATTAGAACATTATTAGAAACTTTTCCCTTGGGGCATGTCTTTTATAGTATTACCAGTTGGAAAGAGGTGGTTGAGAGGGAAGCATTTATACTGGAACAGCAAGGTCAGGAAATATTTTTTAAGTAATACACTACTGAATGTACAACCTGGTGCCGGTTCAGTATCACAGGAAATGAATGGCACTCTGCCTAGTGAAGGATTTCTTTAAGTGCCCTCTCACCTCTCTTATTTGTGCACTGGCAATATTTTTTTCCTCTAATAATTCTTAAGACATTAGGCATAAGAGCCTCCTGCGGTACCTAATCAAAAATGGCGAACATTTATGGGTGTTCTGGTTAACTGGGATTTACTTTTTGGCTTTTCAGCATTCTCTCTCCGGGCTATTTATTGTCACATGGCACATATGCAGAGCCTTCTTCATCCCACTGGCAGCCCATACAAAACAGGTTTTCTCTGTTTTCAGCAGCACTCCAGCTGTAAAAGTCTGTAATAGACTGGAGGATTGAAGAGGAAAGCAGGGAAAGAGTAGGCTGCAGAGTAGTAAGGATGTGGTGAGACTGTTCTTTGATCTCTGTGATTCTTTCTTAACTGAATTTGGTCTTGTAACTATTTTTAACTGTTGATGTTACATTAAACCTGCAGAAGAGGTGACTTAGGCCCCATAGAGGTAGTGTCATTGCCTGCCCATGCATATAGGGATTAGGATTTGTCTCCTGGCCCCAAGTAGTTTCTAAAAGCTTTTGTGAGCTATGTGCTGGCTTGTAATGGACAATGCCTTGTTTTCTAGTAAAGCAGTGCCTTCCAAGATGAAGACCTTTCCTGCCAACTTATTTTGGTTTAAATCTATTTCCACATATTCTTTAATTTTCTTTCATGAAGGCTGAAAATTCTTTGTGAAGAAATTTTTGATTACTTTGCCTGTTTAGTTTACTAGATCTCTGGCCCTATTCTAGGTGCTGTACAGAAAGAGATATGGTTTCATCAGATTCTTTCAAGTCTGCTTTCTGTGAGGAAGTATTTTTGCATGCACTTTCCTTTGAGAGCATGACCTTCCTGATAGTGAGATGGTAGAGTAGATCAGTACTCTGAAATCTCAAAATAGATATAGACTGGCTATAATAGCTCTAGGTTTTTTCTTTTCTCTCCTCGGTGAAAATGTTTACCAGTTTTAATTATGAGCCCTGGATGTGCATCTTGAGATTTGCAGCATCTGGAGCACAGTGCAATGATTTCTGTTCTGTGAGAGGCATGCAAATAAGTAGCAGCTTGAACTTGCTCTCTGTTCCAAATGGTATCTGTCTCTTCTGCATGCACACTGCCTCATCAACCCATACAAATATGTGCCTCCTTGTCTCCCTGTGAAAGACACGTTTTCAGACTCCCTTAGCTTTTAAGTTAGAGGAATGAGTTCTCTTAGGGGAAAACCTTACATGGCTCAGTAGTTGACTTGAATCAAATGAGTATGTTCTAATTGGATAAACTGAAGTGAGTGATACAGCTACATATGATGGGGAGGGAAGACTGGAGCTGAAATGGTTTGTTTATTGCTAATATCCAAAGATGATATTCTTCATAGTACCAAGTTTTCACTCCCACTTCCCAGTCCTGTCCATCACTTCATATATTGCTGTGGATACCTCTAAATGGAACAGCTGTGCCATCTGCCTCCAATATTATTTCAGTCCTCACTGTTTTGGGATAAATTTCATAAAGTGTATTGCACATGCCAACATTTAATTGAACAAATGGGAAGCCTCTTAAGTTAAGAAAGCTTTGAAAATGACAAGTAGTGTCCAATTTTCATTCTAATGGTTACTCTGGGGCTTTAAATATGTGTGAATCCATCTAGCAGGGGCTGATGGTATATTGAAGGCAGATGGCTTGGTTCTGCAAAGAAGAAATGTAAGTGGCTTTTACTGTAAATCTTATTTTTTTTTTGGCAAAGGGTTGACACAATAAAGATGTGAGTATTACTGAGAGTGCTCTTTAATAATTATACTACCTTATGTTTTCCCTCAAGAATATGGTTAACTGACTGGAAAAATATATTCTGAATTTTTATCCTTAACTATAACAAACAGTTTAGAAACACCCTTTTCTTCCTCTAGTAAAATGACTGAAGAGTGGGCAGGTTATTAAGCAAAAAGGCAAACACCAATCTGTAGAGAAATAGAGAAACATTGCAACGTCTGGAAGGGTGTTGGACCTTGTGAGAAATGCAACCCAATGACAGTGTCCTCACCTGTCAAAGGACCTTAAGATTAAGTGTAGACCTCACCTCCCCTAAAGATTCTCAAATTTTTAAGGCAGTTAGGAAGTGGGGAATTGGAAGATATTTGAAATGTTTTTTGTTTGTTGTTATTTTTTAAACTGTGCTAGTGACTTTTGCTTGAAGCTTCAATGTCTTGTATATCTTCATGCTCATGAAAGCTTGTCTGTGAAACAGCATATTTCTCAGTCATTTGACTGAGGGATATTAACACAGTGAGCAAAGAGAGAAGTGTTACTGAGTGCCATGGAGAGGAACATGCCTATGGGACAAGCAAGGCGGAAAGGTCTTCAGAATTTTGATAATGCTTGTCTGAATTTGCATTCAATGAATGCCTGGAAGTAGGCTATCTGATGTGGGTTTAGCTGTTCATGGCTTTGACATGCTTATAGTACCCTAATGGAATAAAACATGAACAAGTATAAATTTGTCAGTAAACGTTATCTGCTCACTATGGACAGATCTTGCTAGCAGGAAGAGTAAGGATGGACATTCTGGATTTGTATAACAGAATGTCTGCATATTTTCCACAAACTTGGTCAAAGCTGCACACTCATCACAACTTTCTTCTCAAGGTTTACTGAGCTATACTTCTTCCCTGATGCTTTCCCTCCAAAATATACTCTTGTAATTCTGTTTCCTTCTACCTCAGGATTTGGATGTATGTATGGATTTTGTGGATTCTGTTATTAAGACAATAAAGGTGTTACTTGGTTAGTCTTCTGTGCTCTCTGTCTGGAAAATTATAAACAACTGAGCTTTGGAGTTCATCTTTTAATTGATCATAAAAATAAAATTAACTAGGAACAGAGAACTAAATATACTGCCTACCTTGGGGATCAACTTGACAGTAAATAGACTTGAATTAAATCCTAAAAGTTGCAGTAACTATTAAAAACCCCACAAAAATTACACATAACCTCCAAATAATAGTAATCTGATATAAAGTCTGGGCTTATGTGTTTGCGTTTATGTACCAATGGATACTTGCATATGTCTTAAAATATGCTTGTCAGAACTGCTTTTAAAAGAAGAAACTTGATTATTGAGTCATCCAGCAGTATTTTTTCATTGTTACTTGAGACAAGTTTTACTAGAAAAGAGGACTGACAAGATGAAGGCCTTGACAGTCTCCTTAACTATGGCAGTGTTGGCAGACACCAGCCTAGTGTTCATAAGCCTTCTCAGTGATTCTTATTCTAACTTTAATAAGCAGGTATTGACTTCTGTTATATTCAGCATCAAGATTAATTGATATTGGTCAGAACAAAACCAGGGTCAATATAACCCTCAAGAGACAGTTAATCTCGGTAGACTGAAGAGGAAGTCAATATTGGTAGTATTACATGATTCCAGTGTAAAAATTTCCTTTATATGCACACACAGAGGGAAAGAGAAAAAAGTATCCAAAAATGTAATGCAGCTATTTCCATGAACCCCGTGTGTAGCATTTAGGTCTTAAAAGTTGATTATTTTTATAAAAGTGTTCTAAAAATAACTTTTTACTGTGATTCAATCTGACTTTGGATCAAAAGCAAAGGAAAGCTGTGAGACTGGATGAGAAGGAATTGACAGTGCCCAAGTGGTGTTTGCATCTGGTGGGCATAACCCTGACAAGTGCTAAACATTGTCATAATGCAGCACTGTCAGAGTTGCTGTCATTGCTCACATCAGAATAACTTAAGGGCTTGCTGCTTCACAGGCTCAAGGGCCACAGTGCTCACAGCAAGGCAGGATTCTGCCTTAAAGGTAGCTAGTAAACTGGTCTGTGCACTGTCTTCTGGTCAGGCTTCCTGAACTGCGACCTGAATTTTAATTGAATCCCAGTTTTGAACAGTGCATGTTTTTTGTGTCCCCTTGATCCTTACCTGTCCCTCCCTTGGGATCTGTTCAGTTCTTCTCCTTTGATCAGTCTCTTAGCTTGGGTAGAAATCTTAGAAACTAGCTTATTTTATGAATATTGCATAGTTTTGAATGCAATTCCTCTTGATAACAGTGATGAGCTTTCAGAAAACTTATTTTTGGTGGGTTCTTGTGATTCAGGATTTGTGCAGTACAGCAGTAATATAACACAGTATAACCAGAGTGATAACAAATAACTGCTTAATGAATTATGCAAAACATGTAGTCTTGCCATTGCCTCAGAGAAGTCAGTGGTCTGGAAGGTGCTTCTGGGCTTCAGAAACAAAAGAAAAGCTGTTATGAGAGCCTCATGTAGCTTTTTTTCCTGCTGTATGTATCTGAAATGGGATTTGCCTTTTCATGAAGCATGCTGCCAGCCAGCCCCGCTGCTGTGGTTTGTGGTTTGGTCACAGTCCTTGATGTGTTTTCTGAGGGAATATTGTCAGGTCCTAAGCAGCTAGGCAAAGATTTTTTCAGTAGGAATCAAAATTGGCTGTTTCTGATACATGATTTGTTATTCCTCTTGTATGGAATATAGCAGCTTAAAGTTTCACTCATTCACTTAGGGAGTAACATAATGTTGTGTAACGTGGGAGCCTGCTCAAACACATTGGATAATAGGCAGGGAGCAGTAAAAGCAAACAAGCTTGCAGGCAAACCCTTAGGGTGAATTCCCCTCATATCAATTATTCAGTGAGTAATTTGCAAACAGCAAATATGATTGTAAAGAATGGGTTTGGATTGTGAATTACTCACAAAGAAAAAATAGATTTGAGAACACTTGTCATTTACTCACAAAAAGTGACTGGACTGACACTTGTTCTCTCTTAGGATAGTCTGCTTTCAAAACTCACATACATAAAACATAAAGAGATACATAAAACTCCTCTTTTTGCAGTGGGTAACATCTACTTGTCTACCCAGCAGTCTACACACACGCACTCTGTGATTGCTTTTTGCTTAAGAATTTTTATTTCAACTCTTGAAATAGGTATATGGCACTTTAATGATCATCATCATGGCTAGGCTTTATGAACAAAGATTTGGGAAGGGCTCTACCCACGTGAGTGTGTCCCTCGAGCCTGCGCAGTGGATTTTTTTAGGTGAGGCACAAGAGTGCATGAAACTGGCCCTGATGTGGATAAAAATGCTTTACATGTGCTGGTATTCAGAAATATGTATGTATACAACAAAAAATATGAAGGTAATTCTATAACATATATTCTTAAAAGTGCCTGTAAATTATAAAGAAGGAAATACTCTCTTTTCCAGTGCTAATCATCGTGGCAGTTCGTCTTCAAGTAGGCTTTCTGTAGGCATAACATCCTAGAAAGAAATTGTCACATTAAAAGCAGGGGCAGAAATGCAAAGATTCCTTGTCCCACCTGTATTAATATAAAGTTATTAGCTGTAAGCGTCCTCAGAACAATCAAAGCTTTATGAACCCAACACTGCCTGCCTGACACTGGACAGAACACAGGCTGGAAAGGTTTTCGACCTTCCTATGAGGACCACGCTTTCGCCAGGGAGAACTTGTTAGCTATAAGCATCCCAGAACATCAAAGTCTTATGAACCCAGCACTGCCTACCTAACACTGGGCAGCACACAGGCTGGAAGGGTCTTTGACACTCTGTTGTGAGGACCACACTTAATAGCAAGAAAATAACTTCCTCTATAGCAGCTCCTGAAATAAGTTTTACTAATACAAGTGTGTGACAGTTATTGTGGGGTTTGTGTTGCCGGTGATAACATTCAGCTGCATGATTGTATTCAACTGATGACAAAGAAAACCCCAAAGAAACCAGCACAAAACACATTCTACAGGGACAAGCACACCAAACTTAAGTTTCAATACAGCAGTATACCTGCCCCGGACAGACTTAACTAACAACAGAAAACTACTAACCAGAAACACAACAACCTAAACCACAAATCTAGAACTCCCCTTGGTAACACAGAGCAACAAAATGACTTGCACACTACTTTCTCTGTAACACAAAGCAAAAGGAAGGAATATAGCTGTTTCCCATTAACAGACATGTTAAAAAAGAACTGCACACCTTAAAGGAACACAACAACTAATATAAAGTAAGATATATACCTAGTAAGTGTTAAAGGTTCAAACACAGGAAGGTGGTGTTTGGCAGGAGCCCCCTCAGAGAATTTTTCTCCCCATACCAACACAAAGGGTTTAGGCTTGGATTCTCAGGAGTGAAGACAAAAGATAGCTGATGGCTTTTAGATTCAAGCTTAATGGTTGGGTGGGGTGAGAAAACAGAACCCCAGCACCTGGGGGTGGGGAGAAATTTTTCTTTGTTCTTTGTGTGCTGTTTTGACTTTTTTGGTGTTTTTCTTTGGGCAGCAGCAGAAAAGGAGCCACGGCTGGCTAGTGAGCTCTTTTTAGCTGGCTCTGCTCTTCACTTTTTCCCGGACACCCTGAGCTTCAGAGAGAGAAAGAAGAAGGGAGAGACACAGCTGCTTTCAGGACACTGAGACCTTTTTTTTTCCCTCTTTCTGGGGACTGATGTGGACTGCAAGGAGATTCCTGGGAATTATCAACATTTCCTCCACTCCCAGTTTTGCTTCTTCATTTGGAACAGAGGACAAGGACAGAGAAAGAGAGAGTGTCCACTTGAGTTCATCCTTTATCTCTGCCTCGCTGGCAAAAGACTGGAAATTTACTTCACAGCCAGCTGGGGTGTGACACTGACCCTATCTGTAAATATAACTGCTCCAAGAGGAAAACTACTGTTTTGGCGGTTGTTCTGTTTTGTTTTTTTCTTTACCTTTGGTGCTGGGGGAGTAGTTTGCTTTGGTCTATTTACAGTTATATGTATACATATAATACTTAAGAACAGTTATCCTTCTTATATCCATTTTCTAATTAAAGTTCCTTTTCTTAAATTTAATAAAGAGTGAAGTGATTATTGTGGAGCAATCCTCTCCTCTGCTTTTTGGGAAACATTTTTGTTTTTCCCTCAAACCAAGACAGTAAGTTACGAGGTGTAAGGCAAGTTATTGTTATTAGTATTAAAGTAGCAAAACATAGTTAGTAAATACGGTGTCTATAGAGTAAAGATATAGCCAAGTGAAATTAGTATCAAGGTAGCTGTGAGGTAGAAGTGAAATCATATTATAAGGGCATAAGGTACTTTATAAGGTATAACATAACAGATGTAGTTATAGAATGTATAAAGTAATAGGTGTTGTAAGAGAGTAAAGTATAAGATATGGAATATAAAATATAGAGAGTACATGGTTTTCTCAGCCTTACATTGTCCGAAGAGGTGGGAGGAGACAGGGCAGCTGCTGTCAGCTGCCCCTGCAGAGAGGATGGCATTTCTCCCCAATTTTTGCTCATGCCCAATCGCTTTTATACCTTTTTTTTTTTCTCCTTTGGTGGTTTGAGTGGCTCTAGTCAATAATTGGGTTTGGGGTGATAGACAGATGATCATGACATAGGCCTGAGGAGCTCTTTGGGTTCCCAGAAGATGTCACTAAGGAGGACCATGTCATCTCCACAAGACTCCACCCTTTGTTAGTCTTACCAGTCTGGCTTTAGCACTTTTGGAAAGCCACTGAGATGTCTTCCATTCTCTGACAATGGCTCTGGGAGCACCTCTCCAGGGGGCTAAGTGTTTCCCTCAACTCATCGAGAGTTTATCAGGGCTATCACCCCACAGAAATACTTTGAAAAGTAAAATTAACTTCAAGTTTGGATCTTAATTGGCATTACTTCATGGTACAGGATGGAATTAGATCAACATAAAACTAATTTAATATAATGCTGGTGTGATCCTAGCCATTTTGAGCTTTGTCAGCTTGTCCTGTCCCTTTTTTCCTGCCTCATTCTGAGTCTCCAGCTGTCTGATTGTTTCAGGAGAGAACTTTTACCTAGAAAAACTTGGCTTATTGGTTCTTTAAACGTTAAAGCAATATTTTTGTGTAACGCCTTTCAAACCCTCTATGTTATATTCCACAAAATGTGAGTCAGACTATCTAGTGGTAGTTTTCCTTGATTGTCTACAAATTCATTTCCATATCAGAATGTTCAACTCCAAACTTCTAGGTAGTTTCCATGCATGGGAGATTAGTTTCAACCCAGCCTTCTTATCAGAATTTTGTTAGAGCTCAAAAGGCCCAACCATTCTGCCTCTTTAGTGCTGTCCCAGCCCAGAGAGTTTTCTAAAATGCAATGTTCCATGCAATACTGAGGAGTGCAAGGAAAGAGGATGTTTCTATTTATCTATATGTAAGTTAGAAACAACTATAGATGGTTAGAAAACAAGAAACAACTGAACATTTTCTGTTCAGAATTACTCAACCTAAAAAATAGAAACTACGTAATTGTGACTAACTTTATTAAACCCTGAGTTTCAAAGAGTTTTGTTGAAAAGAAGGATGAGAAAGAATGATACTTCTGCAAAATATTTTGAGTGTGTTGTTTTGGGGATTTTTTTGTTTGGTTGGTTTTGGGGAGTTTTTGTGTATGTGTTTTTGTTTTTAGGAGAGGGGAGGGGATTTCTTGCTTTCATCTAGCTCTTTGAAGTAGTTTCCTGACACTCTGTAGTCATGGGATTATGTCCCAAAATGAAAAAAAAAAAAGAAGAAATAAAAAAGGTATATGTTGTTTCTACTATTGTCTCGGTGTTCCTATTGATATACCTATTTAATAATAATAATGATAAACTATCTTACAATTTTTATGGAACTATTCTGAGGTGAAATTGTACTTTAGGCAAGGAAAATTTGAGCATAATGGTGATCTGTTGAAACACCCACTTTTAGCTCAATCCTACATTAAGAAGGTAGACATATTTGTGACAAGAAACTATTTAAATAGACTCTTGTACAAAAACTTCCTAGGCAGAAAACTGTACCCTGAGTACTTATTGCTATGTGTGCATTTGCATGTGTCTTGTCAGTGCTATAAATTGTGAAATGTATGCCCTCTTAATCTGTCATGAGAATATCAGTTTGTCAAAAATTTTTTAGCAGCCCATTACAGATTCATGCATTTACCATTCACTGCAGAATGGTAGCACAGTTTTGTTTGAAAGATTGTTGCACAATGCAGGTTTCTTTCTGTCTTAAATACAAATGAGACTGAGGTATGAATAACCTGGTAAAAGGGAAGAAGTGCTTTTTCTAAAAGCCCAATATTTCAGTGTAAAGTGTTCATTTGTCCCAGGAGCTACTTGCTGAAGATGTTGCTGTTAGCACGAAATGGATGTTTCATTTCCAGGCTCACAGCAATGAAGCTAAAGAATGATGCACCAGTGTGACAGTGTGAGTGGCACTGGGCTAACAAATTCATGTGCCAAGCTCAATATTAATCAGCTTCTACCCTGTGGATTCCTCAAATTTGCTTTTAAAGTACTATCCATTTTATGTAAAGAGCAGATGTGCATTTCTAACATATGGTAAAATCAGAAAAGTCCAGAAGACAGTAGAGTAGACATTATTTGTATTTTATTAGGGTTTGAAGCACATTCATAGCACATAGAGCAACTCCCTTCACTTTTCTCTCTTGCTTTGGAATGCCCCATCTCTTTTCTGGCATATTACATTGAGCAAGCTGCAGAAGTTTCATTTTACTTCTATTTGTCAGAAACTCTATTATTTTCAGTTTTCATCTTCTCATGTTCTTCGTGATACTAATTCAGCACCTGTAGATATCTCCCTGCCTGTCTCAGTTCTTTGTTGTAACTTTTGAAACAGAAAAAAGGTCTTTTTCTTTTCTTGCATGAAAGCAAGAAATGGCTTTATTCTGTTAAGGTCTGTTGGAAGGAAGAACTTTCTTCACTATTAAGTTTGCTTCAGGGACTGAAAGCAGGCTGAGGGCACTGCTAGTCTCAGAAGAGCCCTGTATGACTTCAGTTTACTCATACTTCAACAACAGTCAGCACCAAAGTGGGTAAGGCTTGTCCACATTTCAGGCTGTGTTTATAGTGTGTGTTAAATCTAAGTCTGGATGCTTTGTCTGTATAAACCTCCTGTTCTGCCTGCAGGCTAAAATGTTATCCAAGTCCTTATTTTTTCAGGTTATCCATGTCAGAGGCTGATCAGGCTTTTTCCCTTGGGGTACTGTCTTTGTGGCTTCCTCCTGTGCCCTGCATACTGAGAAAAACCATGTAAATTTGCATGTGTCCTGAGACAATGTTCACCTGGGTCTATCTTCACTTTCCTGACCCAAGGTCTTGGAATAAGGCTTAAGAAGCCACCATTAGGACTTTGAGGTTGACAAAGGTTTTTATTGCAGAACTCTCTCATTGTTCAATCAAATGAAGTGGCTGGAAGTCAGAAAAAGCTTAGTTAAGGTTGAAGAGTAATCCTTGTTTTTGTAGCATTCTGATTATACCTTCTATCTGTTCTTCACAGATACTAAGCACTCCAAATACTGTTGGCAAATGATGTAGTTTCTAATGCTGTCTGACCAGAAAGCTTCTGAATAACGAGTCTGCAACACATGGAAGCACTGAGTGAAAAGATTATTTGGACAGCCTCACGTGTGGGCATTGCCAAATGATGGGGTTAAAGGTAAATCACTGGCACTTGCATGCAAAGCTGTTTTCTCGTCGTAAAGACATGGACAGAGTTCCCAAAAGAGGGTAAAGTTTGTCAGGGCTTGAGATCACCTTGCTGGCTTCCACCTGGAAAGTAGATCTGGCTGGGCTTCTCTGTCCCCCTACTACTTTGTTCCCATTTGTCTCAGTTGCTTAAGCTGAGAGAACCAGAGAACTGATGTATCACCAGTTGTCTTGGTGTGACTGTAGGAGGTAAAGGAGATAAGATCCCCTGTAGAGCAACTTCTGCGGTGTCTGTGCACTGCTGTCCATTCTCTGTGTGCCTCTGCACTCAGCTATTGCAAGTAGCTAACTAGTTGTGACAGGCTGCCGAACATCTAGAAGAGTAACACATGGACAAATGCTGGTAACTAAACTCCTTCCCCCATGGTTTCTGCTCACACAAGATTGGAACTAGAGGAGTAAGGGCAGAGACCCCAGACTTTTGTGCCCCCCACCCATAGTTATGCATTGTCTCTGAAACACTGAAAAGGGATTTCTGGGGTCTTGTTTGAAATATGTTTTCCCTCCTGTTCATTATCCAGGTACTGCTATTATACATGTATCAGTTTTCATCTCTTTCTATTTTTTGTAAACCCCTTTTTATTGTAGGGCATTTTTGCCTAACTCATCTTATAGATGTGTGGTGGGAACCAAGTAGGCTTTTATTCTCTGCAGATGGAAGGAATATGACACCAACGTACTTTTCTGGTTTGTTACAAAAATTAACATATTTCCTTCTCTGCCTCTCCCACAGTGTTAGAAGAGTGATGGGAGCGATTTACCTTGGTTCTTTAAATCTGCAGCAAGAGGCATCAGGGAGAAGTATATAACTGGATGTTCTGCAATGGCACAAAGCTGACAAAAAATCTTCAAGGGTAATGTTCTGTCCTTAATCTAATAATGTTCCTTGTTCAGTATTAGTAGAAAATGACTCTTTCTGCATTCCTTCATATTGCTATGTAATAAACAACAGCATTATACTGAAAATATGAAGTAATTTAATAAGTTCAGGTTTTGTTACAGATAATAGATAACTATGCACAGGAGTATAGTAAGTCTTGAATGACAGTTTTATTTGATTACTAAGCCTGAATGCAATGTTCCACAGCACTGCTTTACCATAGCCCTGTGTCATGCTGTAGGAAGTCTGATTATGCTCAGATCCGATTGAGCAGTTTTAATTCTGTAGCCTCCTGTTTCGTCAAATCTGACAGACTGTTCTCAGTCAGTGCTTGGGTAGGACCTCTGGAGAAGATTTATGTGTGGTAGGAAGAAGTCCTGGTGACTCAAACACATTTCCCACCTGCTCCAAAATGAACTGAAGTCTGTGAGGTAAGGTTTGATGGAGTTTCCACTTTCAGATGTGTTGTACTGCTGAGACTCAGGCCAAATATCGAACCTTTAAAATAGGTTTCACTTTTTTTTCTTTTCACATTTTTTAAATTCCCCCCCCCCGCCTTCCCTGCTGTAAGGTTCTTAATAAGTATTCTCACAAATGTTTCTTCCTTCCCTTGTTCCCATTTTTTCCACTCAGCCTCTTTCTTACCACTGTGCAACTTTGGAAGGGAGATTTTGAGCAAAACAAGACAACATTTACCAGTTTTCAAACAAAGCACTGGCACTGTCCTTTAATACTGCCCTGAGAGAAGTCATAGTATTTTGCTTCTGCTTGATAGGAGTCAGGTGAATGTTGTGACGTTTTGTGATGTGCAGGACCTGGGAATGAGATTTTGTCCTTAGGCATTGAATTAGTTAACTTAGATTTGTTTCATACTCAAAGTTCGGTCCTGGTTTACTGAACACCTGAGCCTTATATTTCTAGTTTGTTATTCCTCAGGCACACCCTGTTGATGTGGAAGGGATTACACTTAGGTAATTTTTGGTTTTCTTTCTGACAAATGTGAAGATTGCCAATTTTAACAAAGATTTTGTTGCACTTTATTACTTTGTTGGGTTTGTTCGCAGTTTGCTGGTTTCGATTTTTAGATGTTTCTGTAAGCTCTTTTTTTTATGATTCCTTTAGACATAATTTTAAGGAAATACAGTGTTAAAAGTAGTTTTCAAATTATATTCTTTTTTCCTTTGACAGAGGTCCGAGGACAAGAGGAACTATTTCTCAATTAAAAGATAAATTGCTGGGTTGTTTTCTGCTAAAGACTGAAGAGAGATCTAGCTGTATATAACTCCTTTGCTGGGACACCACAAAAGAAAGAGCTTGCTCTTTGCTAGAAAGAGAGGTTCTAGACTGTAGTGGTCGTTTGGATGTACTTCTAATACCACTGTTGAGTCATAAGGGTGCAGTAAACACCATTGCAGCAGCATGAAGTCCTTAAAAATTATGCTATATGGTCAAAATAGGAGCTTCTCTGTATGCCAACCAGCAGCAATAATTTATTGTGACTTGAAAAAGGATTTTGCTATACACATTTATAGAAGATGTCTGAGGATTCTTGAATAAAGTATGGGAGGAGGAGCCCTCTGAGAGAAGGAACAAAGGCAGAGCTAATTCTCAGTGTGGAGTGAGGTTAATAGTGGGGTTGACTAGCTAAGATCTGGAATGGAGTGCGGGTAGAGTGAGGGAGATCAGAGAAGCTGTTTTGAAGAGTCTATCACCTACTCTTTCAACATCTTATTCACCACCGAAGCTCACTTCTACATCTAAGAAAACTTCTTTTATCTCCCTAATTAGACTGAACGTTAAAAGCAGCTGAAACTTCTGCAGCTAAACTGAGGCCAACTAGATGAATATTGAGGTGTCAGGGTCCTATGAAGGCTGTATAAAGATAGTGTGATGAGAGCATTTGTAAGGCAGGGCTGCTGCCGTCTCTTAATGCTTGCAAAAAGAATGCAAGTTTGTACAGTTTGATTCATAGTTTACAATCCTAGATAAGGCACTTAAAGAGGGCAAAATCAGTCAACCTTTTTATTTCTCTTTAAAGTAGGTGTTTCTGTATTGTTAGGCATAGTAACAACTCTTAACAGAGACCAGCAAAACTTCAAACAGCCATTATATTGTGTATTTTGCTTGTTGATTTTTTTAGATCATATCAGTGCATGGAGCTGCCAGTAAAGGGACCAGTAATATACAGCCTGTGGATACAGAAGCTTATAAACCAACTTGAAAAAAAGGATGAGTGTTACCTTTTTATATCCACTTCTGTGCATTTCTGTAATGTGGCTCTTTTTGTACATAATGAGGCTCATTTTGCAGAATGCCATATTTGGATTATGCATGTTGTGTGTATGGGGAGAGAAGATAAGGACTCAAATGAAGTAAGGAATAGAACCTGATTTATTTCTGGTCCCATTAGATTTGAATGATACTGATTAAGTATTCGGCCCCAATTCACTTGGCAGAATGAGCCTTTGATACTGAAGTGCTGTGATGTATATATACCTAAATGTCCTTATGTTCAACCAGCTATTAATTCATTACAGTTGAGTAAATAATGAACAATCAGTGATTTATCCTGCAAATATCATCTTGTTTTTCTGCTTTAGATAATAAATGAGAAACTTGGTGGGGGGGGTGTGTGTGTGTCGGTGTGTGTGTGTGGTTTATGTGTGTGTATGTGTGTGCAGTCATCTTGGCACTAAGAACTGTGTTTAAGGGTAACACTTGCTTTTAGCAAAATAGCACCTTAAATTCTTTTTTTCTAACCATATCAGCTAGTGTGACTCAATGGCATAAACATATTGGAAAGTGAATGCAAAAGAGGTCCATGTGGACAAAGGAAGCCTTCTGCATATTTTTGAGACTTAAAGATATACATATAAATTATGTATATAGTATTCACTCAGGTCTGAGCTCATTGTCCTTTTACTTGGGAGAGCTGCAGAAATTATTGCATGTCTGGTAATAGGCTACCTCAGTTAAAATATACATTGGGAATGGTATATTTTTATCTTAACTGTATATATTGGGTATGAAACTGTGTCCAAAATATAGCCAATTATACCTGATGATGTAATGGGTTTCCTGTGAAGTGGCATTGGTTGTCTGGGGAGAAGGTGGGTGGAGGTGGCAGTTCACTGCAGGTACTCCACTCTATTGCCTGCATTTCATCACAGCTTTTAATCAGCTCACTCCCCCCTTTTCCTGTTATGGCATCAAACTGGTTTTGGAACAAATGTTCAGCCAGGAAGAGAAACCCATTCTTTGTTCTTGAAAGGCTGACAGTGAGCACAGACATGATCTCCTGTGCAAGTGCAGGTAGAATTTCTCTAACATGGTGGGATTTCTCTACAAATAGTTAATAACATGATGAGGAGAGGTCACACCTAAATTGTGTCCATTTCACTTCAAGGGATTAAATTGTTCCCGCTGAAACAAACTGCACAACTTGCCCAAAGGAGGCAGGATAATGTCCCTGAGTGATGGAGCAGCTATGGTATTGCATGTGAGAATGTCTGGCACAGAGCCCCTGGAGCTATAACTACATATTTTTTCAGCTGGACTTGAAGAGTTAAGTCCTGTGTCTAGGACCTGCATAACAGACTTATTTTAATCCTTTGCATGTTGTGTGTATAAGGTGGATGTGTAATATGCACAAACAGCACTCACACAGAGGTAAAGACTACAGGCTTTTATTAATTTAAGTCCATCCTTAAGCAATGGGTGACATTCCATGGACGGAACAATTAAGATACTCAGCAAGTACTGTGTTTGCAATTAAGCAGCAGGCTGAGCTCTAGCTTAATTTTTAAATTTCCTTATGATTATAGCTTCAAGTCACCCTCTGTTACTTTTCCTTATTTCTCTGGTTCTGTTGCATATAGATACAGCATCTTATGCTAGAATGGCTGAGATGACTCTGCTAAGACCATCTGATCTATATATCATAGAGCTGACACACATCAGAATATCAAATTGAGTCTTTGGTGCCAGTAATCTACACAACCAAACAGGCTGTGACTGCATTACATTGCTATGATTTTTGACGTGAGAGACCTTGTTTGCATGAATCCCTTGAATACCAATGAGAGTGTGATTACAGTTTTAACAAAGGGAGAGACTGAATACAAATTTGGGAGGGCCAGAAAGTGTTTAGTATCTCTTATTGTTTTCATCAGAATTCTAAATCTTATTCATACTGATGACTCTGATCTTTATATCAATACACAAAAAGAGAAGAACAGAGGAGCAGAAAGACTCTTCTCTTTTAACTGAAACACTGATTTTGTTATCATGTTACCAATGAGGGTCCATTTGGGATATTATTCAAGTAAAGAGATCAGCGCTGGCCTTTTTGTAAGAGCCCTTAAATGTTTGGAATACCCTTGGCCTTGAGGGACATAGCCTGCTGCAAAAAAATTAGATTCAGATCAGGAGATAGAGAAGGTGGGATTTATGTGCTTTGCACATTGATGCTTGCTGGCAGAACAGTTCTGCCTTAAGCTTAATACTACCTGCATTCTTTTGTAGCCCTCTATACTTAATAGCTGGGTTCTGTTTTCTGTGTCAAGTTTTGTTCATGAAACAAATTGGCAATTAGCCACTGGCTGAGGCAACAAAGAGTATTTGTTTTGAATAAATGCAGTGATCAGGATGTGTCTTGCTATTTGGTTTCTTTTGAGTTCAGAAATACCAGGTATGTGTTTTTTTGAACCAA
The DNA here is from genome assembly GCA_013396695.1 of Sakesphorus luctuosus. Lineage (NCBI taxonomy): Eukaryota > Metazoa > Chordata > Aves > Passeriformes > Thamnophilidae > Sakesphorus > Sakesphorus luctuosus. The sequence goes on from VWZD01010230.1 coordinate 35,012, forward strand.
ATAAGTTAAGCAGACTGCTCATTATACTCAGAAGATACATTCAGTTTTATTTTCTAAACCCCATGTTTTCTCCTGTTGCTTCAAGGTTGGTAGGGGTGCCATCCAAACGGACCTGGACAAACTTGAGAAGTGAGTTCACAAGAACCTCATGAGGTTCAACAAGGCCAAGCACCAGGTGCTGTGCCTGGGCTGGGGCAATCCCAGTCCTGAGTACAAACTGGGGGAAGTCATTGAGACCAGCCCTGTGGAGAAGTACTTGGGTGTTCTTGTGGATAAAACTCTTGGCAAGATCAAACAGTGTGTGCTTGCAGTCTAGAAATCAAACCATACCCTAGACTTATTAAAAGAGGGGTGAGCAGCAGGTCAAGAGAAGTGATTCTCCCCCTCTACTCTGCCACTATGTGACCCCACCTGGAGTAGTGCATCCAGGTTTGGGATCCTCAGCACAGAAAAGGCATGGACCTGTTGGAGTAAGTCTAGAGGACGGCCACCAGATGATCAGAGGAGTGGAGCACGTCTCCTATCAAGAGAGATATAGAGCTGGGGTTACGCAGCCTGGAGAAGAGGTGGCTCCAGGGAGACATCACTGTGACCTTCTAGTACCTGAAGAGGGCTTTGTAAAAAAGCAGGAGAGCAACTTCTTACAGGTGCAGATAGTGATAGGACAAGGAGGAATGGTTTTAAACTAAAAGAGGAGAAATTTAGACTAGATGTTAGGAAGTTCTTTAGTCAGAGGCTTGTGAGGCACTGGCACAGGTTACGCAGGGAACTGTTCAATGCCCTATCCATGGAAGGGTTCAAGGCCAGGCTGGATGGGATCCTGAGCAACCTGTTCTAGTGTGTGGACATCCCTGCCCATGCTGGGAACTTGGAACTAGATGATCTTTATGGTCCCTTCCAACCCAAATAATTTTGATTCTATGACCTGCACTGTTGTATTGTTGCTACAGCTATACTAGTTGCAGTTTTCTCCATATAGATAAAAGATTTAGTAGCCCCTTTCTTGTTCTAAGCACCATTTGCTTAAAGTTGGTTAAGAACAGTCCTGACTCCGAGAAGTTTCTGTATCCAAAATTACTCTCCATATAGGAAATGTAATGGTAGCATATATTGTACTGACATAGGTTTTTCCCATGGACTTCCACAAATGGACTGGGTCTTTTTCTGTCTTTTTTTCCATGCCACTCTTCTTTTCTCACATTTCCAAACTAGAAATGCTGCCAGCAAAGGACATTTCTCCTTCTAAGGAATAAGATCAGAATAATTAAAATAAGCTTTTTTGTAGCATTACAGTGAGTCATTAAATAGCACTGTAGAGAAAATACAAATCTAAATAGTGTTATCAGTTTATGCCTTTATCAATGCATTATGCTTTTCAGAGGTGAGCTTTGACATTCCCAAAGAAACAGATGTTAAATGAATGTTCCTGATCAAAAAAGCAGAGTTTCTGGGAATACCTATTTAATTTAGTTACGTTATTTGTGCCAAGTGGATGGGCTGTCACAGGTAGCAGCAGCAAGAGCAACTCACTGTGAAGGAGACAGAAATATTATCTATCTTAGCCAGTTCCTCTGGTGAACATGCTGCTCTGTACCTTCATATTTTCTCTGTCATTGTCATTTCCAGCAATGCTACCAGGGGATCACAAGCACAGGAACAAGAATGTTTGCAACACCAGTTGTCAGTCTAACAGCAGGGTGCAGCTATGTGTTATGTTGTCCAGTGTTATTTTTGTCATAACATGGACAAAGATGGATACTTTAGCAGTACTCCTGTAGGTTCAAGCTGACATGAATGTACACAGGCCACGTCAATGACTGGAGTGTAGGTATGTGTGATGCATGTATGTAGTAGTGACTGAAGGTCATATGGGTGGGTGAAGCTGAGAAGAAAAGCCCTCCTATATTCCCAGTTCCTTAAAACCCAAACTTCTGTTATCTTCAAGTGGCCCTACAACTGTGCAAGAAGTTGGACTGTAGCACTGTGCTGTGAACACTCTTCATTGTATAGTTTACATGACAGCAGTTTGACACAAGCGCAGTTGCTCTCACTGGTCATGGAGAAACAAGAATTGTCAAAATATTTCACTGTGTTAGTCCAAGGGCATTGTAAGAGTTGTTCTGTGTGTTCATTCAAATCTGAATGATCTGTAAAATGTTCTTTTTTTTCTTTTTGCTTTCCAAATAGCTTGACATGTCTAACTAAAGTAATGTTAGTGTCCTCAACTATATTTCAAAAAAGAAGTTAAAGAGATTAGGAATATTGAAGTAACTCAATTTCCTGCTGCTCAGTTAGTGCTGCCTTTTGTCAAAGTACTTGAGAATTAAGATGATGTTACTTCTAAATTGTGTTCTATTTTACTGGAGTTACTAAAACTGGGCTTAAGCTGAATAGCAGCTGAATACCTGTTCCTAGTTCTGACTTTGTTACTGTGCAATGACATGGCTAAAATGGGAATATCTGGGGTTCATTCTGATTCCCAGTAGACCACTTATGTCCTGATATACTGTTACCTGTTTCATGTCTTGGGTCTCATTTGGCGCTCTCTAAGCAATTAAATAGGAAACATCTAAAGTAAGTGAGAAATTGCCACACTCCTTTAATGTCATTGCTAGGCTTGAGTAGCACTCATTTTTTTTCTGAGAGGAATCCTCCCCTTCACGTTTGATTTCATTTCGCAGGACTTAAAGCCATGCATACCATATGAAGCCTAGATCCTAGTGCAAAGAAAGAAATGAAGGCCCTATGGCCAGCAATCATTCCTCTCTTTCCTACTTCCATCTTCATAGTTTGCAGTGTTATGCCTTCTGCACATCTAATTAATACTCTGATTTTGAAAGCTGAGGAGTCTTGCAGACCGTTCATCTCTTTACCCAGCAGAACAAATTCAGTGCAAATGAACCATCTTGAAATTCTAAAGTACTGCTTTCAGTAGCCCAAAGTAGCCAAATGACGGACATGAATATTTAGCTTGCAAGAGGAGACTGATGATGTCTGTAGGCAGAATGTAATCAGTGATTAATAATTTTTCTTGTGTGCAGAGATTGAGACTGCCTGAACATATGGACTTTAATCATGTAAGAAGTTGAAATCTGGGCTAGACAAAAACTGATGGACAATCATTACCACTGTTTCAGGGAATGGATGGGACAAAGATGTGCTATATTCTTTCAAGTTCAAAGTGGTTGAATATTAAATTCAGTGACGTACTTTTTTCACCTTGTAGTAGGTTCTTGGAGCAATATTTTTGATAGGGAATAAGCATACAGCAGACATGCTGCAACTTGAATTTGTCCAGCTTTGCTTTGAAATATTGCTTGTGTAAGCCCCTCTTGATACGCATGAAAGCAGATATTTATTTTAATTTCCAAATGTTTTATGAAATCAATAAACCTGAGGAATGTGCTTCAGGCCAAAATTTGACCATCACATCCTAGCAAGTGTGAAACATGAGTGTGGCTTGAAATGAACTGTGGAGTGAAAACGTGGTGGGGGGGTCTGGTCTCAGGGTCCCTACTACATTAATCTTGGAGATACAATATTGCTGATTTGTTTGCTCTTTGTAGTATATCTGAGAACTTCCACAGGGGTCCATCTTGCCAACTTGCTTCTTGTCAGGGCTTTTTCCTGGAATCTCTGTGGATTGAATATATGCATCTGGCCTAGGGTTAGCTAATGCAAAACCAGACGCTGGTGTGGTTCTCAGTCCTGATAATTTAGCTACTGACTGCCTGACTAAGCCCAGTAGTTACCTTTGAAATTCTGATTCTCTCTGGGTTTAGGATCTTCCCTTGAAAGCAATATGCTGTCTGCATCTGCTTTGGCTTGGCTCAACTTGCACTGAATTCTAGTGAGACCAGCAGGGAGAGTGGGAGAGCTATGAAAACCTACTTATAGTGGAGCTCTGTGAAGGAAATATTGTCCTCTTTTTGCAAACATCTTGAAAGCCTTTGGGGAAGACCTCGTAAAAGTTGGCTTTGTCTTCTGTGTTTTGAAGTAGGAAGCAGGATAGGAAGGAAGCTGTACTTCGCTCTGGCTGTTGTAGGGGAGATGCAGTTTATAAATAATGAAACACTGAGCACGCAGATGAGGTGTTACATGAACACCTTTCTCTGCCTATCTTGCAGAAAAACAGCCTTGAGGGTTTTTGTTTTTACTCCTAAGGAGAAAGAGGGGAAAAGACCTACAGAGGTGCAAATACAATAGTACAGCCTTCATGTGTTGCAGCCAAGTAGTTATGGCTGCAGGCATTTTAGTTTACAGAAAAGCTCTGTCACTGCTTGCTGGCATGTGGCACAGCTATCATTTCCCTGCTTGGATAGGGCTGTCTCAGCAGTCTCAGTGCTTGTGCTGCTTGTCCAGGCTGGGAGAAAGGTATTGTAATAATGACAGTAATATTAACAATCATAATGGAAGGGCTGCTAGAAGAGTATGATGGGGCCTCCTGTTGAGAATGCTTTGTAAGCGTATTGACATATGGAAATATACGTAGTGCTCTGTTTCCTTGAATGCATTTTGATGATATAGGATTGCCATTTCTTGTGTGGGGTGGATGGTTGCTTTGTGTTTTGTTCCATTTATGTGTGCTGTAATAATGAAGTGGGAATGGAATTTCGAGTTGTCTCTCACCTGGGATATGAATCTTCTGCTCAGTGCAGCTGAATGCACACAAGCTTGTTTTTCACAGTGCCAACCAACAACTACACTAACAAGGTGTTAAGGCTGTGAAATAAGTCTAGAAAGGCAAAGATGAGGAGTGAATCTCCATCCTGGTGATGTGGGGTTTAGAGGAATATCTGACAACTGAACCACACTCTTCTGCTGCTTGGCAGAAGTTTATTACTTGGGTGTATGTTTCTGTGCTTCTTTCACTACTTGAATGGATTTCCCCTGGTATTTAAAGTCCTATGTCAGCTGATGCTGGCAGGCTGGTGCTTTTCTGGGTATTCTATGCTTTCTTTTTCATTGAAATAACAGAAAGAAATACCCTTATGGAAGGGCAAGGGTATGTGAGCAGTGGCTGCCATGCATAAGAAACCATGTATGTTATTGGTCGCTGAGGCAGTAGCTAGAAATTTTAACTTTTATTTTATTTTATAAGGAAAAAAATAGATTAGTAGTTTAATTAGTGATTTCAGCAAGTAGTGATCAGCTCCAGCCCTTTGGCAGAGGTAGTGATCAGCTCCAGCCCTTTGGCAGAGGTAGTGATCAGCTCCAGCCCTTTGGCAGAGGTAGTGATACAGCTCCAGCCCTTTGGCAGAGGTAGTGATCAGCTAGTGATACAGCTCTTGAGTCTCAGTGATAATCAGCTCTTGCGAAGGCAAGAAGTAGGGCAACACAGTGCTCACCGGGTGGTAAAGCACTGGGCAGATTGGAGTCTCCAGCTCCCAAGGTCTGCGAAGGGTCTGTGTCCTGGGGTCTGCTTATATCCACTTTTCCTGGGGTAGGCCACGCCCCTTTTCGCAGGCGCCGTTCATAAGGGTTTCTCAGTTTTCAACCAGGTCGGACAGGGATCTTTGCTCGGTGTTGCGCAATCCTCGTGGCTGTCCGAGGGGGGTGGGGTGCCCATGTGGCTCTGCAGCGTGGAATCTGGAGCGCCGGGGAAGGGGATCCATGCGGCTGCTCACGCTGGGTCCATGCCGCCAGAGGAGCCGGGCGAGGCACCGGCGGGAGAAGGAGAAGCGGCTCCGGCCCACAGGGGCAGCGCCCAGAGCCGGGCCCACCGCGCTGCCCTCAGCGCTGGTCGGGACAGGCCACTCATGGCTTGCGCCCGCTGGCCAGGGCATGGGGGAGGCCGGCAGGGACAGTTAGCGTCAGTGCCGAAAAGGCAAAGCACCGGCGGGAGGAGAAGGAGAAGCGGCTCCGGCCCGCGGGGGCAGTGCCCAGAGCCGGGCCCGCCGCGCTGCCCCCAGCGCTGGCTCGAAGGGGGTGTGGGTGCAGTGCAGGGGCTGAGGTCTGGGACAGCTACACGGTGTTGACCGGGGTCTTAGGAAGGACTGGGGGGGAGAGACTTTGGCAGCTCCAGCGCCGCGAGGGAACCGAGGCCAGGGCCGAAGGGACTGGGGAAGGGCCCCGAGCCGGGGGGTTTAGCTGGGGGGAGAGCGGGAAACCGGGGGGGGAAGGGGGAAGAGACAGAGTGGACCCATGGCGGCAGTGGGGTGCCGGTGTGGCAACCGGGGCTGTGGGATGTGGAAAGGCACGGGACCGGGGAAAGAGATTCATGGCGGGGGAAAGACGGGGAGGGCGGCAGCAGGGTGCCGGTGTAGGCCAGGGCCACGTGTGGGGTAGGGAAACTAGCTCCTGGGGTCCGGGCTCTGGCTTGGGGGGGGATGGGGGAAAGGAGCAGTGGAGTGGAGGGCTTGTCCGGGCTTGTCAGGCAGCAGGAGGGGTCTGGGGGGGGGCACCGGGAGGGACCAGAGGGGGGGGGCAGGGCCACCCTCTCGGTACCGGGAAGGTTTCAATTGCCCGTTTATCCATCTTTTTCACAGTGAGAATGGGTTAGCTGGGTGCGGTAGAGTTCTTTTGTCCAGGTGATCTTTGTCTCTGGAGCTCCGTTTCTGAAAAATTCTGCCCTTGGGCTCAAGTCCCAACAGAGTTTTAAAACGCACACACACATACATTTCTAAATTCTAATAAAAATAAAGATTAGCAAATTAAAATGAATTCATTTATCACAATGTAGTATGTAAATTTATTCATATTAATTTTTATTTGATGTATGTTTACATTGTGTAATTATAGGTAACTAATCAACATGTAATTGGATATTTACAACTATATTTTTGTAAGCAAAGAAATACATGCCCTTTACTCACCACAGTTCAGTAATTTTTTTCAATAGATTCTATTGTGTTAAGAAAATGAATATGCAGAGCTTGGCCTTCAGAATAGCTGCCTCAAAATGTGGTGATCCTTATCCAAGGAATCTAAACTAAAAATGATGGTACCTTTCCTCGTCTGTGATATTACTAGTGCAAATTACTGTATTTCTATCATATGAAAGTCTTTTAAGTCTAGTTTTACAAATGGACAAATAGTAAAACATTGTAATTAGGCATATTTCAACAACTGCTTTTGGGTTTACAGAATTAATTTTGCAGCTCGGAACGGCTTTACTTTGTGTTTTGTAAGTGTGTCCTTTGCATGTATTCTCCCTGCTTGAGAGCACAGCTGTTCCTGGAAGTTAATGGAGTTTAAACACGAACAAATACAGAAAGATTTTTTTGTTCATTTTTCAAATTCTATTTCTAGGTATCAAAATTCAGGATATTTATTCATCATATATTTAGGTTATCTGAGCCTCAAATATCTTGGTATTCCATAATGAAGTACATTTTTTTTAATCAGATTTTTTTATCTAGTCTTTTTGATCTTGAAGAACACAAAGTTTACTTTCCTTTGCAATTATTTCCTTTATTTTTGTGTCTGAACTCTTATCTCTTCCATAGAGCTGCAGTGTTTAAAAGCTGGTGCCTGAAAAAACTTGGAATAAGTGAGTGCTGCTAGGTCCCGCAGTTAACTTTTGAACCCCATTTTATTATTGTAAAGACCAATCAGTTTTACAATCAGTTCTTCAGCTATTGAAAATGTGATGCTGTAGTTTGCACAGCAAATTCAAATAAGGTTATAGATGACATTCTTCCATAATGCATCTTAATTAGTCTCAGATTCTAGGGGCAGAAGCAAAAATTATAGGGAGCAATTCCCACTTAAACCTCTCCCTTTCTCAAAGGAAAGCTCTTCCAAACAGGTCATGGTGGTTTTGGATTTGTACTTATTACTGAAGTCTGAGCTTTATTGGATTAACTTTTGCCTTGAAATAATAAAAAAAACCATCTATCTCTGCTTTACATGGTATGTTTCTGTCTCCATCTTAATGGTGCCAACTGAATTGTGTTGTTTTTTTTTCATGGGCCACTGTCATGTTCAATCCCTTCAAAATACAGTTTTCCTATGATCAAATGTACTATGTTCTACCATTTTGGTATCTTCTGCTACACTCAGTTTCTCTGCTGATTTGGTACTTAACACAGAGACATACCACTAAGAAGGTATGACTAAGTGTCGCGTGCCTTACACCACTAATTATGAATGACTAAGTGTTGTGTGTTTGTCAGTGTTCATCTAATTATAGAATCTGTATTGATCATTGGAGGATTTGTATCAATATTGTACTGTTTGGGATACATACTCTAGGAGATGTTAGTTCTCAAAACTGATTATGAAAGATTATATGAATGTAATGGCGTCTGTTTCTGTACACATGCCACTTCTTTAATGTGAATAAATTCCTGAATGCTATAGGGGATGCATGCATCAAAGCCACTTTTGGCCATTGACCCAGAACTCTGATTACTATTTTGCTCTTTTTCCCACCAGCACTATGATTACAAAATGAAATAAACTGAACTGTTCAAGCAGGAGTTAGAATTTAAAACAGAAATAGCTGGGGAGGCTTTCTGGTCTGTATCATGCAGAGGTTTAGGCTAGAACATTACAGTAGTTTCTCTGACCTTCAATATTGATTTGAAGTTAGAAATAAGATTTATGCTGTTCTGAGGCTGAATTGCCCCCTAGAGAGGGAACATACAAATGTTTCTGATTATGGTGGAGATACCATTAATTGAATTCATGCTATGGAGCATGATAGAGAAGTCAGAACTTTGGTTTTGGCATTTGTAGTACCTGATTGTGGTCATTTTTCCTTCTGCCACTGCTTTGATGGTTTTGTTCTTTGGTACTTTGAAGGGTTTTGAACAGTACCAGTTTTCATGTAAGAGATTTTTGCTCATGGTGTTTCCCCCCTGCTGTGCCTTTACTTCGTCTACCTTGACTGTTTTCCCTGGAGGTTTTAGTGGCAACTCCAGCAAACAGACTTCTTGGCAAGAACACTTGACATAGAGATGACACAATGTCCCTGTTTAACTGGTTCCTGTGAGTGCATTTCCAGGGCCCTAGCATAGGTACTTTGTAGCTAAAATGAGTGGAATGTGGAGTAGTGAATTCATCTGGAGGCTGACAACTAGGGTAATTAGTCAGCATGACAAGGAGTCCCTGACAATGATGTGTTTTTATCCCTCTGGTATAAAATAATGACAAGTAAGGATATTTCTGATTATTCAGTAATCTGGCTTAAGAAATCAAAATAAATTAAGAGCAGTTAATTCTTAAACTGAGCTTTTGGATGATTGATAAAGCCAAACATTAATAACAACCTCAGGGGTGTATTTTTACGTATTTGCTTGATGAGAGAAATAAGCAGCTTAATTTTGGGAGCAGGGCAGCTGCTGTGGGTGGTGGGCTCTTACACCTCTCCCACACGAGTGGCTGGCCATGCATTACAGGCATGTGAGGCTGTCTGCCTTTGCGAAAGACATGGGGGTAGCAGCTTTGATAAATGGCAGTAGGAACCCAGTCGCATTTTCTTGGGTGTTGCAGAAAAGGAAGGTCCAGACCTGTGGTTGATGGGAGGAAAAAATGCCTTGTCTGATCCGTGACAGCCCAGACCCAGCACTGCACTGGACCCTCCCCACCTCTGCGTGGTTGGGCGAGCACAGTGGCCTATCTGACTGACTCACAGCCGAGTGCCTGGAGAGAGGTCCGTGTGGTCCTACCCACGGCTCCCCGAGGGACCTTGGATGTGATTCCTTGCTTGTCTTGTTCATGGCTGTTGATGGAATCTGTGACCAGGGTCTGCCTGTTGCCTCAGACTCTGGGGCTTGCCGCTGAGGGCCCCCAGAGATCCTGGCTTGCAGCTGGCCCTTTGCTGCTCCCTGGCACTGGGTGACTCAGGTGCCTGAAGATATTGCATGTCTTTGTCAGTGCTTTCTTGAAAAATCAGGTCCTGGGAAACAGTGATTGACTTGCATAATTGTTTAGCGTGTTAGCTCTACAGGAACAATAATGTTAGTATTTATGGTAGATTTTGACAGAAAATATGTCTCTTTGCTATCTCTCTTGCAGAGCAAAATGAAACAATGCTTTGATGGCCTAAGACCTTTAGAAATACAATAACTGTGGTTTTCTGCAGACTGGAGTCTGAAACATGTGGTGAGCCTGCCATTTCTTCTGATAGACATGCAGCACTTGAGACAATTTTTGTAAGACTGACAAAACAGAAAAAGCTGGAATTTCAGTTATTGAATGCTTTGTTACAAACCTGAAACCTGCTGGTGGTATGAAAAATCTTGCTGTAAATCTTAGTGCAATATAATGAATTTGGGTACCAGCCAGGTCAGGCAGTAAGATATCTGCAGCAGTCCTACATATAGAAACACACGAGTGTTGCAATGTTTTCCTTTGCAACAGGAGGAGAGATGGTGGCAGTGCAAAAGCTTGGCTGTAGGGGCAGTGGAACCGGTGGTTTGGCTTGGGTCATCATAGTGCAGCACTGTTTCAGAGACGCTGGAACAAGGCTGGGAATGGTTTGGCATTGTTCAACTGTATGAATGTGCAGAGGAACTATGACCTTGCAAAATGTTTCAGATAATGAAAAGCTTATTTTTCTTTTCTTTCTTTTTTTTTTTTTTTACAGCAGTTTTAAAATTAGGGAGGAATTGTAGAAATTAATTTTATTCGTGTTGCCCATGTTAACACAACATTTCAGCCTTCAGTGAAGTCTCCTCTATGCATCGCACAAAGAGAAGGAATGGCTCCATTAGTGTGTTGCAGAAAAATGTGAAACTAAATTCATGAAAGTCAGTGGTACAAGTTTTGTGTATCAGAGAAGCATTCAAATTATGCAAATTCTGCAAACAACCAAACTTGATTCCTATCGGGATGTTCTTTATTGTTTGTGGATTTTCTTTCATTTTGCGTTGTCTTGTCGAAGAAGGAAAATGTTTGTTCTGATGGGAGCACAGATTCAAAAGTCAACAGTATTTAATGCTGCTGTCTCACATTAGAGCAGGTTAGTCTTGGTTGCACCCTTGACTGAGACTCAACTTCTCTGCTCTGATTTCTGTGGGGACTTATTCATGCATTTGTGCAGTGCAGAAGTTCATGCTATTGTCTGACATATGGTAAAAATGTGACAAAAAAGCAGAGGGGTGGAGAGCTGCAGTGTTCAAAAGAAAGGGATGTGAGCAGAGAACTTAAAACTGAGGTCTATGTGGGTATAGTGGAGCATAGTAGTAGTGACCTGAGCTGGCTGTGGTCTGCCTAGGCGAGAGCAGGGCAGCTTGTGGTGGTTGATGTGTGAAAAACAGAGGAAGATGATCTACCTTGGTTTATGTAGTTAAGTCAAATTGGTCACAGACAGAAACCACACTGAAAGCTATGGAAATCCAGTTGCATGGCTATAGTAGAGGTTGGTTACCAAAAAAAGAGGTAGATGATGTGCATCTGGCTCATCACAGATTTAGAAAGTTTCTGAATTTCTGTAACTGAGAAAGGTGACTGCATGGGGTTTACTTTCTCACATAAATTAAAAACAGAGAAATTTTCAACATGTTTCTAAAGTCTGGTCTTCCAAAGAAGTGTCTGAGGGTACAAAAGACACTAAATATTGGAAGTACTGAGAAATGTGGATATTGAGGAAAGCAGTCATAGTATTGTTTAACTGCCTGTGCTACACTGCCTTCCTGCTTCCCTCTTTGTCAGAGTACTAGATTATGTTGCCATCTTCTCTGTACTAGTGCTGCTTGTAGATGATATTTTTATTTTTTTGCTGCCTTATTCTTGCTTTCTATAAGGTTCCCTAATCTAATACAACCACTAAATGTACTTCATCAACTATTTACTAGGAGATCATGAATATGCATAGAAATACACTGAAGTCTCACCTGAGTCTCTGCCTAAATTTTTCCTAACATAAATATTTAGGTAGAAAACTGAAGTGGCCTGATGTGCTATGTTGGTTGGTAGGCCTTTTTCTTTAGGGCATGGGAAAACTGTGTGGCCTAATTATTACTCCTGTAAGTGTATTTTAGCTCCAATACTTCTTCATAAATTTACCATGCTAACTTAAATCAATAAGTGAACTCAGATGAAACTTACTGAAAACTAAGTCTGTCTGCATCATTAATTGCAGGCTGTTTCATATCCTTGGAAAAAGCACCTTTACTGTAAAAGAATCTGCCTGCAAGGTCAGCTGTCCTTCCAAAGTTATGGTTTATAAATCAGATTAGGTATTTATGCTGATAGTTTTGTTCTTCTCTTGTTATGCGTAGTTCCTGTTTCTTTCCTGAATAACACCATTATGGAACCTTGTCTAAGCCCAATATGAGCATGTAAGGTGCTTACAATCTGAGAGTCCTAGCCTGATACTAATTAATGTAGATCTTTGAAGTAAAGTGATGAAATGTTACAATTTACTGTGTGCAGAGAAATACCATGAGTATAAGTAGAAGCAAGTGAATTCTGGAAGTAACTACTTTCAAACATTGATATACATACCTAGGTGTATTGATCTGCGTTAATGTGATTATCTTCAGGCTGTGTCTAAGTACTGCAGATCCCTTCTGTGAAATCTGTTTTTCCTAGCTGGTGAGCAAATGAGACTCAACTTGTCTCAACTGCTCTTGTCTTTACAGTCCGTGATTTGTTCCAGAGGTGGGGCTGCATCATTTTCCATCAGCATGCTGAGTGCATTCATGTTCAGCTTGTATTCCTCTAGGATGCCAAAGTGTGGTTTCAGCTAGCAGTGCCAGGCTGGGAGTACAGTGTTGCCTGTTTCTTTGTTGACTTGCTGCTGCCTTCTTCTGCCCTGACTGTGCTCTTTGCCAAGGTCCTTCATAGCTTTAGATGTTGTAGCTCCTTCCTCATTCAGTACTGAGCATATTGCCTTCTCCTTGTTACCAGTGATGCATTCTGCTTAAATCTTAAAGTATCTTCATCATTTTCCTTCCTCTCATGCCAGGGAAGAAGTCCTAGCAAGTATCTTGAAATTTACCTGTTTCCCTCCCTATTAAGCCTCCTTTACCTTAGGGCCTGAACACATTTTGACTGGACTGGTCATGGTCTAAGACATTTCTATTCCTAGAAGAGATGCATCAGTGCAACAGGAAGCATAGGAAGGGTGTGAGCAAGGGACTGGGGCTATGGCTGGGGAAGGGATTTAATGGGCTAATTTCCCTTGCTGCCCCGAGAGAAGGGCTCAAGGAATGACAGCCAAGGACTAGAACTCTTCATGCTGCTGGGTGGGGTCTCATTGCTTTTCTGTCTTGTCCTGTCTGTATCCATATGTTCTTGTATACTGCAAATATAATTATTAAGTCTTTGGGACAGATGTTATCATCTTGCTGTTTATACAGTCTCTGTCACAAATGTAGGATTATTACAATAGAAAGAGTATATAATAATGAATGGATTTTATAGAGTTCTTTAACTAGATAAAGTTCTTTAACTGAAGCTTTCAGTGAAAGAAAATATAAATACAAAGCTGAAAGAGAATTGAGAAGGTTGTTATTTATTTAAGAAAAATGGATTTCAGTGTGTTTTTTTTTTTAACTTGTGCATTATGTTGCATATTCATTCTACAGATTATTTTTATCCCTGCTTATAGTGTTTGGCATTAAACTAGACAGCAAACTCCCCAAAGTACAATTGTTTTCCCAAATGTATTTGTCTTGTAAGTAGCTTCCTTTCATCTAGAGAGAGAGCGGCTTTTTGCGTAGAATTAAAAAAACCAAAATGTAATTACTCTTGTTTGAAAGTAAAGCTGAAGATGATTTGGCCTATGTGGAAAAAGTGTAAAAACAGTAGGCCTTGTTTATGATCTTCCACCCCATGTGTGAGCTTAAGCTACAGCCTACAAGTATGGTCGTAGTCTGTGGAAATACTGCCTTAAAACAGACACAGGATCACATCCTGGTGCATCTGTTCAGAGACTATTATAATCACTAGATTATAAATATAAATTATAAAAAATAGAGTTGTAGTTTATTTTAGCAAGACTTTTCATCTACTTTATTTTGGATTCTTTTTTTTTTTGCTCTTAGTAATATTGTTGCCATGGGCTTACACCTACTTTGACGTAAATAAATGTGATTCTTTACTGCTTATGTGACTGTCTCTGAGGTTGTACACAAGTCCTGTTGAGGGAAGAATAATATTTTTATGTATAAAAAGATTTATTGCACAAGGATAAAGTTTTATTTGAAAGAGTTTTTGTGTATGTATTGGATGGATTTCTTACAGTTTCTTCAGTTTCTGCAGCTCTGCAATCTGATATGAGCTTCCTAGCTATCTCCAATATTTCTTTCAAGTTAATCATGGGTCTGCAGCTCTCCTTTGCTACAAGAAGGCTCTTGAAGCTGTCATTTGTATTTTATTCAGGAGTAACATTGCTAAAGTTCTTACTGCTTCTCTGTTTTGTGATCCATTCTTATTAATATGTTCTCTTCTATGTTCTAATTTTAAAACTGTCTGTATTCCAATTTAGCTGGAGTGTTCAATGTATTCCTTTTTAACTTACTTAAAAGTTTTTACATCTCTCAGTGGCTTGATTTCACAAAGAAATCTGATGGAGCCAGTTGGCTGAGAAATGGATTTTTGCATTTCACAGGAGAACCTCCCTACCCTTATTCTGGGAAAATGGTCTCTTTATTTCTCCAGCACCCTGATTTGAAATGGAAATGAAGTTCCAAATGTTCTGTGGAATTCAGCTTCTGAAAAAAATCTTTCAGATGTATCAAGCTAAAAAGCTCAAATTCTGATATTCTTTTAATGATTTATTTAACATTTTACTTGAGATTTTCAATTACCAACATGTTAATGTTTTGGTCCCTTTAATCTGATTTTTATTTTCACTGCTTAAAAAAGAGTAGCAAAAAGAATAAGTATTTTAGACACAATAAAGTACAGGAAACTCTCCAACCACATGTGAAAATATGTAGAAAAAGAAATAAAACTTCTGTTGAACATGACTTTACCTATAGTTCTTTCATTTTGAATAATGCTAAAAATTACTTGGAAAAACTGCAACAAAATCTTAACCTGGCAATATTTCTTTCAGCCAAATACATTTTAAAATAGTCTTGATACTTGTTTCTTATGATTAAATAGCCTGTTGTTGACTGTGTTTCATCCCATCAAGACTGTTTCAAACAATGTAACCTCACAACTTGTGACACGTTATTTGAGTACAGAGCAGTCACTGTGCACTTTACGTCAACAAGCATAGGTCGAAGTTTAGGAAACTGTGCTGTGTTTTATAAGAAGTATAACGCTACTCTCCATTGTAGTGTCCAGGCATCTCACAAATTCAGAAGTTTACCTAAAAAGCCTAGATTTGGGAAAAATTGTTAGAATTGTGCAGCTGCTAACAAATGTTAACCTGTGGCTGGTCCTGCGTCATCTCAGCCATCGCTGCCCTGTACTCAAAATCATAACAGCACTTATGCAAATCATGTCACCACAATAAAGTAGTGTCTTGTCCATGTAAATATGCCTTGCATTTACCTCATCATTCGATAAGTTTTTAAAAATGCTTGGGGTTCCTTACTGCTACAGCCTGGCTCCCTATGGGTAGGGCTGTGTGCTAGGAACGTGTTCAAGTTAAAGTTGGTCTCGTCTTGCAGAATAAGCCTTCAAACCATGGTTAGTGGTGCAGGGTGGTTAGTGAGGGTTCTGGGGCTGAGTGTAAGGGAGAGGGCTGTCTCTCATAACAGTTTTTCTTTATTAAAAAAAAAATCTCCTTTTACACCACAAAATGACTTTCTTGGTTGTAACCGTGCAATACATGTCTTCAGTATGGCTATTTTTTTGTGCTACTGCACATCACTGTGGGCTGCAAATTGCTGTGATCTGTTACTGCTACATTTAGCAGTAACAGTACTTTTAAATCAAACGACTTCTGAGTGGTTATCTTGATTAAAGCACTTGAATGAATAAATAATGCAGTGGACTTAATAGTAAGGAAAGAAATAGATCAAGCAGAGCTGTAATTCATGGGAGGATATATTTTCCTCACTCCTTGATTTTATGGATTATTTTAAAGTAGATTTAATCACAATGTTTTGGGTTGTTTTTCTTTTTTGCAATGTTTTCATTTAGTTTGGTAGCATATACTTTGATCTGTTGCTATGGTACTTAACAGGCAATTCTGATATTTAGCCTACAGTATCTTGCCATAATGTACAGACTAATGAAGATTCACAAGCATTCATTTCTTCCATGTTTTCTCCAGGAAATGAGTATGGAGTTCAGAGCTTAAACTTTGTAGCTCTTTGCAGTGGTTTTACTTGCAGGAAGATAAAAAATTAAGGCGTGTAGTTCTGTACCAACAATATGCTTTCATTTTCAGTTCTGAGATGACACTCAGACACTTCTAATGGAACAACAAAGATGAGAGAAAATCACAGAATGGGTCAGGCTGGAAGGGACCATAGTGGGTCATGTGGTCCAACATCCCTGCTCAAGTGGGGTTGTCCTAGAGCACATGGTGTACGGTTGTGTTCAGATGGTTCTTGAATATCTCCATTGAGGGAGACTCCACAACCTCTCTGGGCAACCTGTTCCAGTGTGTGGTCACTCACATGTAAAGTAGTTCAGAGTATTTCTAGAGAACAGCAGGTCACAGGGGGAAGTAGTGGAAGTGGTCTTACCAATTCAGACACGTGTAGTAAGGTCTGATGATGGGCATGTTCAACTAATGAAAAAAGTTCTTTGAGTTGTCTCACTGTAGAACTTGGGGTAGCTTGTTTCTGATTGTGCTATTAAAAATACACAGTCAAACAATACAAGAAAGAGAGTAAGTAACAGGACTTAATGCAGGTCCCTTCCCTCCTGACTCTCCCGTATCTCCAATATCTGGCCTTATTTGCCCAGCTACTAAGGCAAGGGTCCTCATCCTCGTTCTTTAATGAAACGATCAACTTAAAGAATGTCTGACTTCTTCAGAGATGTGAGAGAATGGCTAAAAGAAAGGGAATGTCCAAAGATAGGAACTACCTCCCACTCTTTATGCAGAATTATAACCCTTTTTCTAGGAAAAAAAAAAAAGGGGATTTTGAAAGGCTGGTGGGCTTCGGTGTGCAATGCTAAATTAAAAAAAAAAAAAACAAAACAACCAACTCTCCCACCTGCTCATCTCCCCCAAACTATACCATTTTTAAATTACTCTATAGCAAAAGATAACTTTTAAAGATAAACAACATCTTTTATTAAGTTTTGCTCTGACAAACAAATAGCTCACTTGGAATTCAACCAGGTCTTGGGATAAAAATAACTCTTTAAAAGAGAAAATTGTACCTGCTACACAGTAAAGACCATTGCATAATTAATACCCAGTCAGTCTAACTTGCTGACAAGAGTGGGGGTGCAATCAAATAAGAT
>VWZD01010230.1:52299-101258 GCA_013396695.1 Sakesphorus luctuosus
AAATAAGATGAAAGCACTAGAGGGCGAAACAAGTGAGAAAGAGTTAATGTTGAATTTTGTACATATCAGTGTTAACTCCAAATCCAAAATATAGGGATGAAAAAATTGTTCCCTCAAATTCCAACCTTTCTTCTGGAAAAATCCTGTCAATCATTTTAGCATAGGACATTTGTGGATTGGTGATTTTGGATGGGAGAGGAAAACAAGCCTGATTCACATCAGCAAGAATGTGTATGCATGTGTGTATATATATATTTATATATATATATATGGGTTTTGTGTGCTGCCATGAAAGAAGAAATCAAATGTCAACTTGAATGAAAATACTATTTTTTTAACTTCTGTTATCACTATTGTGATGTTACATATAACAAATTTTTGTTGCCCTGCCTCTGCACTAGTTCATCTGTGTTGACCCAGTGATGTGGCTGCTTGACTAAGATGTAGAAGACCTACCTATAATGCCCATCTAGCCTGGGAGCTTTATTTCAACTTTGTCCCATTTCTCAGGGACAGTGCTTTATTCACTTATCTAGAGCATGTGCTGAGCTGGATTATTCTCTAATTTGCTATAGTTGACAATTAAAGACTTCATATAAACAGTTCAGTATAAGTTGGTGGGGACAAAACCTGTTGCCACTAACCCAGGAGTAAGTTTCATCCTTTGACCTAATGGAGGGGCCCCCAAGGTGGATCTGGAGGAGGGACATTCAGTCTGCTCTCCTATGTAGTGGGTAAATGCCATAATAGTTTCTGAGAGTGGAGGGGGATGAGAACAGGGACTGTGGGCTTGGTAAAGCCACAGTGATGTCAGCATGACTGATTTTGTGATAAACAATTACGATTAGATCTTTGCTATATCTGTGAAGATGCCCAAGATACAAATGCATGACATGCAGCCCTTAATCTGGTAACTCCTCCTTGTGCAAGGTGATTCTGTTCTGGCACATGTCCCTGCTTGGTGGGGACCTGGGGCAGAAAGGTGTTCTTGTGCTGGATGCTTGTAAATGATCTGAAGATGAGTGAAAATCAATGCACCCTTGGCAAATTATGATTTGGGAGCTCATTATCTCTTTGTGAAACTCATTTTCCAGCCTACTGATTAAGCTTATAAAAGCACAGTTTTAATATGCCTCCTGCCCTGTTTTTAATTCCCTGGCTGACAGTAAAGAAAATTCTGACCAAACTCTCAGGACAATTTGTACTCTTCTTTTATCTTGATGGCATATTGATCCTGCTGAACATTCCTTCTGCAAAATAATGAACATGCATCTTAAATCCAGTTCACAGAAGTTGTGTAGTGAGCTTTTTCCTTCCTAGAGGCAGTTTGCTGCTTTTGTATTCTGATAGCACGTCCAGTCTAAGAGGAATCGGCCAAGGCTCTTCTGTGGAAAAATCTTTCTGATTTCTGTCGCTCTTTCTCATTCCTTTATTAGAGTTTCCCAATACTTCATGATCTTATTGCTTTGAATTTTTAGTCTTGCATTAAAATATAGAAAGTTATCTTAGTAACCATATCAGCAGCTGTATTTACCTGGGGAAAAGCTCATGGAATGTGGTCTTAGAAATCTGTCCTCAAACTGAAGAAATACGGGAAGCTCTGCATTTATTGCACACCTCTGCACTTGCCTTTTTTTTTTCCTTGAATAAAAGTAGCTCTAACCTCCCTCTCCCCCAGTGCCCCCCCCAAAAAAAAAAAAACAACCCAGAAGAGCTTCTACTGTAATATAAACCACGCTATAAAACTCAAAATCACACTTACACTGAAGAAGGTGGTGGGGAAACCATTTGGCTTGGGGAACTTCACTGGTGTATTAAAGTATATTAAACTCTCATCCTACCTTACTTTGAGACTGTTTTCCTCCTTGGAGAAGCCCCAGAGTGTGGGTGCATGCATGGTCTGCAGCAGCGATTGGTCAGGCAGCCCCTTTGCTTCAGTTCTTTTTGGGTTCTTACTGAGCGGAAGCAGCGACTGGGACTATCTGCATGTGATTTTTCACCATTATGAGCAGGGCCTGACTCTCTGAAAAGGAAATAAAGGTCTCAGGATTCATCCCTGGAATAATGGCAAATTCAGGCATATTTCTTTGCAATGCAAGCTAAACTACCTGTATTTTTCAAACAAATAATTATTGCCTCATTCACCCTACACTCTGGAGGCGAACAGGCTCCCAATCATATGAATGAGGTAATCTTTCAGCAACTTAACACTAAACTTGAGAACAGATGAAATAAGGAAACCACTTAGAGGAAAATGACCTCTCTGTGATAGCCCTTTCTCAGAAATAGAAGATTTGCTGTTCAGCACCAGCAAGTGTGTAGGGAACCAGCTGAATGGGAGAATCTGTCCACTCCTCTAAGTACTTAATGGGACACTTATTTCCCTTTGCTAAAGAAAGGCTGGTGACATCTGCATTTAGTTGAAGAAGCTAATGGCAGAGGGAGACAAGGAAAAAGGCTATGCTGTAAAGCAAAAGGACAAGGTTAATGTTCCTTTCAGGTCTAAAACACCCTCTCTTTCTCATCTGAAAATCTGCAGGGCTCAGTAGAACCAAAAATACTCTAACTACTGAAAGATTAGGTGAAATCTAGTTGTTAAAGGAAAGGAATAGGGACTGTAGGTTTGGCTGGGAGGTGAAAATGTGTTCAAAAAGGAGTATGCCTCAGTTATACCCATAAGTGTGCAATGTTTAGGATTCATGTAATGCTTCCAACGAGTGTGTATATTTGGAAATGGGAGTCTTTAAAACAAACTTGCATCTTGTGTTTGGACAGTGCAACTCTCTATGTCTGAAGATATGAAAGAAGTGGGAACAAGTTGGTTTTTTTTTTTAAATTTGGGACAGAATAAAAATTTTCCATATAATCCAAGAAAAAGTTTAATTCCAGATTTATTTTCACAGCAGGTTTTCAGGTCTGTTATTTTCAACATGAAGACTTGTTTTCAAAACACTCACAGGTGGTGAACTAATCTCATCTGTGATACTAGATGTAGGTTCTACCAGTAGGGGCTTAAAAATCTAAAACTAAAAAACTAAAAATTAGGCCAATTGTGAAGTAAAGTGGAATTTCAAACCAAGAAATTAGTGGTTTTAATTCTATTCTAAAGCACTAGGAGAATATATTTGTTGTCATTGAGCAGGCAGTTTTTCATAAAGCCAGATAATTTGAAGAAATCTTGCATGTGTTTTTTATTCCAATTCCCAATTTGTAACCTCAACAATTTCTCATTCATATTTACCTCTGCTAATATTGAAATATGTGGGTTTTTTTGATGTATGTTGTTGTGTGTTAGTAAAACTAGCAGGGATTTTTCTATCCCAGTTCTGTGGGTTGTATCCAGATGAAACAGATGCCAGGGTTATTTGCGGTCTGTTCAGGTCATGGTTTTGCTGTTGGTAAAATTCTGCCTAAACTGGATTTGGGTTCTGTGATGCTTCAGTGCAAGTATAATTTCATGATTTTTTTTTTCACTTGTGCTTCCTGTTCTGTTAGCAGTTTGCATTAGAGAGATTTAAACGACAATTCCTTTCGCAAGATAGAAAGTCAACTAGACAGTTTTGAGGTTGAATACTGTTCAGTTATTTAAAACTGGTGTGCACTCTCTCTAGATGCCAATAATGTAAACAGCCATGACAATTTTTAAGCCATGTGTTTCTCTGAGTATATTTGTCTATTACTAGGGAGGAATCTCTCATGTGAAATGCAGTATTGGATTTTTAATTTTTTTTTCCTTGTGGCTACAGCACATATTGAGTAGGCATAGTAAGAATGATATAAATTGTTAATCTAGATTAGCTGGGTTCTGAGTTAAATCTGATGTTTTAGAAAAGAAACCTGGGTAGCAATGTGAATTGCTTGCACCAAGGTGCTTAATGTGGACTTAATACTGAGAAATGGCTAGAAAAGCAAGTGTGTGGGGGGTTTAAATGCAGATTAATACAGGTATGAGAAACACGAGGCAACTGGAGAGGAGGTTGTAGGTGTTTGGAGGATTCCAGACTTTCATTATCAGAAGAACTGAAAGTACTGGTGTAGGCCTGGGTACAAAAGAGATATGTAAGAGAGGATGTAATAGTTGTATGTGGACCATAATAAAGTCTAGAGAGAAAATTCATGAGATTGCTTTCAAATATAAGCCTATGCCTATATATGCCAATATATGTTCCAACAATATGCTGACTTTTGACAGGTTATTTTGTGAGAAAAATCTGCTTGTTTGTGTCTTGCGCTTTTAGCCATCCTTTTGTTTTTGTTCCAGGCATGTTTTTAAACATTTGATATTGACGCATATTCTAGACAAGGCATATGACTAGAAAAGCTACCTGTCTAATTGTGTATGAAACATCTGTTCCTAAACAATGGAAATATGCTTTGGTTAAATTGTTCCATTAGGAGGTCATTTAGGCTGAAGAAAACACTGTGCACCTTCAGAGATCATGTCTAAAAAGGCAGAATGCCTCTTGATACAGCAAAGCATTTCGCTTTTAAGATGAGCATGGGAATTACATGTGGCTTACAAAATTGAAGAGTATTTTGTTTTGAAGTAGTCTCTGTGCTTAAAGCTAGCGATCTAATTGGGGTTTGTGGAATTTCACACTAACAGTGAAGTCGTGAGATTGTCTATATTTGTAGATGCAAGCTTAAGATAATGACAGAGCTCTATATAAGAGAATAGTAGGGATAAAAACAAGGATTTTTTTTTTTAGTTCATAGTAAGGGATAATCTTATTTTTATTAAGAGATGCAAATCTGGTAAGGTATGAAGTTATATTATGGGCAAGTCAGCAGAAGATTTTGGCTTGCGTGTGGACTGGGTAATAATATTTGGACTTGTCTATTTGCAATTTGTTCTTTTCTATTGAATTTTTCTGTTCTCTTGCAGCCTCCCTATGTCCTCACAGGTATTTAGGTATGGGCAGCAAGGAGTAGGAGCCTTCTAAATCTTGGAGAAGAGGGAAGAAGGAATGTTTTTGCTTATATGTTGTATCTTTTCATATGAAAAGAGAAAGTTCCTTAGGGGCTAATTGATAATATTTGTAACTCCTTTAAAATTACTGTTTAAAGAATCAGTTTGTCTGATTTCAAGTAATACATAAAATACGAGTGAGACAATCAGAGGAATCTGAGGGATGGACACAGATTTTTAATTTGATAATGAGCAAGATGTCTCTTATTTATAATGAGATACATTTGGAAAGCTCTTTATGGTCTCTTAATAGAATTGTGCCCTTATATTTCTTATGGCCAGAATAACTATTTAAAATCATACAGAAAGCTTGCAAAACTATTGAATATTATAGAGTGAAAATAATTTTCTTTATGAATACACTGTAAGATTAAAGTTGTGGGCACATTCCTTCAAGGATTAACGGTGAAATACTCAGGTTTATTTAATTTTTTTTTCTGTGTCAAAGAATTCAGGGATTTATTTTTATTTTAAATGTACAGAATAGATAAATAATATTATATAGCAATGGAGTGACTGCATTCTCTATAAAAACCTTGGATTTTTGAGGATATGCAGCATATCTTCAGGTCACTGATACATACAGTAAGATAACAGTGAAGGGCCTGTTTCTGCTAAGTGCAGAGATTTGTTGATTTATTACTTTCTATCAATAAAAGCAGTTAAATACTGTTAGAACTTGTTGGGGCTCTTGTCCACCTTGCCTATGAGGTTTTAATAGATTGAGGGGAAAACTGTTGTGCTCTCAGGCTGTGAAATCTGTTTGGGTGTTGTGTCATGTGAAAGGGAGGAGGGAGACAGAAATGCAAAGATTTCTAGTCTTAACTGTATTAATATAAAGTTAATAGCTTTAAGTGCCTTTGGGATAATCAAAATTTTATGAACCCAGCACTGCCTGCCGAACTAGGACAGAACACAGGCTGGAAAGATTTTTGACTCCCCTATGAGGACCTCATTTAAGCCAGGGAGAAATTATTAGCAATAAGTGCTGCCAGAAAATTAGAGCTTTATGTTTCCCAACACTGCCTATTGACTATGGACAGCACACAGGTTGGAAGCGTTTCCAACCTCTGCTCTGAGACCACACTTAATAGCAAGAAAAGAGCTTTCCGCACAACAGCTCCCGAAATAATATTTATTAATACAAGTATGTGACAGTTATTGTGGGTTCCGCTTTGCTGGTGATAACATTTAGCTGCAAGATTATATTTAATTGATAATAAAAGACCCCAAAAGAAACCAACACAAAACACATTTGACAGAGACAAGCACACCAAACTTAAGTTCCAATACAACAGGGTATCTCATTTTCACGACAGACAGAAACTACCAACAAAAACTACTAACTAGAAACACAGCCACCTAAAACACTTATCTAGACACTCTTTCAATAACATAAGGCTATAAAATAGCTTGCACACCACTCTCTCTGTAACACAAAGCAAAAGGAAAGAACAGAGCTGCTTCTCATCAACATACATGTGGAAAAATAAAACTGCTCACTGCAAAAGAAAGCAATAACTAATATAAAGTAGCAAAGTGTAAAGCAACTTACTGTTAGCTAGTTAAGAAGCTGCTTATAGAGTAAGAATCAAAGTAGCTGTTAGCAAAAGATGTAAGATAGAATGTATAAAGGAATAAGCTTTGTAAGAAAGTAAAGTTAAGAAAGTAAAGTATAGAGTATACAAAACACATGGTTCTCACCCCTACAAGAGAGGGAGGCAGGACAGGCTGCCAGCAATTACCCTCACAGACACATAGCATTTTCCCCCTCTAGTTGAGCTTAAACTTCACACTTTTTATACCTTGGTTTTTTTCTTCATGTGGTTTCCTGTGACTAAGTCAATGCTGAGGGTGATACAGGTGCCTGAGGGTGGTAGCTCCTTGAGTGGTCATTGAAGATATCGCAAAGGAGGGCCGCAACACTCCACCATTTGTTAATCTTTTCAGTTTGAAAGCCTTTGGCCTCGGCTGGGAGCATCCCTCCAGGGGGCTGAGGCATTTCCCTCAACTCATCAAGGCTTAATCAGCCAATCAGCCCATCACCCCACAGTATTGGGAACATCTAGGTAATCACTGTTTCCCTGAGAGGCATAAGGTGAGAGAGGTGTTTATCGGCGATGGTTTTCATAGGGGTACATTGTTGTGACCTGCTGGGATGAAGGCTGGTCTTGCAGGCTGCAAGGGCTGCAATGCAGCCACTGTGGGCTGTGCTGCCCAGCCAGCTTTTAACCTCCTTCTGCTCACATATGTGGGCAGGTTGAAGCTCCTCCTCCTCAGCTAACCTGCTCCCACAGCTTATGGGGAGAGCTATGTCTCCCAACAGTGCACAGCCACTGCTCCTCCAGGTGTACCTGCTGGTAGCCAGCTTCTTGAGTGAGTCTCAGGTTATAAGGACCTGTCCTGTAGCCTTGTGCTTTGTTTCCTTTATTGAATGGCATAGTGTGCAGCAAGGGTAAGATAGGATGACAGGTGTCATGCTGGGCCAGGATTTCACTGTGTGCATACGGTGGAGGGAAGAAACCCAGATGTTGCAGAAGCTGTGTTTGCTGCTAGTGTTTTGAGATGATTAGATGTTTGTAATAATCTCATCTAAAGACAAAAAGGCAAGGAATGACTCCTGATATTATGTGTCTTAAATAATAATACATAGTAAACAGATTCCCATTTTGGAAACCAACTGAAGGGTAGACTGTGCTTTAAATGTTTGTGAAATTAGAATTACATTGAGATATTGAAGTGTGAATTTGTGATACTCCAGTGTTAAAAGGGAAATCTTCTTTCCTCTGTCAGTTCCCTGACGTTGTAGGATGATGAAGATAAAATGGGTCAGTGCACAGTGTCACTGCTGGTTCTGACATGGCTGCTCTGGGGCCTGCCTGCATTACCAATGAATGTACACAGTGTGCTCTGCAGCACTTTGATGTTTAAGAGGAGCTGGCTGAAGTGAAGGCATGGCAGAGGCAGGGCTTTTCTCTTCTAAAAACTGACCTAAGTTCCAACAAATCCAGGCACTGCAAAGCTATCTCTATGGTGCAAAAGCCTATAAACTACTATTTTCCCTGGCCAAAGGTGTAACAAAAGCTTCCTGGCATAGGTTGCAATATATACTGAAGGGAGAGGGTGGAAGGAGGAGAAAACCTAAAGCAAAACTCAGGAGTTAAACACCTCCTCCCGTCTCCCTCTAAATCTCAGAAATAGAGGAGTAGTTTTATGAAGCAGGTTTAGTTTCTAGCAGCTTGATCTTTGCCTTTGTGTGCGCTTGGCTTTGTGTGCATTGATGTCCTGTTGGTAATTATCATTCTGTTGACACCTGTATTCACGATGACACCCCTATATCACATTTTCATCACAGCGTGAAATGTCGCTCTTTTTGCTTTTGTTTTGTTTAGTACTATGAGTTTAGCCCAGAGTTGAAAAAAAGTAGACACTTCTCACAACACACAACGGGACATTGATAACCTTGCAGCTTAGTTACTGATCCTATCTCAGTGCTTCCACTTCTCTCCTTCCTCCCACCCCTCTTTTCAAGCAGACAAGGTTTTCCCTCAACAAGCTGATGACAGAATAATTTCTCCAGGTTGATTGTTTGCCCCACATGGTCTCTGGAGATCTTCATACAAGTGGAGAGAAGCAGATCAAAAGCCTGCAAGAAAAGAAGAGGCAGAGGTTTGTAAAAAGCCACCATAAAGATCCTACTCAGGTTTCAGTCTGATGATGAACAGGCTTGTAAAGTATTCTGAGACCTGTCAAATTTTCCCATCTGAAATCCAGACCTATTTTAAAAAGAATTTTCATAATGAGTATCTCTTTCCCCCTATCCACAGGCTCAGAATATTTTCTGAAAAACTTCTGCAGGGCACAGGAGTTGAACACTTGATCACATGCAGGAGCACGGGATAGATGGAGTACAGCTGACTCAACAGCTACAGGGGATTTGGGTAAGTGCCCACCATGTCAGCCAACTAGAACTTACTGAAATATTGGTGAATGTCAAACTATTTCTTAATTTTAAAAGAAAATTCTTACTGTATCACCTGTCAATTTAACCCCACTTGGAAATCTCAGTGGTAGTTTGTTGGGGAAGAAGTGTGCAGGGTATGGCTGATGCAAACATTAAGGTAAATTAACATCCAATGTTTACAACTTAGCTTTTACCTAAAGGTACTCAGGCCAGACTCTCTCTGTTAATGTGAGGGGAGGAAGGTTACAAACCCTCTGTAATGTCGAGGCTGTCCATGTATGTCAAAGCCACTCATGTTGCTTTCAGGAGGGAAACAATCAGTTGCTTGAAGGAAACAATGTTATGCAACTTGTGGTGTCCATCTGTTCCCACAATCATTGCATTGATGGAAAAAAAGTTTGATAAGCGAGACTTCTTATCTGGCTCCACTGCAATTGAATGACATGGGTTTGCTGATTGGAAATTACATTGTTTCCAGTCACAAAGCTGACTGGACATGATAATTGCACCACCTTTGTTTATTTTTAAAGTAATAATAATGGCAATATATTCTTGAATGAAGATCATGGGGATTTGAAATCAAGTCTTCAGTTAAGCTGATGAACTGATACAGTCCAATTTGACATAGTTACTATGACTGCTTTGTGCACTGTGGGGCAAAACTTCAAGAGCTGCAGAAGATAGGAGTGTTGGCCCTGCTTGCGTGTTCTTGCTCAAAGAACGTTTTTACCAATGCACAATATTTTGTTTTCTTTCAGCTAGATGTTAAGCAGTATCTCTTAGGCTTGTTTTAGAGGTTGGCTAAAAAATTACTTCAAACCCCGGCTTAAGTCCCAAATGGCTACGAGAAGGACTCGGAACATACTGGAAGAAATATCCATAAGTGAATCTTTTCTATTTCATAATAGAAGTAGTTTTTCTTTTTAAATATAAATCTGGAAAGAGTGTAAGTGCTCTTTCATTTCACAGTTTATGAAATCTGTAGTATTACATGCTTTCTTTGAGCAAGATATTAGCAATGTTGTTTGCTACAAATTCATTTAACTTCTGAGGATTAGATAAGGCTGTACTGTAACTGCAGCATTATTCTACAACTTTACTGCTTAATTGCTGTTTCTAAAAGTAAGGAAATTGAAGTAATCATGATGGTATAAACTGTTGCTGCTTTTTGTCAGGTAAATCTTATTTTACTGGTAACTTTTCGAGCTGCTAACAGATGGCTGCAGTATAATGTACTTGGTAGTGACAAGAATTATTTTACTGAAGATTTATGTTTATATTGCTCTCTTAAAAAGAATAAAAAGAGTAATAAAGTAGAATGATACTCATTTAGATCTTTATCTGCCTCTGTGACTGCAGGGCTCTATGGTCATGCAGTAGGATTAAGAGCATCTCATCACTAGATCAGTGTGTTAGAATCCACACCATGGTTAGAGGCAACTGAAGGCCAATAGCATGTGATGACACTTCAGGGGCTATATAAAATGATTTGATAGTTTCTCTAAATTTGTTTGCTAATGGAACACCCATAATGATCAGTGGTCTGAGAAGGAAATCTGTAGACTAAACGTGTATGTGCTGAGAATGCATTTATGCTTAGGAACAGTCTCTTCATTCCAAGTTTTAGAGACACTCTTTGTACCCTCCTCATGCAGGTCACATGAGACAACTGTTGCTTTTCTATTTCAGTCCAAGATGAGCCTGGACCTTCATTAGTCTCACAGGGATTTTCAAATTGTAATATCTGCACTAAAAGTGAAAGAGCAACACAATGTAAACAAGCTGCAATAGAGCAAAATCAGCCCATTTTTTCCTCAGTATTGGATTAATTAGGCAATATCTTAAAGTAGTTGTGTTCATTACAGATACTTCTATATGTACTAGATGGTGTGTGAGTGCGGCACAGCTGTTGGTTAACTGATGGCCCTTGTTTTGTAATCAGGTTGTTTGTAGCATTTTGTAGCTGAAGTGAGAAGAGGAAATCCAAAAAGATTTTTATTTTAATTTTATGATGTGAGTCAGAAATTTAGTGGGGAATCTATCAGTGTTTTCAGTTGGTTTATATTCTTGGCATTTCAGTTGAATCCACTGAAGGTGCTTTAAAGAATTTAACAGCTAAACCATGAGATTAGAGAAATGCAGAGCACAAAAAGTCAAATTATGTGGATTTTAATGTTAAAAGGGAAGTCTTGCTTTGTCAAGAGCATCCACATTTGGGCTACAATGCTTTTTTTCAGATCACTCACTGCAATAGTCTCTAAATCTTATGCAGAATTTCCTTTCTTTTTTCTCAGGTCGCTTGCTGATGTCAAAGTTTTTCTGATGCAGTAGACAGTATGAAGAGAGTGAAAGTGAGAGGATAATTTGTTCAAAGTTCTTTAATTCAGGTCCAAAGCTTTCACCATAAATCATTTCCTTCAGACCTGTTTTCCTCTCAAATCTGCTTTCACTGACAACTTACTGAGCTTCATATCTGCATGAATGTCCTGTGGGAAGCAGTGGTTAATTGATGCAAGTTGGAAGAACAGAATAGAAATCTGTCTTTTCTGTGAGGTTTTGGAGGTGTCCTTTCGTACGTTTTTGTGTGGAACTCAAAGCTGATTTGTGTTTTCACACTTTATTGAGGTGTCTGTGAACCATGGAGTTAGAAACATAATTTTGCACAGGCAAAATTTTTTACCTTATCTATCAGATACATATTTAGGTACTTTTCTTGTATGATATGATTGACATGATTTGGAAATCAGTAGCACTTCCTTCGATCATTAAAATAAGTATCTGAAAGAGAGATATAAATACACTATTGAAGTCACTTTTATGGGACTGCAAAGCAAGTATTCGGGCAATATTTAAAATAAAATACTGCTCTATCACTAAGAATAGCTATAATAAAAATAATATGGAACAGTGTAGAGGGAAAGTAGCACATTTGAAGAACATTAGTATTTCACCAGTGGATATAAGAAAAGCTAGAATAACTGATATTTAGCACAGAATTACAGGTAAACACAGCCTTGACAACCTTAAATGAGTGAGTTAAACAAATCTAGTAAGTAAATATCTCTGGCTTGTTCAACAAATTATTCTTTAGATTTATTTATACTTTAATAACTTTATTTCCCCAATAGTTTGTCTCCTTGAAAGGAAATATTATGCTGCTTTGTGTAAATTTCTTAGAAATATTTTATATAGTCATATTCTTCCCTTGATTACTTTTTGTCTTCTCATATTGTAAATGTGCAGTAACTTAGTTTCTTTTCAGAAATATTAAAAAAGCCTCAGTTCATCCAAGGATGTATTATAAAATGAAATGAAGACAGATGTGTATACTAAGGTACAATGTTTAAAATTTTATAATGAATATTTTGAAGGTTTAAATTTTTTTAATGGCTTATTGGCAGTATGGTACACCCATTAAATTCCCCTAGTCATTAGGCAGGTGAAAAACAGTCTCAGCTGGAGTGTTGCTTTTCTGAGGGTATGAAATGAAGCTCCAGATGGACCTATGATGGTGTGCATGTTTCTAAGCACGCCTGATGTTATAGATTCAAGAGCACTGTAAGACTTCTATTATTTACCAAACATAGACATTTATTTCTCACTACCAGTAATAAAATTCATAAAAAATACTGAGCTGTGCCTTTTGGAAGCAGATCTAGTTTTTAGCCTTTTGGTGTTCAGCAGTGTTTAGAACTCCTATTTCATTTCACTTCATAAGCACACTATGGATTGCTTCTGTATAAACTTTTTATTGTCTTGGATATCAGTTGCCCATGCAGCATGCTGGTCAAAATTTTAAGTCTTCCAGATTGAAGTCCAATGATTTTGATGTGGCTTCCTTTCATGGAAAATTATTGTCTTTCCTAGACCTTTTGGCCTTTTCATTCTGTNACCAGAATTCTTTTAACTTAAACTAGATTTTTTTAAACCTTAGAACCAAAGCAAAACTTTTGTATGTTGGGGTTGGTTTTTTTTCTTTTCAAACTGCAAAATTTCTTCCCCAGTCTCATTCTCCTTGGACACTGCGGGCACCTGCTTGATTCACAAAACATCTTAGCATTTGAGACTTCAACTATCATGTAGACTTTCTTGGGTAAAGCTCCTGTTTGGCTCTGGTAGAATTTTGATCCAAACTTTGATCCAACATTTAATTACAAATCTGATATAGTATGAAGCCAATCCAGAGTTCTTGTTTTTAAATATCAAGAATTGAGGGGAAATATGACTAGTAAATAAGCCAAATTCTAGGGTCAAATAATTGATGGAGAAGGCAACTCTACGCCTGACTACATGTGTGTTTAATGCATGGTCTTTCTTGTGTATTTTGCAACTACTTTTTTTTTTGTTCTGAACAGCTACAAGAGAGAGATTACTTTACCTATTTAAAACAAAACTATTTTCCCTTTTTGTCGGGGGAAAAATCAACTCTTTTTTACATTCTAAGGTGCACTGATTTCTGATGTTCTTAGTTTTATTTCCTCATATATGTCACATTATTGCATTTGTTATATTGCTGTGCTGTGAGCCCTCAAATACTGTGATTTTGGGAACATACAGTCTGATCACAGGTTTGGATCCATCATCAGCTCTAGTCCTCTGTTTAGGAAACTGCTGAACTTCAAGATACATTTGTGTGCCTCTGTGTGTGTTTATTTGTCATGTATATATTTGTATGTCCGTGTCTGCATATATTTATTTTTTCAGCTTTGCAGGTTTTGTTAGGTGTCAGAAATGAATGGGATGGCACTATGGAGTCTGAAATCACAGAAATCTGCAAGAAAAGATATGCTGTGTTTCAAAGTCTTACAACCAAATATTATAGTCAAGCAGAAGAAAATTTTGTAATTGAAATGTATCTTAAAGTCCTTTGTATCTCAGGTGCCCTTTTTTTCTCTAATAAAATAGGCAATTATCACCTTTTGGTGGCTTATCTTCAAAACAGTTACTGTAAAGATCCAAGTCCTGTTTTATCTGCATCGGAAGACCCAAGGAAATAAATTGCAAGGCAATAGTGAAAACCATCTGGATAATTCATTGCAATGGGATGTTTAAGTTAAAAGAGAACGTTCTACTGAAGAACTTGAGGTAGAGAGTTACTCTTCTGGGTCTTTTTCACTGGATTATTTTTAAGTAATGACAAATGATCACTAACACTAACACACAAATGTGTTTAGGGGCAGAGTGATTCTGGAAGACCTGACAACGGCTCAGTTAATGCACTTCACAACTATTCACAACTTGAGCGCACATGCAGAAGCAAGTGTGGCAGCAAGATGAATGCAAACCAAAAAGACAAGGAACTATTTTGTCATGAGATGACTGAGAAGCACTTGTTGAACTATGTAATGATAATTTGAAAATATTTTTAGCCAAAGTAATGCCGCTATTTCATTACTTGTAGACACCTAATGTACATTGCTAGACATTTAGGCAGTAACTAGATATGTATAAAAGCACTTATAAATTTTTCACCAGCTTCATTATGTACTTATCACATATTAATTTTCTTTGAGAAGTTTTCATTATTACTGTTATTAACTGTTTTTATGAAAGTCTTATCCAGTCAGAAAGCATAAAGATCACTATATTATATGGCAGAACTGCCACACCCCGTGAATGAAAAATCTAGAATAAGCAGGGGATTATAGGAAGGTGTCATAAAATATAGGATGAATATTTGAAGTAAGTAATATATGTATAAGTCAGAGCTGGCTCACAAATGAATTTCATTAAGAGCATAGGGCTGAATCAGTGAATGCTGTTCACAATGGAAAATTTTTGAAGATCTTTTTTAAGAGGATGGAAAGACAAGAAATGAATATGAGGTCATGAGAGAGGAAAAAAGAGGGAATTTAGATAGGTCAAACCACAGCTTTTCTGTGGAATTAAATTCCTAAACTGACTGCTAAAAGTTGTCTTGTTTACATCATAAATATCTTTACTTGGAAGTTCTTTGCAGGCTTTCTGACATGGTGAAATTTATCAAAGAAGGGATGAGGGCTTTGTAAAGTGCTAACAATTGAATTGAAGACTACGTTTTGCAACTTTGCCCTCTTTGTGCTCTTCAATGATATGCAGCACAGAACCTGACTCTTGGTACATCCGTGAAACCTGGTATAAGTTTGTCAGTTGAGAGTTTAATAGATACAGAAGGTCACATTTCCTCTGCAGTATGTATTGGCATCTTTGTAATCACGAAAGTCTTCTTGACAGCCAAAGATGTTTGCTACTAGATCAAAGGAACCCTTTTTTTCTGAAAAGTACCAAGAGCAGTATTCCTCCTAGAAAAAGACTAAAAGAATTACATATTAGGTTGAAGAAAAAAGGACAAATATCTTCCATGTGAATTTGACTCCTGGATTATAAATCCCCCCATTCCTGACACTTGCATACTATCTTCCCTTTTTTGTAAATGTAATTTTAATTTCATATTCATAAACAAAAAATAAGGTTAAGATGTTCCTGTTAATATTTTGTCTTTCGATGGATGAAATGCTTATCAGTATCAGTATGGTAGGATGCTTACACTTTTGGTGGACTGAAATTTAGAATTTTCTGTTGAGAAATAAATTGCCAGAGGCCTTTAAGCCCCGGCTGGAAAAGCAGGAGTGGCTGCCTTGATTCTTCCTGGGATGGGTAGATGGGTGATGTTGGCTTTTCAGGGTGCTTTCTAGCCCCACAGTTCTCTTGAGAAATGAAAAATAATGCCTGTTCCTAAGTTAATTAACTAAAACCAGTAGGAGTCAGCTCAACTGGTGATGTGAAACTGCATGTTGATCCATATGCAGATAAGTCAATAGCCAGAAAGTAAGTAGGACATTATTAGTTGTGTTAAAATCTCAATTGTTCTGAATACAGCTAGAGAAATACTGCTATAAATACTTAATGTCTTAATTCAGATTTGTTCCTTAGCAATCATCTCTTCTTGCTCCAAAATGCAGTAGCTTAAGTTATGTTTAATAATTAAAATTTTAGAATTTATAGTTAATTCTGCTTTTCTTCTAAAATAAGAGCTACAGCTTTGTCAGTGGCATCTTTTACTGAATTCTTTTAAAACAGATTTTTTTTCCCTAGCAAAAAACCACTGTAGATATGAGAAAATTGAAGTCAGATTTAGATCTTAGAAAATTGCCCTTGATATATACCATTGTAATGCACACCAGGAACTGGCCCATATACAAGAGAACAGTAATAGCCACTTTATTGATGTAACCAAGACAAGATAAAGCTCCAGGACACTGGAGAAATGCCAGTTTTCTGAAATATAAAATGTTTCTTTCAAAATGAAGTATGAATTTTCATAGTAAGCAAACATACAAAACACTACCTTCTCCCTCTTAGAGTAATGGAAAGGGTGAGGAGATAATGAAAATACAGAGGTTTCATAGCAACCCAGATAGAAATTTTATTTTCTTTCTTATGTTTTCACAGTTCCTCATCAACGTTAGCTTCAAGTACTGTTGGCCTCTGCAGGAATCTAATGCAATAAGAGTAAAGGGTCAAAAAGTACTTTTGTTTAGAGTTTTGTATCTACCTGAAACTCAAAGAAGATTGGACTGTTGCTATGAGTCATACTTTGAGAAAGTTGTGCAGAACTTTATAGGAAAACAGCTTTTGGATGTGATAGATAGCAAAAGTTACCTGATTTACAAAGCATGCATGCTTAGCTGGAAGATGGTGTTTCCAATTATGCATTTTTATTCCATGTACTTCCAAACAGAATTACACAGGAGTCAATGACTACATTTGGGCATACCTTTGACTTTTTAGAAGAATTTGGCTCAGTGTTTTGTTGAAATTGATCTGTTCATTGACAAATCACTTGGGAGTGTCATCTAAGGGTCTTTGTTGCAACATGAAGCATTAAATCCTTTGTGAGCATGATTTGAAAATTGGTGGAAGGCCTTCTATTATTGAGCAGATTTTAGCTCAGACTGCTGCGTAGCCATGAAAGATCCAGTTAAGAGTGAGGGTTTGTCTCAAATGTTCTCTCCATATACTGTTGCCAGCTATTCTCAGCAATGCATGACAGCCCCTTGCCATGCCAGATATGGCTGCATTTAGGCATGCTGCATCCTTGAAGTTTGCAAATGTTCTTTATCCACTCGGAGAAAGGTGATCATCAACCTTTCTGTATCTGCAATCTTAGAGAAAGCAAACCTGAATCTTAGAATTGCTCAGTTCCAGTCTAGGCAAATGGAGAACATTGCTGCACTTGTGGGTGTGCATGAGCAGTTGTATTCTCTAGAATGACAGAATTTTATAAAATAATTTTTAAAAAAATCAGTTCACTTGGATTCATGGATGATAACCTCAGTATTTAAGGACATTTTTTGACAAAAACATGTATCAGAAATTTTTTTGGTTGTGCTAAATCCTACAGGTACTACACATTGAAGGTTTCCCTCTAGAAGGAATAATTGCTCAAAACACTAGAAATTCATGTGTTCTGATCTGCTCAGCTGATTACCAGATACAATTCAAGTAGATGGAAGTGTCTGTACCAGATCTTTATATAAGCTTAATATTGTATGTGTGCTTCAAAGAACAAATGTTTGGCAAAGAGATATGAACTGATTTTTGTTCTAGAACCTTGAGCCTGATAATTTCTCACCAAGCCATTTGTCTGTATGGTTTTCAGGCCTTAGAACAATAGTTTTATTTTAGTGGAAGTATCTTTCTCAAGGAATTTTTACACTGAAATATCAAAAAAAAATCTTTGGAGTTTCAGTATTAAAGAAATTCTAATCTATCAATGTATTTTAGGGATTTTTTCCCCTTTTCTTTTATATTATCCTTGAGTACCGTTTTTTGCAACAAGTTATGATTAAAAGTTGTAGAAGGTAATAGAAATTACACATTACTCAGAAGTAGACATAGAGGCCCTGCTGTCTGAGACCTTTTTCCCATGATCTTGTGAGCTTTATCCCCAGTTCCTTTGCTGGAGACCAACACCACCTGAGTGGTTAAATGTCTGCAGTAAGCATCTTTAATGCACTGAACAGATGTGTGTAATAATCACTTAATGTTTTTCTAGGTTTTGCAATGGAACAGATATGGTTACTGCTCCTGCTGACGATTAAAGTGCTTTCAGTGACTGCTCAGTTCAATGGATACAACTGTGATGCTAACCTCCATAGCAGGTTTCCTGGTAAGTGTTTAATAGACTTTTTTTTAATGGCTTCTTTATTGTCTTGGTTCAAAGCAGTGTTTATTTTTAAATAAAGTGCTTTATATCTGTCTAAAGCCTAGGGGTAGGACTCCACATTAGGTGAGTGTTAACTATCTTGGTGACAATGAACTTCTCTAATACTGCACTTAACTTTCTTCTTAATTGCACAATGGGTCAGCCTAATACCAATGCATACAATTCCACTCCCATCAGTGGGGTTTGACCTGCTTTTGCCAGAGCTCTGTCCTGTCCAAGACATTCACCAGAAGAAGTCATATTGTTTTAAATGTTCTCTATTGATTTAGGACTTTAAAATGTGTAACTGTGTTTTCTTTCATGGTGGTTGGGTTTTGTTTTTTTGTTTGTTTGTTTGTTTGTTTGTTTTTTCTGTGTAAGAGAATATAATTATGTCCTTTTAGTGAAAAAAAGAAATATATATCTCTTTTTGAGCAAAATTAACCTGATGGCAAAACTGAGTACCTCACTTCAACATTAAGTGCTTGGTTAGGGACAGGTGAAGCAATGGGATATGTCTATGTATTATGCATAGTCTTGCCTCTAAGTAAATGGGGATATTGGATGTTCAGAGCTGTTAATACAATGAGAAATAGAATTGAAATGTCGGTCTTAGTGATGTGTTTCAGGATTTACTCAACTAAAGCATCGTTTTAGTCTCTATTAAATTGCTTATCCTTCTTGCTTCAAGTGGTATTTTGGGCAAAATAACAACAGCAGCAACAACAACAACAACAACAACAATAAGGCTGTGAGTACTGTGTCTCACATCTTGTTTTTCTGAGATTGTGATTGAATTGAATAGTTTATTAATGAACTCTCAGTACAGTATTATGCTGTAATACCTTCTGTGTTATTGCTTTCTGAATAGAATAATAAAAGTTTGGTGTTTGTTTGTTTTAGAGGTTTTTTTCAGGAAGGGTCAACTCTTTTATTAAACTTAAGTTTAAACTTAAGTGTGTTTGTTTCCTTTCATACCACCACATTGCTAAGTGCTTTGTTGACATGAAGACCAGCAGTGAGTTGATCCTTTTCCATTTAATCAGTATGAAAATGAAGAACTGAGAAATAAGACATGAAAAGAAGATCAAATATATTGTCTTCATTCCTGAGAAAGTTAGAGTTCAACTGAGTATTCCACAAGCAACTTAATATTCCCCTTCTTAAAAATAAGTTTTACAGGCTTGCTCAGACATTTTGGTGAGTTGTGCCCACCTGCCTCAGATCTACCTCTTCAGTTATTTTATGTGATTGTAGGGGTTTTTTTGTCATTGTTTCAGGCTTCTTGAGGGGATTGCAACAGCTACAGGGAGGTTTAGGTTCCTCTTTCCATGTTGTAAAATTTTTCTCTGGTCATTTTTTGCATAAGTCCTATGCCAACATTTATTTGCAATTTGATATCTGCGCATTGAATTCATCTCTTATTATGGGTATTTAGGGGCCTCTTGCAGTTCTGCCTCATAAAAAAGGGTCATATCAGATTCCATATCTGCCAAATCTCAATAACTTGGGAGAAAATCTGTTTAGGTTACAAGAATACAAGTTGGATGGGTTTTTTTGTTGTTTTTGGTTTTTTTTTCCTCCCCTAAACCACTCTGCACTGTCCATAGGAACTCAGAGCAAAGTTCTGCTTTTTCTTGTTGTCATCTAGGGCAGTAAAGAGTCCAAGATTGGAATTTAATCAACAGTCTTAGTGCTGACTTTGAGAGCTGGGAAAGAAAAAATATTTCTGTTTGTCAGTCGTGCATTTTGAGATGGAGGTTAAAACCAGAAAAACTTTTGTCCCCAAATTTGGCAGGTATTATGTTCAATATGCAGGAGGGTCTGCTGTGTAATGGGCTGGTGCTAGTGGAGCTGGAGCTCATTGTTCTGAGTTTAAGAACCCCAGAAGACAGGTGGGAGAGCCTCTGCAGGGAGAAGGGCCTCACTCTCCCCATGCTTGCTTCCCCAGTGCTTGGCTCAGGCTGTGGCTTTGAGGGAGTTGCCTCAGGGCCTTCAGAGTCCAAAAGCAGGGGAAGAGGTGGGAGAGGTAAAAAAGGAGAATGCTTTACAAGAATTGTCTCCTCAGGCTGCAATACTACTCACAGAACCTTGTTATGGATAGACTTTCTTCCTGTTCCTTATTTGTTCCGCACATGGCATCTTCATTTCTGTCTGCTGGAATTCCAACAGTGGGGCAAGAATGGTGTTCAGATACAGGAAAAGTCATTGGGTTTTGAAGTTGTCTGCTCTTTTCCTTTAAATGTTGTTAAGAACAGAAGTTTTTTTCAGCAAAGAGGAGAAATTAAGCCTTCCTAAAGGATCCATGGAGCTTATCCATTTTTCATTTGTTTGTGCTTTTAATCATTCATTGCTTAGGTGACTTCTTGCATAGGAATGCCTCTGCATAAATAGGATGACAATCAGACAGGACTTCTGTTTCTGCACTTTGCAGGTTTGTTTTAGAGAGTAGATATTCAAGAGTCAGTAGGAATGAAGAAAAAAATACCCCCATATTTGGTAGATCAAAAATTCAGTGATTTTTTTATACCAAAAGCTAGATGTGTTCTAGAGAATATATAATAAGATTAGATCTTGCCGTCCTTTAGAGAGTTCACCTGGAGAGAACCACTTCAGTTCTGCACTGCAGTACAGCATAGCTTTTAGAAGGCTTTTGGGCAACCATAGCAGTCTGTTTTTAGCCTGGAAATGCAGTTCTGATTCAAGTAGCTCTTGTTGTAAGTACATACTGAGAACTTAGCAGAAGCTAAGGAAATGTTGCAGCTTTTTCAAATGCGCTATGCATTTTAATTCAATATCAAAGCAGTGATTTGATCAAACAGGTGGCAAATTCAGAGAAGCTGTTTTTGAACTGTAAGTGTTCTTTCCTGCTGCTTCTGGTGGAATGGCTTTTATCAATAGTGTTCTGTGGCAAACTCTTGTCCTCTGAAAGTTTTTTTGCTGCCTGATCTGCAGTGAGTGTTGGCAATGTGTGGAAAGGTACTGGAGCAGAATCAGGCAGTGGAACTCCCAGCATTTGGCACATCATCATGTCTCCGTCCTTAATTCAAGATGGTCTCTGTTACTGTAGCATCTATGTACCTCTTGAACTTTCCTGTGTTGATTGTGACACATCCATGGCAACTGTTGGCTATAAGCAGCTTGTGTGATTTGAGTCAGAAAGAAACCAAGTGGTTTACCTATATGGAAACTGTGACACAGGTCATTATATTTAGGACTTCATCAGCTGGGTGATGTAACCTTCAAACCTTCTCTTCTCTCTTACTCAGAAAACCAGAAGCTTTTAATGCAGAAATGCAAATACTTCTTTTGGTTCGGTTGTTTTTTTTAATATATATGGGAATAATATTTACTTTTCTAAATTGACAAGAAATGAGCTAAATGTTTAGCATCTAAAGAGGAATTAGATCTGGTTTTGCCTGGTTTCAGATTAATTTCTGAACAAAAAATGTTTTATTTCCAGAACAGGCTAATTTGGCAGTAATACTTCTTTGTGTAGAAGGTGGCAGAAAAGACTCAGTCTGGAAAGGTTGTTTATCCTTCTGTATCACAAAAAAGTTGGTTTTGTTCTGTATGGTCTCATTTCCCATTGTATCAAATGATAATTTTGCAAGTAATGGTAACTTAATTGGTGGAGTTAATATCCTGCTTTTTCAAAAGGCTTGAAGTGAGCTAAAATTAACTGAGCTACTTTATATTGAATCCTGCAATTTACTACAATCTGACTGTTTGTGCATCTGTCCAAGTAAGCATAAATGCATACTTTGCCATTTGCCTTTTCGTACTGGCCCCTCTACCTAGTATACTTATTAAATGGATCGTAATAGTCCTGGAGTGGAAACCAAGGCATGCTGCTTCTTGATCTTTGTAAATTATATTAATCAGGTTATGATCATGTACAAACCAGGAGAATTTCATGCCAAATCACTTCAACTGCTGTCTTGCCTTCAGTACCTTTCTACCCAAATTTACACCCAGTGAGTAACATTTATCACAGCAGTAACTCGGGACTGAGTTTAGCCTGTTATTTCCTGCACTTTATTGTTTTGACTTTAAAGCCACCATTAAAGCTCTTTAAATTAAACTGTTTGTGCTCCTGTACCATGGGGGAAGAACTAGCTCATTGTAATGGAGATTTCATTTCCTCTCTGTTGTGACAATGCAGTGGAACAATTCATTTCAGCAGACTTAATGGTATAGTATTGACTGAAGTTGTTCTGCAATTTTTAATAGCACTTAATCTTTAGGCAGGTGTAATAAATTAGTTGTTCTGTAAAGGAGCAATGTCTGTGTTTAGTACAATGCAGTATGTCTTTTTGTGAAGCCCTAGTGGAAAACACCAGAACAGCACCCCAGTCATCTATGGGCAAAGAAGACCTTTCAGAAAAGCCATGTTATAACTCTAAAACAAACCACACTCTTGCCTGTATCCTAATGTGATGCTTTTCCCATTCAATATGTAACAATCTTCAGAACTTTTGAATAAAAGGTTGACCTCACCCAAGATGGTTTTTTTTGCTGTTCAAAAATAGATCAGTTTTAACAATTGCTGCTGTTGTATTGTCATTATGTACGGAACGACTGCAAAATGCTTTGGAGTATTGATCATTGTCTTTCAAGAACCAACAGATTTTTCATTAAGGCTAAAGTTGATGGTTCTTAAAACAAACAGATGAACGAACCACACCCCAACAACAATTAACCCCCCAACCTGCCAGAGTTCATAATAAACTGCTCTGATACACTGTTGATGGTACTTCAAAGTCTGCATTGCCTGAGACTGTGATTTCATATAAAGTGGACTCCAGATAACCTCAGACAAATGTAGCCAACTTCCATGCTGGAATGGGCTGGAAGGCAGAGCTTGACCTCCCAAATTTCTCAAAATCACTGGAAATTTCTGTTCCAGAAGAGGGATGTTTAATCAGACTCCAAATATTTAATCACTTGCTGTTTTCTATTCTATTGCAGTGCTTCAGTTTATGAATGTGCTACTAAAAGATTTGCTGGGAGATTTTAGAATAATGATTTTGTTGCATGGTAGACTATGTTATTATTTTAATTCTTTTTTTTTTAATTAGTGAAGTTGTAGAGTCAAATCTGTTCTTCAGAATAATGCAGTTCTGACCTTCATATTCTAATATTTTGCTGTGACTGAGGTCTGAAAATTTATTTGTTTGGAAATTGCAGTACTAGGTTAACTACTACAATAGTTATATGGTGATTAGTTGGAATCTTAAGATGTCTTTCCCTGTATTTTTCTTGCAGCTGAACGAGATATCAATGTCTTCTGTGGAGTACAGACAATTACTATGAAGATAAATTTTTGCACAGTTCTTTTCTCTGGTTATTCTGAGACAGATCTGGCACTGAATGGGAAACATGGGGATGCCCACTGCAGGGGTTTCATCAATAACAACACTTTTCCAGCAGTGGTCATTTTCATCATCAATCTGAGTACTTTGGAATCTTGTGGAAACACTTTAGTGGTAAGACAAAGTCCAAAGGAAATTGTACCATGGCTTTTTATGCATAGACTCGAGTGCATGTCCTTGACAGCATTGTATCTTTTATAGATAATGTTTACTTTGTCTTACCCAGTTCATAATATATTGCGTACATCAGAGAAAACCGGAGAAAGGTGGTAATTTATAATCTTGATTATTAATAAGAAAATATATTGGGGCACATATTTGTTCACTGATTAGAAAATATAATTTTAATTTAATTTCTTTTTCAGTGCAAAAATGAGATTTTTTTAAAGGC
Organism: Sakesphorus luctuosus; assembly: GCA_013396695.1. Taxonomy (NCBI): domain Eukaryota; kingdom Metazoa; phylum Chordata; class Aves; order Passeriformes; family Thamnophilidae; genus Sakesphorus; species Sakesphorus luctuosus. Next base: position 76,186 of record VWZD01010230.1, read on the forward strand.
ATTTTTAAAACTATTTCTGAACATGCCCTAGATTTTGCAGAAGTAGAGAAGTGTACTACTTGTGTGTATTATATTATATTGAACAAGCAATAATGACTTGTCTTAAAGTACGTATGAATACCTTTTAAAAAAAACCTGTAAAAATGTATTATTTTTAAGAATTTTATTTTATCAGGAATTCATTCTTGCACTTGATGCCTGTCAATTTTTATAACAAGCCCCCTGTTTTGTTGACAATAATTATGCTGAAAATGAGCTGAAATGTTTGACATGCTCTCTAACCTCTTTGCCTTAGACTGAGTTTTCTTTTAAAATTTCAAGAAACAAGCAGTTCAGCAATGTCAAGATTCTATTTTCCCATTTTTCTTGAAAAACTGTAGCACCTCCATGACTCCCTGAACTTGCTATTTGATTGTAATCGTAAGAGCTTAATATTTAAAAAAAAAAAAACCAAAACATAAAAAGCACCAGTCTGGTAAGTCCAAATAATTGGAGCTCACCATGAAGTTCCCCACAAAAGCTGCACAGGATACAAAGACCAAGTGGCAGCTGCTAAAAATATAAGCACAAATTCCACCCATCCTCTCTCTGTTAATGCATGCTGTGCCCCAAACAAGGAGGATAAAGGAGCAGGGAGCAGTACAATCCCATGAATTTCTTGGCAGTGTTTCACAGCAAAGACCTTCAAACTAATTTTCAATAAAAGTAAAGGACAGACAACACTTAGAGCAAGAACTTGGATGAAACTCAGGTCTGTCTGTAATACAGCAGACTCAACTTTTTATTTTCTGAGGGTGGGGTGGTGAGGAAGCTAAACAGACCTGCAGTTGGCTATGTTACCTTAGGGCTATAGCTAGTAGTTTTTAGGCAAAATACAGATCCTAGAAAATTTGATTTTCAACACTTTTTGTGCCATTTAGCAAATTATTAGGTATGCTGCTGGCAAAGTGCATGGCTGCTTCTGTCTTTTAGGTGTATTTTCTGTAGAGAAAGAATTAAAAAATGTCCTATGCTACTTATTGCAAAATGGTACAACTCCTGTGCACCTCAGGATGATTCTTCCATAATGAAATGTCTTTTTAAGAAGCTGTGTATTCTAAAGCTATTGAAAACATCTGCTTTGCTAATGTAGTTATACAAAAGAAATGCTACAGTGTAAGTCCAGTGCCATGTTAATTGGCCTTGTTGAGTTATGTGCCTTCTGAGACAGCAAACCCCTCCTTATTTCAAACTACCCCCTTATTCAGATCAGTAGCTACAGAAAAAGTGGGGCTGGGCTGCTACCAGAAGGAAAGTGCCCTTCAGTTTTCCTGACAGCCACATGTTATTGCTGGCTCTGCACATTCTCTGAGCCTGAACAAAAAAACCCCATGCCCATGGCCTGAATTTAGGTTGCATTGGCGTTAAGCTTGTATTACTTTTCAGGTCTGTAATTTCTGACAGTTTATATATTGTAATTTAGATTTAGAAACATATAATGTAAACAAAATCACAGGCTCAAAGTTTAGCTGTTGTGTTTGTATCTGTTTATAAAGTACATTAGTTTTGATGTGTCAAAACCAAAGCTCAACAGTGAGAGAATATTGTTTCTGTGAATGAAATTGTTTGTGTCTTGGCTTTATTATTGCATATGGAAGCCCATTTTCAGTTAATATTTTTTAACTGTAATATCACAGTTCCTTCAGTTTTTCTAAGTAAGTCATGTGAATTCATTGGGATTTCTCAGATAAAAAGTAGCTACCAAAAATATGCTTCCAGGATTCATAATTTTTTTCAGATGTTCAAGTCTGTTTTAAGAACAGGGTTATACCTGTTATAACTGTGTATACATGATTTCAGGGAGGTGAAAAACAGAACATAGGGAACATTTTATTAAATTAAATTGAGGTTGAATGATTTACTGAAAATATTTCTGCATAAATTATGAGCTAAAGCATCAGTGTCCATAAGTATCTTTTGTTCCACAGTTACTTTTGGGTAATAGTAATTTTCTGTCTCCCTCAATAGGTATCCTCAGCTCGTGGTATCAATGCTTATGGAAATACCTCAGTGGTGCAGATAGGTAATGTTTCAGGCTATATTGATACTCCAGACCCACCAACAATCATCAGCTATTTACCTGGGCTTCTGTACAAGTTTAGCTGTAGCTACCCACTGGAGTACTTGGTTAACAATACCCAGCTTGCTTCGTAAGTGTGCTTTTTCATTTGTGTGTGTTTCATTCCTGTGTTTGTGTAAGCATGGACATGTGCATGCCATAGCAGTATTGTCACCATAGCAATTTTTAGCTGTTCAAGAGTAAAGGGAAAGGAAAAAACACTAAAAAATCCTGTGGCATCATTATATGAGATAACATAGTTTATGAAGAGCTGTGGTTATTAAGAGACCCTTAGATAATGTAAAACTTCCCTTAAAATTCAGATGTTCTGAAGTTAAATGGTAGTAGCAAAAAAAGAAAATAAAATTATTCTTGAAATAGTTTGTAGGCATGTAAATATAGAATGTTAGAGAAAATGTTTGCATGAGTAAGCCTTGTACATTATGGAAAGTGAGTTCCTTTATGTCACTTTGCTTCTCTGCTAATTATTTTTCTGATTTGTGTTTCCAGTAGCATCCATTATTTTCCGCATATTTGAGAATGTCAGTATTTCCACTATAAATTCCTGTTTCTGAAGTTTATAACCCAAATGCATAAATTAACTCCTTGTGATATGACTCATTGGGTTTTTTAATGATAAAACCCACTGAAGTATGCAAACACAAAAATAAGATATCTTCATGATGGCTTTTGGTTTCTGGTTCTGTTGTAGGTCATCAGCTGCTATTTCTGTAAGAGAGAACAATGGTACATTTATCAGCACTTTGAATTTGTTGCTTTACAATGTGAGTATAAAGCACAGTAGTATGACTTGGACTAAATTAATCTCTGCACTATGTGGGTACAAGCTGAATTAGCAGAAAAAAGGTATAGACTCTTCATTATTTGCTATTTCCTTCCCACTCCTCCCATGAAGCAGGCCTTTCTTCTACGCATCTTTCTTTTTTGAATTCCCTTTTTGTTTTCAGGTACCTGCTGCCTTGTATTTATATGTCTGGTCTTTGAGGTCAATTACAGTCTCTTTGTCCTGTATTTATACAGTTCCTCAATTTATAGCCTTGGCTTTCAGGTTGTAGCATCACGTGACTAATCAATTTTTATAGTAATAACAGTCATACACTGGAGTGCATGCTTGTGTTTGCATTTATTGTGTTCTTGGTGTGTGTATGCGTATAAGTACATGATACTTATAAACAGAGAGTACTGTACAGTATTCTGTAAAACTATTCCACACCTATTCCCTTGGCAATAAACTGTAGCACTTTGGCTGGGGTATTTTTTTGTTCAAGCTTCATCAGAGTGTTTTGATCATCTGTAATTGTAGTGAGGGATGTTGAATTTGTTCCAAATGTATAGCCCACTGCATATGTTGCCTTATGGTGTGGACTTTAAATATTTTAAGGTTTAATAATTATAACAGTTTTCATCCAACACTTCTTCCTTATGTTTTAGATAATTTAACTTGAATATGCATTTACTGTAAAAGCTTTTACCATGTAAAAATGGTTGGTGACCATAAAACAAGAAAAATGTACAGACCTCTACTTACATTAATCCCTGAAATTATATTTTTGTGTTGATTAAAATTTTTACTCATACATTTTAAATACCTGATTTAAATATCAATTTTTCAATCCATCAAGCATCACTTTGTAAATTATGAATCTGATTTTTTTTACATTATTATTCATGCCATCATGCTGCTGAGTTATAATTCATGCAACTGATTTAAAAGTCAATGCTTTATGCTTTGAACATAATGAGCTATAAATATTGCAACAAGACATTTTTCAGTGGCATGCTTTAAAAAATCATGTTTGTTTGAAAATGCTGAGCTCCAAATAACAACCTATAATCTATTAAAATGAAGATTATACTTCTCTCATTTTTAAATAAACCTGTGACCAAAAAGATGGGGCAGAGTGAGGGTCGGCAAATTTCTTGGTCAGGCCAAGCATTGACCACCACACATTTGCTGCCTTTTAGGATCCGGTTCAGAAAACAATCAGGAATAAATGTTAGTGATGCTCATTCTGAGCACATTTTTATCTCAAATACCCAATGCCAAGATTTGCTTTCATCTTCCCTACTCCAGTAAGCTTTCAAGTTTACCACGAACAGGAGGGTCTTACCATTCTTATTTCAGTCACATTACTCACCCTGGTGAGTAGCACTGTCATAAATAGTATTGCTAACCCTGACAGATTCAAACAGTGGATATGCCCTTCTGCTTCTCATCCTGGGGCTGGATAAACAGATGGGCAGTTTGTGCATGGCCTGCATTTTGCCCAATTCTTCGAAGACGTAATGTCTTGTGGGCTCAGTTGATCCCTGTTAGAAGTCCTGGTTTGGGGAGGGGCCTCAAGGCTTGTGTCCAGTCTTGGTGTTGGTGAGGGGTTGTGTACAGATTCATCTCTCGACTGCAAGCAGACCTTCTTTCAAACTTGTAGTGTTATTTCTTAACATTGACTGTTCATCTTCTCAGCTTACAAGGTGTTGTTTGCATTTACTTTATGATGTCATTTACACATGTCATTGTTAGGAAAGACAAGAGGTGCCATTATGATAGAGTTTAACAGCAAATTGTTAAATGGGCTTTCACAGAGCCTAAATGGCTATATGCTTTTATGCCTTGCAAATATCTGTCTTAATGAATAAAAAACAGTCTTTAAGAATAAAAGAACAACTACGAGATGTAATAGTGAGGGTCTTGCACTTTTTAATCAGTTGCAAAATTAATTTGAAAGAAGGCAAACCTACCTGATTTCACTTGAATACATCTCCAAGGACTTGCTCTGTGTGTGTCTTAGGTAGTCTTTCAGTGCATGAGTACCTCCCAAGGCCTCTGATGCTGCAGAGATTGGATATTGGCCATGCTGTGAATTTTAGCATTGTTGCTTTTGAAAAAAAAATCATTTGAGCTTTGTACTTAAAGCTTCTAATTGCTGTCAACTGCTGCTTGCCATGGTCTTGCTTGACACACTGAACCTGGTCTTAATTCTGTTTAACAAATTTTTTATGCACATTGAGTATTATGACCTCTCATGAGAGGTCTCAAGATTCTGAGTTACTGTGCTATCAACATTAGCATATTTGACATAGGTGACATTACCAGTAAGTGCATTTTGATATCTGGATTAGCACCTGTCACACCAATCTGTTTCAAGGCTTTCTTGCTAAAGTGACATTAATGGTTCAGACTTTGAACAGGAAACTAATAAAACAGCTATATCTATGTAGTAATATATGGGGAATTCACAACTTTTGTGTTAAATACAACTTTCTTGAAACAGCTCTTTTGAAATACTAGAATATAAATGAAAATATTTATTACTTTAACAAGCCAACTTCCATAGAAACTGCATTTTACATAACAGAATGTGTCTGTTCTCCAAGACTATAGCTTAGAGATACATAAAACCGGTGGCATTGCTACCTCCATTAGTTCAAATAACCTTAACAACATTTCCTGGGAAAGGGAAATGTGAATGCAATTTCTCCTTTAGGAAACTGCAGTAGCTGCTACATTTGCCTGTAGGCCCTGGGAGACTTAAAGAAGTGTCAAAGAATGATACCTTTTCTTTAATCACTGGTCCAACCACTTCACTAAATCATATACAGATTCTTCCAAATAGTTGCATAGTACGAGGCGTGTCAAGCGTTTTTCATCTTTTATAGAAAAACTTGTAGGCAAATGTTCTGGTACTGCATTTTGCTTCTTCCTTTACAGAGGACAAGGTAAATGATCATCCTACATAAAAAGGTCAGAAAAATTAGATGTGAGTTCAGTCTGTGGATGTGGGTGGATTGTTACAATGGAATATCTGTTACAATGAGGCTGTAACTGTTTGTTTTTCAGGATTCCACCTACAGCCAGCAGCTCCTTATTCCAAGTACTGGTCTACCTTTGAAAACCAAAATATATGCAGCCGTAAGAGCAACCAACCTTGATGGCAGGTAGCATAAAGGATGTTATTTCTTGTCTTGCTTGCTCTTCAGCTTAGTGTTGGAAATTTTTCTGTTTCAGAAGCATCTGTCTTTCCTCATAGAAATATATATGTCAGAGTAATGGTTGGTGTTTGATGATCACTGCCCTCAGTTGGAGGGTATCAAGTTCTTGATGGTGAATGTGCATTTTTCTGAGGTTCTCATTATGAAAGTTTTCCTGAATTATACTTTAAATTCTATATTGGTTTTATTTAATAAAAGGCCTCTATATGGTCAAGTGAGAAAACCCAGAACTTTTCAAAGTGGATTTATTTTCATTTCTAATCCTATGTGGCCATGACTTGTAAGAAGAGGTGTACAACATGTATTGCTATGGTGGTTGACTTGCATAAAACCAAATTATTTGATTTATACAATTCTGCTGGTATACTGTGCTGTTCAATTTTCTAAGCAGTGTGAAGAAAAAGGATGACTCATGTGTGACCTGCTAAATACAGGAATTCAGGGTCAATGTAACAGCCTGCATTATCTGTTTATATGCTTTCCTGTACTGTCTTTTACTACCTCACTCTCCACCCCTACTCTTCTGTTGACAATTCACCTCATCCATCACTTTACTCCCTGTGCAGGTGGAATGTTTTGATGGACTACTGTTACACCACTCCTTCTGGTAATCCTAGTGATGATCTTCGATATGATCTTTTTTTCAGGTAGGTTCTGTGTAAACCCAGTATTTTGTTGGTCCTTCCTTAGAAAAAAGCTACAAATCTCTCCAATAGTGATGTCCTAAACTGGCTGAAAAGTTTAAGCATTATTAGCAGGGAGGACCAAGGGCTAGGCTTATAGATAACATGTCAGAACCTTATCTTGTGTGTGAACATAAACATAGAAGCAAGTGCAAAGTCATAAGAATTATGAAGGTAGAAAGCATATATCCAAAACAGCTCTGCTAGAGATAACATAAGCACTCAAAGTGAATGGCTAAATTGGCCTTTATTTCACCAAAGGTAAATGTGGTGAATGACAGTGATATAAAACATCATAGACTCCAGATCAGGGAAGTAGTTAAGCAAATGATTAAATATAAATAGATTCTCCAGCTTCTACTCCCAGTAATAACATTTATTTGAATTGAAACTTTGAAAAACATCTTGGCAGTATCTCAGATTAAATTTTATCCATGACTGTTAGTGGAGAGTTACTGACTTCATTTGGAGTTGTGTCTGTACTAGTTAGAATACCTGATTGTTTTTTGCTTCAGGTCTCAAGTTTGGGGCACTGGACTTAAATGACACCTTGGTTATAACTGTGGTGTTACAAAACAAAATATAGTGGTTTTGTAGGAGTGTGTTTCAGCACAGACTGAAGCCTAACAGGCAGATTGTGTCTGCCTGTGTTGAACTGTGTTCTTTTCCAAGAAACTAAAGCACTGAATTTGCTGCTTAGATTATCTTATTCTCATCTAAGAGCTTCAAAATACTAATAGAGCTGCTCATCCTAGTTTTACTCTTCTCTACAAAAACCAGCTGTGACAAGGACCCACAGACAACAATAATTGAAAATGGAAAGAGTCAAATGGGCCGCTTTTCCTTTGAGGTGTTTCGCTTTGTGAAACACAAGAACCAGAAGATGTCAACAGTCTTTCTTCACTGCGTGACAAAGCTGTGCAGAGCAGATGACTGTCCCTTTCTTGTGCCAGTAAGTTTTAGTGGACAGAAGGTGTTGTTAGTTATCTGGATATAAAATAGGCACACTGGGGTTCTTTTGCGTACAAATGCTATGGAAGTTTGGATCGCACAGAATGATAATGATTTGTAGAGACTGAAGTAAGAATGTTTTTTGTCTGAAGGAATGTGGAATATGGAATTTAATATTCTCATTGGGAGTTAAAATAATACTAGACCTGCAAAGCACAGGTTGTTGAACATATGAGAAATTACATTTTTGCCTTGTGGTCCTTAATTTTTAAAAGTAACAACTCTAAGACAGCTTTAGAGCTGATATTCTTAGTGTCGCAGCAAAGTATCCATAATCACAGCAGATAAATGAAAATCCTTAGAATAGAATTTATGGAAAAATTAAAGGTATAGGAAGTCCTGTTATACTGACAAGGAAAATTTGTATTAGTTTCTCATAGTGAAAAAAACATACTATGCCCCATATAGTTCATAATCTACTCCCTTATTGTTTGGAAACTACTGTTTCATTGAAGTTCATGAAGTTATGTCAATTCAAAATGATCTGATTTTAGGAGTGCCAGGAACAACAAATATATTTTGGAAATTGGAACATTTAAATAAATATATAAACACAGAACATTCCGTGATACCTTCAGAATGCAGCATTGTTTCCTATTGAATGACTTCCCTTTTAGAACTTTAAAGTGCTATCAGTTCAACATAGTTCTGAAATTTTGTATGCTATTTTATATTTTTATGTTACACATTTACATAATACATTTTGTTTTCAATCTGTGTTCTGAGGTTTTTGGAGTTCTTTTGCAAGAAGCTGAAATTAAAGAAATCCTCTCAGCTGAAGCATGCTTGAGTATCCAAAATTAAGGCAGATGATAGATTACAGTTGTTGAAGGTGGATTCCAGATGAGAGTGCTGGGGATTGTTTTAGTGTGAGTCTTTGCTATTTAGAACTCCAAATGCAGAAATTCTCACTTGAGAAGCTTGTTGGAATAGGGATTGCCAAGCAAAACAGATTTGCTGGGGAGAACTGTCTGTAAACATAGCTTTGGGAAATTAACTACTGAAAATTTAATATACTATAGGATGGATCCTGAACACAACAGCAAAGTACTTTTGTAAACAAAGTGAGGCAAAATACAATGGGAAGTCAGGCATTTATAAGAATATGGCATCAGGGAATATGGCATCAGTTTTTATTGCAAAGTAATTTAATGCATACTGAGAAATAAAGTTGTAGTATTACTTATCAAAGAGTTTACATTAAAGCAGGTAACACAAAAGAACCATAATCCTATTCCACTCTGAATCTGTTTCTGATTGACCACTCAGATTTGCAGTAACAGAGAAAGGAGAGATGCTGGTGGGAGAACAACTTGGAGCCCTCAGAGCACATCTGGCAATGCTGTAATCTCTGCTGGCCCCATCATTACGAGGAGTGGTAGGAATGAATGATATTTTTCTGTGGACTGCAGGAATTTCAGAAACCCGGGGAAATGTTTTAGAGTTTAATATAAATTTGCAGTGAAAGGGTGAATTCTCTGTGATTTTGCTGAGTATTATTGCTGTACTATTGAGGTCTTTGGTAGGAATTTTGAGCTAATATTTATATTTGTCTCTCGCATGCTTCCTACTCCAGTAAAATTACTCTGAGATACTATTATACATAGAAGGCCATTATAAAAGTCCAGACTCATTGGGTTGACTTCCTTTTTTGGGGGATAGATTTCACTGTAGATAATGGAATTTAAGGTACTGTGTTCAGTGTTGCAATTTAATTTGGATGGTTAATGAATATTCACTGTCACTTTCTATTCACCATTTCTTCCAGCTTCCCTCTGGGTTTTTAAGTGTTGCCTAAAATTAATACATGCTATGCCTAGCCTTCAGCTATAAGAAAGAAATAAGACAAACACATTGTAAATTTTAAGCAGAGTGGACCAAAATCTACTGCTTTAAATTGAGGATAAATTCCATGATCTCCATTTTTATTGCCAAACCTTTTAGGAAAAAAAAAAGCAGATCTAAATGCTCTAAATGTAACCTGCAGTCTCTGAAAAGAATTTATGTGACTGCTGTTGACTAAATAATGAGAACAAAATACTTTAAAAAGTTTAAGGAATTACTGACACTTGCAAATAGCTGCACTTAAGCAACTGATTTCAGCAGTCTTAGATTTAGGAAGGTGATAGTAGAACCAAATCTGGACTAGAAAAAATAATTTAGATACTTGAGAATAAAATCCTTCTTTACATGGAAAGTGGTTGTAAACAGGTGCAAAGAATAACTGACCCTCCAGAATGGCGAATCATCTAGTAAGAGACTATTTTTAGAACAAATACACTCTGTTATGAGCAACATTTCTGCAATGAAAATGAGTAATTTTTGTGTTATACATGGTCCCAATTGAGTTGCTACTGTCTGATTAGTCAAGAACAAGTGAGAACTAACTTCAAAATTGCATATAAAAGTACTTAGGGGAAATGAATGACAGATTTGCTCAGAGAAACATGCATGTTAGAGTAACATTGCCTCAGGCAAGGCATGGAAACTAGATACTGCTTGTTATACGAGCAGCCCCTCTTAGAAAATATAACTTGATTCAAATGATATGAATGCTACTTTTACAATTGAAAAAAAAAAAACTTCTCATTTGCCTTAAATATTGCCTAGCTTCAAGCAGAGGTCTGTCCATGGGTGTGTAATGGTCCCAAAGAAATAATAATTTTATAATTTCATGACAACTGTTGAGGTTATTTAAATGAAAACATCAAGAAAACTGGAAAAGGAAAATAATTTTTCAAATGTCTTCTGCTTGAGATATGTGGGTAAAGCTTGTTAGTTTAGAAACATTTATGCATCTGCATAGTATGCTTTTGGAGCATCCCTCTCCTGCTGACAGAAGGATGGTTTAATGTGAAGTACTCAAAAAACCCCATGGGATTCATTTGAACTCTACTATGAATTTCACAAATGGCATTGGACAAGTCCCTCAATCTGACTTCACTTTTCCATCTGGAGCAGAAAGGGAATTAGACCTTCTGTCTCTTATTGTGAAAATAAACTCATAAAAAACATGAGGGTCATATATACTATAGTTAACAAAATAAAAGAGGGAAGATCATGAGAGAACTTGAACAAAACTGTCTGGGTTTGGATGAGGAATCCCAGGGAGAAGTGCTGGCTTACCTGGTGTGATGCTGTACTGTTTTCAAAACCAGCTCTAGTGTAGCTTTAGTGAGGATACATTTGCACAGAGCCCATCAAACCTGCTGCACCCGACTCACCACAGTGCATTTACAAGAATTAGGACTGCAGTCCTCATTTAGGCTGCTGCTGCATCCATCCCTGGGCCGAGGCTGGGCACATCACTATCTTCAGAGGCCCCCTCAAGTGAGTCAGGTCTCTCCATTTCTCCAGTCACCAGTTGTTCTGGCAACAGAGCTGTTCACGCAGCTGCGTGGTAGGAGCTGAACGGAGCTAGAGCAAATGAGTAATGGTCCTCATCCTGTGTAGTTCTGAACTCATACTTCTAACATTTGGTTCTTTTCAGAGAAACATTATTCTTTTTTGTTAATTTAAAATAAGTCATTACAGGAGACATACACAGAAGAAAATGCTTTACTCTCTGTATGGAAAAAAAGCAGATACCTACTTGTGAAGTTGAAATTATTTAATTTTTGATGGATGACTCACTCAAACTTAGGACACAGCTGCTCAAAACAAATGTATATGTGAGCTGTGCTTACAAGTTGCAAACCTTCCCCACCCCCCACCCCTCCCCCCCAAAATATTGATAAGAAATGTAATTCTGAAACCGATAATGGCAAGTAAGTAAAAACTGGAGACAAAATACAAATGTTTCCCTGAATATAATGTCACTGTGTAACTATCAAGATTAAAATGAGCATGGGGGAAGGGCATTTTTGTAATAATTTATGGTCACTGATATATTGTTCCTTGTAGAACACATGTTAATGTTAATTTTTTTTCTGTAAAGATACAGTATGATTTACAGTGAAGGAACTTACATATAATATTGTGTTTATGGTTGTATTTTTCTTGAGGGACAGAATACAACTGGCCACCTTTTCAGTTAAGAGATTCCTGCATTAAGATGGCATTTGTTTGTTTTTCCACAGACTATTAAGTAACTCCATATTGATGTGCTAATATTAAAAATGAAGCAAAATCATGTAATTAATGTTATTGTCTGTATTCTAAGAGAGGTGCTAAAAGCTGCTAGTCAAAGTGGAAAGTAGAGCAGATGTACTTTTAAAATTAAACTAGGACTATTGACTGTTGTGTTGCAAGGGGAGAGTGGGTAGGCAGAGGTATTTTAAAAATTTAACACGTGCTATTTCTGTTTTATATAGATGAGACGCCAACCAACAATTCACAGCTTGGTAAGTTAATCAGAAATTCAAGAAAATAAAAGAGGGTTTATGAGTGAAACAGAACTAAGGAGATGAACCATTTTGATTGATATCTGTGCACTGGCTTTTTTTCTTCCCCCCCACCCCCCTTTTTTTTGTCATTTAAATGAGTCAATAACAACATGCTGAAAAGAAAAAGAAAGCAATTGATTAGTTTGGAATTCTCAGTTTAATTTGTCCACTCAAGCCCACCAACATAGCATCTTCTAATTCCTATGATGAAATTGAAATGAAGATCTGCTGCTACTACATATGAGGTTGAGGGAACACTATAACTGCCAGATTCAGAATCAGATTTAAGCAGCAAAATTTGCTCCTGGCACACAGGAGTAGAGCAGGAAAATGGTTATTATGGTGCAGTCCCACTCAGTTCACAGCTCAAAGCCAGGAGATCAGAGTTGCAGCTCCTGTTCTCCTGGCCTTTAACGACGTAAAGAACCTATGGAGAAGCTTGGATAGAACTTTTCATCTGCTCAGGCAGTGAAGGAAATAGCCTGCAAGGGAGATCAGCTGTCTAAGTTTTAGGGTGTTTCTTCTTTGGGGCACTTGGAGGACTTGTTTCAGCCTGTCTGTTACTGTTTTCTGCTGGTAACAAGGAATAGCTAATAACTAAGAAAGGTTGGTCACTTTGCACCATTCCAACTCGTACTTCTTCAGAACATGACTGAGTGGAACAAGGATCCTATCCTGTCCTTTGAACTCTAATACTACTTGTTCCTTTCTTTTCTCAACTTAGAAGATATAAAAGCAGCTACCTTTCTTGCTTGTCATGGAAACAAAGTTCTCCCTGTAACTAATTGTTCCCTGCTGTGTTCCTACTCATGGATAGAATTAAAATAATAAAAAGCAAATCCTTTTTTGCTGCACAGTTTGCTGTGTTAACGGCTGCTACATTTCCTTTCCATCCAATGAAAACAGCAGCCCTCTCCACCCCAGAGCAGCAGCCTTTTCTTTGTCTGTTGCTGTCCCAGTGGAGAGGATAGAGGGGGAGAGTGAGGTGAGATAACTACTGTAGTGGTCAGAAGGCAGCACAGTGCTGAGAAGGGGAGGGCAACCTGACCAACAGTGCTGATTATTTTTTGATTTTTTTCAGCTTTGGTGAGGAGGGAGAAATTATTGAAGTTGAGAGCAGGTGGCTGCTTCTGGGAGGAGCAGTCTGGTTTTTCTGTGTAGAGGTGTCTTGGGTTGAGCTGGCAAAAATGCCAACTGCCCAACACCGAGAGAAAGAGCTTCCCTGCTCCTGCTGAGAAAAGGGAGGAAAGGGAAAAAAACCCTAAAAACTCAATCTAGTTTTATGCTTAAACTAACTATATATATTTATACAGCAAAGAGAAAATTAAGAGTAACTACAATGTAAGACACACTGACACAAGTTAGAAATAACAAGAAATAACTTCCTCCTCCCCATCAAAAAGAGATTCTATCACTCTCAATCTATAAGCACCCTAAAAGACACCCAGCAAGAACAGAAAGTATAACAACAAACTGTTTCTACTTCTCTGAATTCAAACAAAATGCAAGTAGTGGCAGCAGCAGCAGGGCCCTGATAGCAGGGCAGCTGCAACATGTCCTGTCTCTACTTCAGCCATGATGGAACTGAGAAAAAACATTTCCTACTCCTGTATTCATATCTAAGGTTTGCGTCATCTGGTATGAAATATCTCCCTAGTTACTTAGTCAGGTGATACTTGTCTCCTCTAATCTACGTAGGTTCTCTGAGCCTGCTAATTTGAGGCCTAGCTAAAACCACCATTAGAGGCTGTGTTGTCATTTTGCCTCCCTCTCCAGCATGGGTAATGGCAAACACACATTGTTACTTTAGGTAGTACCTACTGCCCAAATGCTTTTTTCCCTTTCCTGCTGGAAAAGACAATACAGGCTGGGTGTGTGAGATCTGTTATCTCAGAATGGTCAATGAACAGACTGTTGAACTGCAATAAGTAGTAAACATGTTACCTCTTCTACCTGAGAATTAAGAAACATGTTAAGAAGCCTGTGAAGGTGCTTAGAGCAGGTCTGATATCTGATGCCAGATATGCCTGCTAAGGATTTATTTGAATTGAGATGTAGATAATGAAAGTGGGGAAGAAATCCTATCATTAACTTGATTAGGCCACAAATCTTTATACCACTGGCTTGATAGTTCTTGGACAATGAAAGTCTTGCCTTAAGTAGCACAGGTCAGGGTTGGTCACTAGCACATGAGGGATTGTGCCTTAGAAGGTATATTATCTTTATCCCCCAGCATGACTGATATTCAAAGAACTAATAACTACTTTCAAAATGTACTTAGATAAGCTTTATCCAAGTAGACAGATGTTCATTCTGAGGTAGAGTTTTAGTTCCTCCACTGCAATTATACTGTATATATGGTATTCTAGCAGGAAGACAGATGTTTTTAGCACTCCTGAGAGATTATAACGAGGTCTTACCTGAGCATTTTTCTTCTCATTGCAGGTCATCCGAATGGACCTCCTTTCCAGCTGAACTCAGTCACCAGTGCGCTGATTTCAGGCATTGTTGTCCTAGGAATCTCAAGCATTTTCTTTTTTGTATGTTCTCTAACTCTTCTGCACAGGAAGTGGCCCAGCAGTTCTGTTCTGAGTGGCATCAGAAACCCAGTTTTCAACTGAAAGCAATGATTTATTGGAACTTTTTTTTGGGGGTTGCCTTTCTTGTCTGTGAAATATGATTTCATTAAAAAGTAATATTAAGGCAACACTCCAGTGGTATCCAGATTCTATTCCAGCTATTCTGTATGGTAGATTTGCTAGATGTTGTGTAGGTAAGTGGCAGTGATATTGGTAACAAGACTAAAAAATTATGAGAATTTCAATTGTGTTTGCAATCAGACTGCATGACATTATGGCCATGAGTGTGCTGACAATAGAGCTCATGTCTTCATCTTCTCAGTAAGATCTCAAAGTTGAAGATGCTGAAAATGAGAACCTTTCTAAGTATGCCATGTTTATACAAACACTAACACATTCAGAAAAAATCATAAATTCATAAACACGTACTAAGATAAGGATCACTTCTCTTTTGTCTTTATATTTTTCATACATTTGAAAACAAGTATGTCTCAGGAGGAACTTGTTTTCAGCTATCTTAGCTAAAAACAACCCTAGGGGGATTCAGAACAAGTGACTTTTACTTATTAGTAATCTGGAAATATTTTCTTAGGTATGTCTTCCATTGACTTGGGGTGGTATCATGTGAAGGACAAAATTTGGCTGGTTATCTTTGAGTCCAATGGTTTTAGGGCAAAATGCAGTCAGTCCCAGGGAGCAATGCTGCAGTTCTTGAAGTGGAAAAAACTTTTTCCAGCAAAAGCATTGAGTTCAGAATCACTGAGAGCTTTAAATCTAACTAATGCTCATGAGGAAGTTCATTTTGCATAGAATTACCACATGTGCAGCCTTCAGTCAAATTCTAACCCTGGAAATTGCTCCAAGGGGAAAAGTATTCCTTCCCCTCCTGACTCCTTGAACAGGCAAGCTAATACAAACAAGTATTGCTCAAACTTTCCTAATAGAAAATTATTTTTGAAGTGCAATCTGGCAGTTGAGTATAACTCTCACTAATATCCTAATTTGTAAGGGCAAGTTTTGCCCCATGAGTTTTTCACTTCTCAGATAAGGCTCTCCTTTCTACCTGAAGAGTCGTCAATCTGTGCTTATTTCTTTAGCAGATTTTCTGCATAGGTTAGACTTCTTCACTGCATGGATGAGGGAGAGAGGGCAACTAGAAGGATAACAGGCTATAAGCAGGACTGTACTGTTGACTCTAGTTAATTTGATAAAAATCAGACTTACCTGAAGTGAGTGTGAGTGACCAGGTGCCCTCAAACAGGAGCACAGGGAAATGGCTTAGCTGTGTAGAATAGACAAAGATGCTCGTACTAGAGAGGCCACCATAGACACAACATATTAAGCTGGACTGGATAGACAGTTGGGATTTTGGTCACACATACAGCAGTTAAATTTAATTTTTCATGTACTGTACATATTGGCCTAGAAACACCTCATTGATATTTATCATCATTCTGTGTTAACTATGTCTGTGTTTTCACTGATGTGACAGAACTGGCCAATGATCAGGGCTTTTTGGCTCTCAAGATTAAAGACAAACACAGACTTGTTCTCAGTTTTCTCTGATCCTGCAAATGCTGTATAAAGGCCTGTTGTTTGCAAATTCCACTGTGCTGTAGGGCAGTATCCCTAACAACCAATACTGTGCCTGTTTTCCTCCAGTCTTAATACCTCAGAAACATTTTTTGCACTTCAGGGGTTAGGTCTGATGACATGTAAAACACGATTGTTTAATAAAGTCATTTTAAACATTTCAGAATGGATACTTTGAACTGTTTTTCTTCCCTTGGTCAAATCGTTAGTTTTGTATGTGCTTTCAGGGGCCTCATTCTAAAGATGAAAACTGGACATGCTTTTTAAGTTGATTTGGTAACACTTTCAATGTATAGGACAAATTAATATATCTTTACATGGTAAACTCTGGAGATTTATATACCAGTCTGGGGATAAATAAATTCAGATAATATATTTTAATTTACTCATAAAGACAACCACAGAAATTCCACTGATGTAATTACTACTTCATAAGAATCAGCCTTAGCTGAAAGTTTCCAGTGATGGATCATCCTTACAAAGTTGTTTCAACAGTTAATTACTGTCTTCAGTCCTTTTAAAAAGACTTACTTATGTGAATATGCCTATCTTTACTTGCCAGCCATTAGAAACTGTTGAGCTTATGTCTGATAGACAGAGAGAGATGCTTTTTCTAACACAACTCCCACATAATTTGGTTAAGATCATAGGAAAAGAAAGTGAATGGTGTTGGAAATAAAAAAAAAGTTGCTGATATAATATCATACTAGTCCTATTCAATTTCTTTGTATTTCTGGAAATACAGTTTGTTGTTTTTCTATAAAGAAATATATTTTATGGTAATTAACAGTCTTGTTGAAAAAATTTTTTGAGGCTTGGGTAGCCCATTTCAAAAATGGAGTTGTTACTTAATAATGTAATATGTGAAAAGTTTTTCTTTTGTTTGTTTAAATTTCTCGAGTGGTTTGTTTTTGTAAAGAACCAGATAAGATGATATTTGTGTAACTTTCCCTCATATGGAAATTATTAGGTACCAAAAGGTGATCTCCCACTAGCTAAATTAGTGGACAGGCTTCCCACAGTCATCTCTAGGAGTCATTTCTGAGTTTGCTGTGGATTGTGATTTGTGGATTGCCTCCATCATGCATTAAATGAGATAAACATGTTCTTTAGTAAGGCAAAATGTAGAGTTGCAAGTGGAAAATGATGTCTATAATGGGGCTTATTCATTTGCAGATTTGACATGGGAATACTTTATAAAATTTAGGGGAGGTGAAAACTTGAGCCAAGCTGCCAAAATGTTTCTAGGATGGAGAGGACTGACTGAATTTGTGAGAACATCCCCATCCCAGCTTGTTTTAGGAACAAGTGGAAGCCATAACTTGCCATCTCACAAGTTTCAAGTAACAGGTTAGGCAGAAGTTGGATGTATGTGCATTAAGATGACACTGGTTTTTGAAGGACAGGATGTTAGGTGAGAGGGAAGGGGTAATGGATTGAAAATATAAATGCATATAGTGGGCAGGGACTTGTGGCACTTGAGAGATTAAGTTTTAAACGCAGCAGTGAATTAAGAAGACACTTCGTACTTTGGCTGAAGGACCTCAGGCCAGACACATAATGGAGGTCTCTCAGGTCTTAAGTGAAACTGAATTACTAAAAGAGTAGTGGCTTTGATAATACAACCCCTTCTATTTGGAGTGCCTGTGATGTGTTTTAATGCTTTTTTTGCACAATGGTCAGGTTTCTGCAGGTGAGCACAGTGTACTGAAGAGTTCTCAGGTCTGTGACCCAGACAGGGGAGTGGACAGAAAAGAAACTGAGATTTTAACTCAGTTCTAAATCCAGTAGAATTTAATAAACTTATAAAGAGGTGAAAATACTTTCTGGATTCCTGTCCTTGGAAAAAATAGGTGGCATATCCAATTGGAGCTGTGTACACCAGTGCTTGGAATAAATTCAACTGATATCTGAAAATTGGACCTTGGCTAGGGAACCTGGAAGTAAATCACATTTCCCACTTCATTTGGCAGACAGTATTTCTTACTCTTGATATCTCTTAGACTCCACAAATATGCCAGAAGAAGCAGCCTTACTCTGTTAAGCTACTTATCTTTTCATCTGGAGGAGACATAAGCAGCCGTATTGTGATAAACTAGGAAATATTTCAAGTGTGGCAAATTGGACCTTCCTCTTGTTACTTCCAGGTTTTATTTCAGTGCCACTTGGACCTTGCTGTATGGCTTGCCTGCTTTGCCAAGACCAAGCTGCCCCCCTCTTTGTCTTTTTTTGAATGAGAGAAGAAAGAAATTGAACTATTGAAAAGCTTGAAAGAAGCTTGAATTATATTAGAATATATATATATTAGATATTTACAAGTATGTATACAATTTGTGAATACAATAGGGAGCTCCCGAGGGAATAAAGGAGGGAGAAACAGGGACAAAGGAGGGACAAAATACCAGAACAGACAAGTACAATTAAAAACTCAGGAACAAGCAAAATACAATTTCACCAACTTCCCTCAAAAGAAAGCCAGCACTCTCTGCTTTCCCCTGTGGCAGATAAGGGCAGTCACTGCAACAGGCCTCAGGCTCTGATAAGTGAGACTAAAACAGAGACCACTGCTCTCAAATCTTGCTGGAAGAAGAAGAGAGGGAAACTTCCTCTCTCTCTCTCTTATGTATACTCCTTTGTTACATGAAAAAAACAGTGTGGAATACCTGGGAAATGGGCATTTCCTTAGTTACAACTAGTTATTAAGGAAGGCTTGGATCATAGCCTTGCTTTAGCATGTTTTCAACCCCTTTTCCTGGACTAAAGAATGAATCAGGAGAGGCCCCTTGTTCCTGCCAGCAATGCACTATATTTCCCATCAAGACAGAGAGACTAAATGATAGCCATTGCAGGTACTGTTCAGAGTGGTTGGAGGAGTATCTGCTTTTGTGACTGTTTTCTCCTAAGGGCTGTAATCCCATGTCTCTTGATTGAAGCAGAGCTCTATTCAGTCAAATTTATTATTCTTTTCAGGAGATAACATTTCCCTGCTCAGCAGCTGTTTTTAGGGACTGGCATAGTTTTAGTGTGTTTTTAAACATTTTTTTTTAGAATATTTGTTTTTTTTAGTTTAGGAAGAGGAATTAATGAACTGGACCAATCTGTGTAGTCACAGGTTACTTTATAAAGCAGATATTCTTGATTTGTTCTCCCCTCTCGAGATTACAATGGATAAAAATAATGATCCTCTTTATTCAAATGTTATTTGCAAATGATGGTTAGGGCAAAAGTTCAGTGTGAGACATGTACTAGATGATTTGTTTGATGCATGTGAGCATGCACACTCACCAGGTGTGCATTCTGCACAGGCTCACATTCATTCTGGAGCCAGTGACTTTTCAGGAGGAGAGTACTTACTGTGTACTATCATATTTGCAGAGTCAAACCTTTCTTCTGGGTGTCAGGGGCTGCACAGCTGAGTCAATGACATGTCATGGAGTAATGCCTGTGGGGCTTCTCTCCCTCACCCCAAAATACAGAGCAGTAGGTTGCATATTGTCACCACAGCACTGTAATAAGCACGGCCAGAGCCATGAAATGAGTGGCCAGGACAACTCCTCTCAGTCACCCTCATTGCTGTGTCCTGGTGACTCCTTGGCTGTGGGTTCCACTCTGGTAGTGCTCTGCATTTGTGTTATAACTTGGCAAAGTGGGACCACAGCCTTGGCAATGCTTCAGGTGTTTGTTTGTATTGCTGCTCATTGATACTGCTGAGTAGCTTGTTCTGCTACATGTGAACTTTGTACAGAGTTGCTCTGCTGGGAACACTGATTAAATGCACAAACAAAAGTGTATGAGTTAGTGGAAACCACTGAATAAGCCCCTCTCTGGATAATTGTGTTTCCTTCCACAGATGAAGGCAGAGTGGGGAGTGGGGGAAGTACAGTGCTACAGCCTTGGATGCAAGAGCAGCACCCACTGCAGAATGGGCTGTCAAGATGTCAAGGAGAAGAAACAGCTTTATTCTATGTGTTATGTGGCAGGAATTTATAATGTTTTATGGGGCAACCATGTGCCTATGCTTGGCCTGGTATGCTCCAGGGCAGTTAGTGTCTAATGTAGGCTCTGAACTATAAACTGGGACAGACTATGTCATCCTAGGGAAATCTGCTTTTAAACTGAGCCTACAAGAAGATCACAGGTGGACAAATTGAAAACTTAAGCACTCATCCGCTTTCGTCTCGTACAGGTAGGTCACTTCTGCAGCAACAATTTGCATTTTGCTTCAGTGACACTTCTCAATGCTGTCAGCTTTTTTATCAGTGCTTGTAGAGGACTGCACTGGTACACTGCTCAGATAAGAACTTCTCTCTGGGAACCTTAATTAAATTAGTTGCACTTAATAAAGGTAGTTTTGGTCTGTCAGGCTCAAACTGAGTGTGTAAGTTGTGCCTTGTCACCTAATGTTAAACTCAGACATGCTTTGAGAATGGTCCTCTTTAGTTGCTACCCTCATTTTAATTCTTTAGAGTTAAAATTGCCATGAGCTTATGATGCTTTGTCTTTTCTTAACATTTTTCAGATCTTCAAATTGTTGAAGCCTATTTGGTTCTCCATTCCATCAACAAGTGTTCCTACCCCGATAATCTTGTTGGTCCCTAACTAGACTAGTTTCAGTTTACTGATGTTTTCCTTCTATGGTAGGGACAAAAAAGGACATAATTTATCTTGGTGATGCAGAAAGTGAGGAGTGAGGGACAATTACTCCCCTCAGTCTTCTGGACTGTGTTCCTGTTCATACAGCCCATGGCAATTTTGACCTGCCTTGCAGCCAGGACCCATTGCTGGCTCCTGTTCATCTTTCTGTCCACCAAGATTCCCAAGTACTTTTTGTCAAGGCTGCTCCCCAACTAGTCAGTCCACAGCCTGTATCATTACAGAGGTTACTCTTATCCAGATATACAACTTTGCAGTTGCCCTTGTTGAGCTTCATGAGGTTCCTATCACCCCATTCCTCAAGCCTGACTAGGTCACTCTCAATGGCAACCTTGCCCTCAAGAATACCAAGTGTTTATTCCAATTTATGTCATCTGGAAATCTGACTACAGTCCATTCTGTCCCCTTCTCCAGGTCATTGATTGTTATAGGTTTGGCTGATGGGCCTAAATTTGGGCTTTGGAGTTCAGACCAGGCCTGAGATTGTCAGCTGACTTGAGCTGAGCTGGGCTAGCTAACAGCTGACTTTTTCTAGCCAATGGTGTTGTATTCCATAACATGTTACGACGTCATCTCAGAAGGGGTAAGAGCCAGTGTGTGCGTGTGGCTTGGTCAGTTCCATCATGCCTGAAGTACAGAAAAGGACATGCTACAGCTCTTCTACTATCCTAGGCCTTGCTCCTGCTGCCACTGCTTGCATTTTGTTTGAGTTTCAGGGAAGTAGAAACATTTTGTTGTTACTTATCAGCGGATGAACAGATCCACTGATACAGTGGGGGGAGAGGACGGCCCCAAGAGGCAAGGCTATAGGAGCACAAGCAGTGGCTCCCTAGGGTCAAGCCCCTTCAAGGCCTAGGGTGGCTCCTCACGCCCTCGCGCCGGCAACGATCCCTGAAGGAAAAGGTCTACACAGTGCAAGGGTCGACACAGTGCAAGGTTCAACACAGAGAAGAAAATTTATTAGGCGTGCACTGGCTTATAAGGGGTAGCATGGGACTTTCCAGAACTGGGGCGGGGAGAGAGGAGGAGCGAAACATCCTATTGGGTGGAATATCAATTAGGGGAGGGAGGAAGGAAGAATGGAGGGAGAACCACTTAATAAAGTCCTCGTCACATTGCTGTCCTCCGACATCTGCCCCTTTTTTATTCTGTTGAGCACCAAACGCTTGAGGGGATGTGGTGGCTTTGCAGAGTCCCAGGCACTGAAAGACACAAGAAAGGATACACATAAAGGTAATCACAACTATTAATACTATCAGTGAGATGACGACCACTTTCTTAATTGTTTCCGACCAACCCTTAAAGGGTAGCCAACTGAAAAGGTTGTTGAATGTGAAATCTTTTTCCTCTTTCAATTGGTAGGCAAAGGGAAGAGAAGTGGAAAAAATTGCCTATAAGAATGTGGAGGAAATTACCCCTGAGAACATGGAGTTACAACACATTTTAAGCAAACATTTTAAACAGGGGAAATCAACTGGGGTACAAGCATTGTGAACATGAAAAGTAATCAGTTTAACATAAGGTTGCACAAAGAATTAATTATAACTAACTTAACATATGTATATACACCCAATACATTGAAAGAAAACTCTGTTCCTACAAATAAAAAATTACCAGAAGATCTTATGGTGAAATCTGAGAAAGATAAGAACTTTGAAGGAAAGACCAATGATAGCTACTACCCTCTAGATATGTTCTTTTCCTTACAAACCTTTAACACTCCTTGTCATTAACATTTTCATCAGATCTTTAACCCTTCTTTTTTCTTTTCTCTTTGTACCCTTCAGATTCTTTCTGCTTCTCCTCTCTCCAACTTGCAGTAGCACAGGCCATCTTTATCTTACCCTCCCCTTAGACTTTCTTCTACCTTTTCGCAGACTGTCTTCCGACCTGCTAACACTTTCTTTTATTAAATCTTTACTCCAACCAAAAGGCTATCAATAAAAAGAAGTCAAATGCATGTAAAGTAAATGTTCCCTCTATTAATTGGTTGTATCTTAATGAAGGACAACAGAAGATATGACAGACTAAAAAGGGAAATAGAAAAT
The DNA here is from genome assembly GCA_013396695.1 of Sakesphorus luctuosus. Taxonomy (NCBI): domain Eukaryota; kingdom Metazoa; phylum Chordata; class Aves; order Passeriformes; family Thamnophilidae; genus Sakesphorus; species Sakesphorus luctuosus. Next base: position 99,247 of record VWZD01010230.1, read on the forward strand.
AAGGGAATTCCTTCTTTCCCTAAGTCTTTCTTTGCAGTTATTACTTGAGAAAATCACAGTCCTTTAACTGACAATTAATGAGGAAGAAACTAAATTTCAGCACAACTAAGATGAGATATAAGTACCTAATTTAGGCAAAGATAAATCACATTCTAGAAGTGTTGATGATACAGGAAATGTAGAATTAGTAATAGAATTTAAATGGATAAAATTCAGTGAAATGCATGTGGCCATCAGAGGGCATCTCTAGAAAAACCATAACACTCACACAGGGATGAGAAACATACAGCAGCATAATGTGAGGTAGCGTTCAATGCGATTGTACAATGTAATCTTAAAGTACAATAAGTGCAGGGATACATCCATACTTCACACTAACTATCTCATTCACACTGGTGGCCACCACATTCAAACAATCACACTCACAGACCTTCAGTGCATCCCTGGTACCCTCATCTTTGACCCATGCAAACAATAAAAGATCCTTCAATATCAAATAAAGACCTGCAAAACATAATTAAAAGAAAGTTAAAATATAAACATATGTAAAAGGGAGTTTGTGACAGAAAACTTGTTTGTCCCAAACACAAATCATTTTTCCTTTTCCTTGTATGATGGCTTCTGTTTGGGTGTCATAGTCCTTATTGATGTAATCGCCCTTGATGATACAATAGTTTGTGTTGGTAAAAACAGCTCCAGCAACTCAGTTCTGTCCGGTCCGTGGGGGCAGCCGTCTTTGGCCGGATGTTGTGGGCCGTAACCATGGAAATCCGGAAGTGTATGGAGGCCGCCATCTTGGGTGGGGGGCGGAGCCTGGGCCAGGGGGTCGTGGGGGCTGCCATGTTGGAAAGGCACCGACCCCTCCCCACCTGACCTCACCAAAAGAGGTGTGGCCCAGTAGGCTGGCCCCTCCCCTCCTAGACCTCCATTTTGTGGTCTATTAACAGTGGAAGAACCCCCAGCACCATTTTGTGTGTGTTGCTGTCAGGGGGGGTGACCGCCGCTATGTCGCGATGTGGCGCAATTAGTGTCCGGCTTCATTAAGGGAGCTGCAGGATGGTCCATAGCTGGGGCGGTACTAACAAGGGGATGTTCTATTCGCGACGCCGGTACTGCGCTTCGACCGCAACTCCCTGTAGCTGATCTTAGTCCTGGGGCCCACTGTTCTCCCTGATTTGCTAATATAGAAAATATGGGGCTCCGGGTTGCTGAGATATGTACTGCTGCCTCGTTATTCGGACTTGCTGTTTTCCGAGTCTTATTGTAGCTCAGTCCATTTAAAACAATTAACCTCCGTAGGTGACAGCAGTTATAATACTCTCTCTTAGAGAGATATCCATGGGGGAGTCCACCCATTTTTAAACAAATGGAGAAACGGTGTATAAGGAGGGTAAAGGAACTACTCAGAGAGCTACCTACATAATCCCAAGGTAGGTTGAGGGTCAGTCCTTCGGTCCCACGTCGAAGCAATGAGGGATGACTCAGTAGCACTGAGGAGTTGCCAAGGTGCTCTGCCCGATCCGCTGTCTCCGAGGTCTGCCAATAACCAAGGGACTCACCCGTCCCAGTGGCTGATGATGCCGTGGCGTGGTGGACACCACCACCGCGTTGGACGCCAATTATCAGTGGATGAATAGATCCACTGTTACAGCGGGGGGAGAGGATGGCCCCAAGAGCACAAGCAGTGGCTCCCTAGGGTCAAGCCCCTTCAAGGCCTAGGGTGGCTCCTCATGCCCTCGCACCGGCGACGATCCCTGAAGGAAAAGGTCTACACAGTGCAAGGTTTAACATAGAGAAGAAAATTTATTAGGGGTGCACCGGCTTATAAGGGGTAGCATGGGACTTTCCAGAACTGGGGCGGGGAGAGAGAAGGAGCGAAACATCCTATTGGGTGGAATATCAATTATGGGGAGGGAGGAAGGAGGAACGGAGGGAGAACCAATGGGGAAACGCTACCAAATATGGGAACTGGTGCAATGCAGTAAACTGGGGACCAATCAGGGACAAGTTGG
>VWZD01010230.1:103152-180092 GCA_013396695.1 Sakesphorus luctuosus
TTCCACATCCTCGTCAATCCACCTTTTGTAGTAGTGCTGCCACTTAATAAAGTCCTCGTCACATTGCTGTCCTCCGACAGTTACTCTTTCTGTTTCTTGCTGAGTGTCTTTTAGAGTACTATAGACCTAGATCAGACTTTATATTAACTGGGGAGTGGGAGGTTATTTCTTGTTACATATAATTTGTGTGTGTGTTATATCATAATTATCTCTTTTCTGTATAAATACATACAGTTAGTTTCAGCATAAACTAGCTTGGAGGGTTTTTTCCCCCCTCTCCCTCTTCTTCCCTTTTCACTCTGTCTCAGACAGTTGGCATTTTGCCAGCTCAACCCAAGACAGCTAAATGGTGGAAAACGCGGGCACGACCAAGGACGCTGGCAAGTGTCCCAGAAAGTTGGCAGGGTTCCCGGGAGCATTGTTATAGAAACATTCCTTGATATCTGCTTTGTTTGGTACATCTAGAACAAATAATATAAATAATGTTCTCTTGCTACTGGATGCTCATTTTATCCCTGTTACTGACTGTCTTTGTGAGTTCACACAGTTCCAATTGTACCTGCTGTGAATGTAGCCACTGCAAGGAGAAGCCTTACTGTTAAAGCAAGCTGTCTTTCCCTCCTATCTGCCCTCCTCCTCTGCTACGTGGAAAACACGTGTGGAATACTTTGTAATGTACACTTCCTTAGTTACACTTAGTTACTGAGGAAGCCATGGATCAAACTCATCAGAGGTATTAAAGAGGACAGGTCCCAAGCAGACTCCTACAGTACTCCATTTGTTGTTGGGATCCAGGCAGACAATGACCACTACTCACTGAACGAAATAATTCAACAAAATATTTACCACCTAGCTGTTCACCCAACCAGACCATAATGTTCTGCCTGGGGTAGAAGAATGCTGGGGAGAACATGTGAAAACTTTGTTGAAGTTAGGTGAATGATGGATGCTGTGCACTTGGTCATATATTCAGTCATTGTAAGAGGCTGGCCAAGCACCATTTCATCCCTGGTAAATCCATGCTTACTTTTCCCAACCTACTCTATGTGGCCAGAATCGTGTTTCAAGAGCATTTGCTGTATGATAACTCGAAATGCCAAGGAGCATTTGGAATTCAACTCAGATGGACTGAGAGTTGCCACCTGTGAGTAGCTATGAAGTTTGTAGTTGAAATCTGTTTCCCCTCACCAGTTGTGACACTGGCCTGCAGTTGCTATCATTTCCCCATCTGTTTACCTGAAAGAGACTGCTGCTGTCAGTTCAAGATTCATGTTCTACTGATCTTGTGTGATAGGTACAATGATGATGCTACTCAGCAAAAGATATTTTATTTGATTATTTTTAATCAGGAATTTACATCAGAAATGCAATCCTGACAGAAGGATAATGTTACAAGGTAAAGTACTAAGGAGCTATGCACAAGCATGGCGTGTTTTCTTGGAAAGGCATTTATTTTCCATGGAACCTTGCTTTGCAGGGTACAGGTTGAACAGTGAACTAGGATTAGTTTCAAGCCAATCTTGAAAAGGAAATTGCTGCCTAGTGCAGCCCTGTCTCCTTTATTGAAGAAGTAAGTTTCCAGTGAATGAGGCAGGGAAATTATTTAAAGGACAATGGTTGCATGATGAAACTGGTTGATTCTGGTCTGCCAAGTTAGTGCTTCTCGGTCAATCTCTTGATGGGCATATCTCGGTTGAAATTACACATTGAATTGAGGTCATGCTCTGTACCTTAATTCTTAACCTTCTTCTTGAATCCTATCTACTCAAGCCAAAACCTTAATCCTTGGCACCTTTCCTGGTACAGCTTTCCGCCACTGTGTGTGTCTGAAGTTATTGTGACCTTGCCTGTTGCTTTAGGGCTTATTGGCGCTGTAACCTCTGTGCTGTCCCAAGGCTATAATTTCTGCTGCTTGTTGGCTGGGTGTGTGCCTTCCTTCTCTCATGCCTAGCCTCAACCTGCCTTGACTGCAACTCCTCTGCTTCTGTTGATCCAGCCTGCCTTAATCCTAAGCTCTGAACATTTGGGAGCCATGTCAGCACTACCCCTGTTGCATTTCTGCTACTACTACCCCTACTGCTCCTGTTGCATTTCTGGTCCTGAGTGCTAATGCTCTCCTTCCTGGTGGCTAAGTCAAAGTTCTCTTAGATGATTGTTGCCTTCTCAATTTCCATTTACTTGGAACAGAGAACATAGGATCTCTGTTGATAGTAATGGAAGTGTACAGTGGCTAAAAGTCTAGAAAATGAGTTCTTGTTTTGGCAAATGTCAAACTTACTGCTCCTCGGGGCAAGTCATCAGGAAAAAATTTTGATGCTCAATATATTGAGCATGCTCTGCTGATGTCATCATACTGGAAAGAAGAAATAATTGTAGAAGAATATTTCAGTAACACAGGCCATAATGTGTTACTAGAAGCCTATGTGCACAGTCCAGGCCAGGGAGAAAGGGAAAACGGTGCCCCTGTGTTTTAAAACAGTAGCAAGAAGAACAGTAAACAATAAGAGGAATGTGGCAGTTGCTAGTAGGAACAGATAAACACATTGATACCGAGGGCATAGTTTTGAGAAGAGCACCAATCCAGGGGATGGAGTCGTATGCACACCCCAGCCATTGACCAATAATATTCCTGTACTATTGTTAAGTGTAATGTAATGTAAACAATAAATGGAGCAGTTTGACGATACCTCTAAGAGGAGAATGTCCTGTCTCTGGGCATCGTAACCTGGATGAGCTTGATAAACCAACATTAGATTTAACCCCACCGTTTCCCCGCTTCAAATAATAGCATTAAGAGGAAGCAAAAAAAAGTTAAGAAACAGCAAAAACCTTCACTAATATTTTTGCATTTACCTCATCGTTAAACATAAACTGAAATCTATGTGCTTCAGTAACTTTTTTGGCTATTCCAGTTTGGACTGGAGTTATGAAAAATGTCACTGATGCACTGATTTGCATGGATGTCAATTCAGCATGAGGGCTCTACAGCTACTGAAATAAAGCAAGAAGGATACTTGTGTTTTCAGAGAGCATCCCTCTTAAGTACTTCCTCAACTGTTTATATGATTTGTACAGGTTTACTCTGATGCTACAGAGGCTATTTGCTATTCTCATTGTTTTATGCATGAAGGAGTCTGGAGAGAGACATACATCCTGCTTCTGGTTTCTGCTTCCATGATTGACTGAATTAATTCTGTTAATTCTGTGTTGGGGCTGCCAATAATCTCTTTTAAGGCAGGGATGGAGATCACTTGTCATTGCCTGCCTGCAGACAGAGATGCTGAGCTTTGCTGCTGTTTGTGCTGCCTGGAAACCACTTGCTCCCATGAGGAATACCTCTGTAATGATTACCAGTTTATGAGTATGCAACAGAATAGCTAATGGTGTCTGCATCTGTTGATTCAATGTGGCAAAAATAGTCTGACCTCTCACAGAGTTGCCTCACAAACAGTTCCCATTTGAATTGCTGAAAGTAACACTGAAATGGGTGCATCAAGAAAAGCATTGTTGTCAGGGTGAGGGAGATGATCCTGCCCTGTTGCAGAAAGTGAATTTCTGAGCAATCCAAACTGCTCTGGCCATGAGAATTCAACTGCTCTAGCCATGAGAATTCTGTTGATATCCCAGCAAAAGTGGATTCTGCAGATATGGCAGTAAAAGCAAGGTCACACCTGCTGTTTGTCCGTTAGGCCTCAGTTACTCCCTACTAGCTCATCCTGGGGAGTACTCCCAGGCCTGGCTCTACTCCAGACACGAACCTCAAAACATCAGGATGAGATAATGTAAACATTGGGCTTGTGAGATATAAGCTTGTATCCAATTAAAAGTTCTAACGTGCTTGGGGCGAGACCTTTTTAGCCAATAAGATGTACTTGTAACCCTATATAATCTGTGTGCTGTGTGGAATAAAATGTCTTCACTTAAATCTTATAGGTTCGTGTTGTGAAGTCCTTTGTCTCCGCGAAACTTTGTTTACTTTACTGCCCCTCTGCTCAGCCCTGGTGAGGCCACATCTGTAGTGCTGTGTCCACTTCTGGGCTCCTCAGGACAAGAGAGACATGGAGCTCATGAAGCAGGTCCATCAGAGGGCAACAAAGAGGATTAAGGGACTGGAACATCCCTATTACAAGGAAAGGCTGAGGGATCTGCCCTGTTCACCCTTGAGGAGAGATGGCTGAGAGGAGACCTCAACAATATTTGTAAGCATCTGAATGGAGGGTGCCAAAAGGATGGAGCCAGGCTCTTCTTTGTGGTGCTGAGCAAGAAGACAAGATGCAACAGGCAGAAACTGATACACAGGAAGTTCCATCTGAATATAAGGAAAGACTTCCTTACTGTGTGGATGATGGTGCACGGGAACAGGTTTCCTAGAGAGGTTGCAGAGTCTCCCTCACTGGAGATATTACAGAACCATCAGGATGAAATCCTGTGCAACGTGCGCTAGGATGGCCCTGCTTGAGCAGGGAGGTTGGACCAGATGACCCACTGCAGTTTCTTCCAACCTTACCCAGTCTGTGATTCTGTGATGTGAATGTATTTTATAGGGAGATGTAAATCTTGTAGTGTAAGCTTCATGCTTCCTTTTCCTATTTTTTTCCTTCTGTACTTTGAAATTTTAGTTTCCTAACTCAGAGCTCTCTGAAAACTTTTCTTCTCTAGTATTCATCTTTCAATGCCTTCCTCAGCATTGTTAGAACAGAGTCCTTCACCCTCTAACTTCTGCTGTAACTCATTCTACAGTTATAATGTTTCCATTTTTATGCTCTTTTTTAAAGCTGCTAGGGACAGTAGAAAGGGTATCTACAGAAGCAAATAATAAATAGCAGTCTGAATTTTTTTTGTCTGTTGATTTTTTGCAAGATATCCTTGTTCAAGTGTTTACTGAAGTGAAGAAATGAAAGTCAGGATTAGCCAAGTAGCCTTTGGGTAGGTTTTTCTTTGGAAAAAAAAAATCTGTGTATCCTTCCAGCTTGAATGAAGTATCTCCTTGGTCTTCCTAGTTTTTATCTGCATTTTATTGTAACTGGGTGACTTGGCTGGTCAGGGTTTCTTCCAGAGAAATATAAATGTGGGATATTAACGTACAGAGAACACATGAACTGTGAAGGTTGAGAGAAGAGCTTACAAAACAAATTGTTTGTTACCATTTTATTCATTCAGTCATCTGAAAAGTTATGCTACTTTAAAATCAAGGGGATGGATAGATGGTTCTGTGAGATAAAACAGAATGTCTCAATGTCTCAATGCCATGTGTTCTGCTTGACCAACCTGATTTCCTTCTATGACAAAGTGACCCACTTAGTAGGTGAGAACCAGGCTGTGGATGTTGCCTGTCTAGACTTAAGTAAAGCATTTGACACTGTCTCCTGCAGAACTCTCCTGGAGTAACTGGCTGCTTATGGGTTGGATGGTCATGCTCTTTGCTAGGTAAAAACTTGCTGGATGTCCAGGCCTAGCGAGTGGTGGTGAATGGAACTAAATCCAGTCGGCAGCTGTTCAGTAGTGTTCCCCAGGATTCAATATTGGGTCTGGTCCTGTTTAACATCTGTATTAATGATCCGGAAGAGGTGATGGAGCACATCCTTAGTAGGTTGGCAGAAAACATCAGCTTGGATGAGAATGTTGATCTGGTTGGGACCAGAAAGACTCTATAGAGTGATTTGGACAGGTTGGATCAATGGGCTGAGGACAACAACATGAGGTTCAGCAAAGTCAAGTGCTGGGTACTGCCTTTGGTCACAACAACCCCATGCAGCACTACAGGCTGAGGAACAGTGGCTGGAAAGTGGCCCAGTGAAAAAGGACCTGGGGATGTTGGTCAACAGCAGCTGCATATCAGTGAGTAGTGTACCCAAATGGCCAAGAAGGCCAGTGACATCCTCAAGAATAGTAAAGCCAGTAGGACCAGGGGAGTGATTGTCCTTCTGTACTCTGCACTGGTGAGGCTATACCTTGACAACTGTGTCCACTTCTGGGTTCCTCACCTCAAAAAGGACACTGAGGTGCCAGAGAATGTCCAGAGGAGGGCAAAGAAGTTGATGAAGGGTCTGGAGTACGAGTCTTATGAGGAACTGCTGAATGAGCTGTGTGGGATTCATTAGCCTGGAGAAGAGGAGTTTCAGAGGAACTGTATCACTCTACAACCACCTGAAACAAGGTTTTAGCAAGGTGGGGGTCCGTCTCTTCTGCCATGCCTCCAGTGAAACAACCAGAGGAAATGGCTTTATGTTGCACCAGACTACATACTAGATATTAGAAAAAGATCTTTTCACTGAAAGGCATTGGAAAAAGTTGTCCAGGGAGGTGGTGAGGTCACTATCTCTGGATGTGTTCAAGAAACACCTGAATGTGGCATTTGGGCATATGGTAGTGGCAATTGTGATGGTGATGGATTGACAACTGGGCTAGATGACCTCGAAGGGGTGCCTTTTAACCCTTATGATCTGTGATTTGGAGGTGGCATAAACTTTTTGGATGTGATGGTGTTCAGGATTGTTTGATATCCAAACAGGAAGACTGGGAATATGAGTTAGCTTTGATTTGTGCATTTCCTCCACAATGGTATCTGGCATCTGTTTTTGTTCCTAGTGCCACTCAGCCAGGACAAGCCTGTACAGTCCTTAACTGAAGGATTATTTATTGATATTGTAGCATCTGTCTTGAGCAAGTACTGGGAGAAAATCTGAGATACAAAATTGCAGTTTGCAAACTACATTGTGGAACTTGTGTAACCTTCATCTGCTTTGAAGATTGGGTAAGACATCTGGTGTTGAGCAGCTACCAGAAGATGACTACCAAAACATAACTGAAACACAAATCCATGCCAAGCTTAGTTTGTAGCTTTCGCCTGGAGCATTGTGAGGACAACCACTGGCTTTTTGGATTGCAGAGTGCCCATCTTCTGCTATGCTGGAACCACAGCTGTATATCTTGTAGACCATCTTTCTCACAGCATATCCCAGTGTTTAACATTGTGGGTTGGATAATAATAGAAAAGCAGGAAGAAGGCAGAATTAAGACGAACAACCTTGAATGAAAAGAAGCTTTGCAAGTGAAAACTGAAAATATGTCAAGCCTGGATAGTTTTCCTGAATCCAGAGTGGAGTTGTTTTAAGGATATATTGCAGCAGCTTGCCTGTATGGACACATCAGCTAGGTGAAGTATAGCTCCAGACAACCATGCTTTGGAATTTATTTTACTGTGTAGGGATTAAGGAGTAGCACTAGTAAAGTAGCAGATATTATGTTAGATGCACACAAATACGATCAGGACTTGCTATTTTGTTTCTGAACTAGCGTGTTTCCACGTCAGTCAAGGCAGCATAAGGTACTGATGAGCTGCTGCTGTTAATATAGTAACATTAGTAAATTTACTGAGAAGTCCATGGGAATCATTCACGTCAGTACACTTAATGCTGTGTTGTCAACAATGTTCATGTAAGCTCAGCAACCGATAGCAGTGGCTGTATGAGACAGTTTCTTGGAATATTGTTGGGAAAAATACTTCTTTTGGAGTTGTCATAATTCAAATTTAGCAATAGAGAGAAAGCATATAATGATTATAAAGATCAACATTTTAAAAAATGGCATTTATCAGGAATTTATATATCTGTACATAAAGAACTAAAATTCTTGACCTTATCTGTTAAAAGATGTGAAGTTTCTGTCCTGTGGCTTCTGATGACAGCTCAGTACCTCTTTCCTATTGTGACTGGTTTGTCCCACAAATGGTGGGAGAAATCAGAGCCCTGCAGCTCACAGTATCTATCTTGGTATTTTATATTGTGTCTGTCAATGATTACAATATTGAACAAAGCCATTTCACATCACTCAGATGAATTCTGAGAAAATTACTTTGTGCTGCAGAGTAATATCATGTTTTACTTTTTTTAGTGTTCTGTTTTTTGCTGCAATATGATTTCAGACTTCATAATATCCCTTTTGACTGAGGCAAGCACAGCTTCTTTGACAGATCTCACTCAATGAATACAGACTTATGGTTACTTAGATATTTCATTCAAACTTTTGACCATCTACTATCCATCATCTGCCAGATACATGTTTTGTATCTTCATTAATACCTAGATGTGATGATGGGATTGTGGAAAATTGGTCACGTAGCTTTAGATCAATTGGGCCTCTGTGCTTTCAGAACTACAGCCTTGTGAGCAGGACTTTCTGCAAGGTTTGCAGGATGTTCAAAAGATTGCAACAATGTATAACCAAGAGAGGGACCAGATGGCAAAACCCCCTGGTCTTAAACAATGAACAAGGCTGTGAAAAGATCCTAAAACTAGACAGAAGATAAAAAGAGATGCCAAAGTGACTGCACAAAGCCAAAAGCACATATTTTGTATTAACCAATCTGAGCTTAAGCTTTGCAATATGTATGAAGCAATTATAATATGTATAAGCTAATTATCTAAACTACATAAAAAGAGCATGTAATAGACAATAAACTGAAACTCGTGGACCCTCATATTGAGTGTCTCGTCTTTCCGTGTCCCGACAATGTGACTTACTGACATGCCTGTGTGCAGGACAGCAGGTGCTCTGCCTAGGCTTGTTTTGTGTTCTCAGTTGCACACTTGTGAGCTTCTTCTCTTCCTGTACATGTTCCACAGCAAAGCAGGGGGTCCAGGTGCTGCCTAGCATCCCTCTCCTAGAGCTCAGGCCTGACCATGGTTTTTCGGGTAAGGCATTCCACCTGAGGGCAAGGGGGATGCAGTATCACCGTTAGCGTTGTTTCAAAGTGGCTGCTGTACTGTAGGTTAAAAACAAAACTGCTGGAAGTAGCTCCAGGAGATTTTGACTCTTCTATTTCAGACTGAATTTTTGCCTCTGCTTGTGTTCTCAGAGTTATGTTCCTGGCGCTCAGGACACAGTGATATGGTGCCATGGAGGCCATGTTCCATGTGGTCCCACGCCAGCGCAGAGAGCGGTCCCACCACTGTCCTTGGAGGGTGCGGGCACAGCGCGGGGTTGTGCAAGGTGACCAGCATGTTGTGGCTCGGGGCATGGCTGGCTGGGTCAATGGCTGTTCAGCTGTGAGCAGCGCTGCTCTGCAGGAGCCGCGGGGCCGCGGACCCTGGCCTGGTGTGTTCCCCTGTGGGCAGCCTCGCTAGTGGGTGTAAATCACTCAAGGGAGGGTGTCAGGGATGGAGCCATATCTGCTCAGTGGGGCCAAGCAATAATAGGCAATGGGCAGGAACTGATGCACAGGAAGTTCCACCTGAATATAAGGAAGAACTTCTTCACTGTGCAGGTGACTGAGCACTGGAACAGTAGAGTCTTCTCTCACTGGAGATATTCCAGAACTAGCTGGACACAGTCCTGTACCATGTGCTGTTACAACCTGGTTCAGAAGCTCCAGGCTTTACTGGATGTACACTTTGATTTCAGACTTCAAGAGGTTTCATCCCACATAGACTCCTGCAAAGCCTTTGATTCTTTGATACCTCAACTTCACATCCAGAGAAAAAGCTACACATTTTTCTCTAAGAGATTTCTTTTGGTTTGGTGAGAAAATAGGGGTTTTGGCAAAAAGGTTTACAGGAGCANGCAGCGCTGCTCTGCAGGAGCCGCGGGGCCGCGGACCCTGGCCTGGTGTGTTCCCCTGTGGGCAGCCTCGCTAGTGGGTGTAAATCACTCAAGGGAGGGTGTCAGGGATGGAGCCATATCTGCTCAGTGGGGCCAAGCAATAATAGGCAATGGGCAGGAACTGATGCACAGGAAGTTCCACCTGAATATAAGGAAGAACTTCTTCACTGTGCAGGTGACTGAGCACTGGAACAGTAGAGTCTTCTCTCACTGGAGATATTCCAGAACTAGCTGGACACAGTCCTGTACCATGTGCTGTTACAACCTGGTTCAGAAGCTCCAGGCTTTACTGGATGTACACTTTGATTTCAGACTTCAAGAGGTTTCATCCCACATAGACTCCTGCAAAGCCTTTGATTCTTTGATACCTCAACTTCACATCCAGAGAAAAAGCTACACATTTTTCTCTAAGAGATTTCTTTTGGTTTGGTGAGAAAATAGGGGTTTTGGCAAAAAGGTTTACAGGAGCAACATACAACTCCATGAAAGCATTACAACAGGCTACTAGGAGCAAAAAGGACTTCCCTGCTTCTCTTCAAGCAGTATTCTACAGCCCTCAAAGGTTTCAAGCTAGCAGGTACTGCTGTAGAGTAGGGAACATTTGTTGAACCCAGCAAACACAAGCCCCATACAACTTCAGTGAAATACAGAAAATAGGCATTTAAGTTACCCAATAGAGGAAGAAAAGAGTAAAGGAAGAGAGATGAAGAGCAGAAAGAATAAAGAGAGAAAAATGTAGTTACCACTAAGAAATCCCAGGCTGGCAAATTCCAAGAGGGCAGACTGGGCAAGATAGAGACCTTGAGCGTGTCTGTTTATAGACTTTAGCTATTGTGGCCACTCCCTCCAGCCAGGACATTTGGCTCACTGACCACTCAGTGTCCCCCCAGCCAAAGGGAGGGGTGCCACTGCTGATCAGAGGCTCCAGGGGGTGTGGTGTGGGTTACTAGGTGGGCCTTATTGACTGACAGGTGCCCCATGTAGCTTTCCATGCCATGAGGACACTGACACTGGAGGCCTGACCATCTCCACATACATACACACACACACACAGAAACAAAATGGTTGATTTGACCAACCAATCAGTGAGAGGTAAGTCTGGTCTCTGATGTGTTCTGGGATAGTCCTGCTTGAGCAGGGAAGTTGGACCAGATGACCCACTGTGGTCCCTTCCAACAACCTGCCTCTGCCTGTGATTCTGTGACATGTGAAGCTATAGAAAGAGGTAAAGAAAGTTCTTTAAATTCTTAGAAGCCAGCACTTCTGTATTCATTAAAAAGTTCAGCTAACTGCTTATAGCTGACATTTAAGCAGTCTTGCGAGTCACTGGCCTGATTTTTCAAATTATTTACTAAGCACCCAATCTCCCTTAACTTTAGAGGCAACGGGGGAAGATGACGTCTCAAAACTGTCAGAACAATAATCTCCTTGTACTCAGATTAAAGGGGTGGTCTCTAATGGTAACCTTCAGGTTCCAAAACATAGACTCTCGTTGGAATGTTTTGCCTGGTCTCCAGCTTCCACCCTGTGTAGAAGAGTATGTTCTGTAGGCCATGGGGCAGATGACCTGTTTGTTTCAGTGTGCTTTTAGTCTGTGCTAAAGTGCCTGAACTGCATGCCAGCTCTTCATTCTTATAATTTAAGTTCAGTGGCTGAAGGAGCATGAGAAGATACTGGAAATTCATCCCTGCAAGATCAAGGAGGCAGGCATTATAGGAAGGGCTAAGTGTCATAATGTCACATGGACGTGGAAAACACTTGTGTTTTTGCCTTGGAATAGAGAATAGGAGATTTCATGTCATCATTGCTTGGCAACAAAGGTAAGAAGAACATTCCTTCTCCTCCCTTGTCATACTGGTTGATTTCATGGCCAACTAGAATGCTAAATTTGTTCTCTTTAACCTGCACGTCTGTAGTGTGTTGTGGAGCATCTCCAGAGTGAGCAGATACTTAAAGCAGAACTGGGATGAAGCTTCAGTTGATAAAGAAAAGTGCTACTACATGGGCCCTGACACAGAGTGTCAACTCACAGAAATTTCTACCATGTTATCAGGTATAGTTGTAGCCAAGAAGCTTTTTGGACTCACCACTGGACTAGACAAAGCAAGTAAACCCTGCTAAACCCTGAGCTCGTCAGAACACAACCAGAGAGCCCCAAGGACTTTGGTTTGGTTTCTCATGTTAGTCTGCCCTAGATAGAAAGGTAGTGGATGACACATATAATCCTATTGGGTTTTCTTATGTTTTTGTCCTCCATGAGAGTGGCGGGGGGAAACAATGCAGTGCAGAGACCTGTTAATATCATCAGATGTTCTCTGTAAAGCAGGGAGCAGCCTCTCTCTCCACACAACAGGAGACAGGAATACTTATTTTATTTGTGAGATGGTTGAGGTGAAGGAATGGAGAACGATAAGCCTCAGCATAATAGCATAGACTGAATCCATGCTTAAGAATAAAAGTGAGGGTATTGTACAATGTAAATGAAAAACACCTTAGGGACAACTTAGTCTAGCCAACAAACCTCCCTAAACTTTAAATAATGTATGAAAACCTCAGAAGTACTATTTGAAGAAAAATGTTTTCCTGGTTACACTCCTTCAACTTCTTATAACATTTATCTGTAAGCAGATACTGCAAAGTCAGTACCTTTTAATGAGTTGCCATTGATGTTTTAGGAAATTGCTTCTCTCTTTTTTTTTTTTTTCCGTTTGCATTTTGTTAGCCAAGACATAGCAGTGACTGATTCTTGAAAGGAAAGAGTGTCATTTGAATATCTGGAGCTGCAGTGACCTAATTCTCATAATAGCTTGATGGGAAGCTCCACAATGGGTTGGGCATTGTCTTGGGTTGAGCTGGCAAAATGCCAACTGTCCAAGACAGAGTGAAAAGGGAAGAAGAGGGAGAGGGGAAAAAACCTTTAAACTAGATTTATGCTGAAACTAACTATATGTATTTATACAGAAAAGAGAAAATTAAGGGAAAACTACAATATAACACACACTTACACAAGTTATATGTAACAAGAAATAACTTCCCACTCCCCAATTAATACAAAGTATATTACTCTAGATTCATAAGCACTCTAAAAGACACCTAGCAAGAAACAGAAAGAGTAACAACAAAATATTTCTACTTCCCTGAACTCAAACAAAATGCAAGCAGCGGCAACAGCAAGAGCAAGGCTCACTTCAAGGCAGCAGCTGCACCACGTTCGGCCCGCACCTTGGCCATGGCAGAACTGACCTAAGCCACTCTCACATACTGGATTTTACTCCTTTTGAGATGGTGTAATTTGGTATGGAATACAACATTATTGGCTAGAAGAAGTCAGCTGTTAGCTAGCTCAGCCCACAATCCCAGGCCTGGTCTGAGAACTCCAAAGCCCAAATTTAGGCCCATCAGCCAAACCCATAACAGGTGTCTGAACAGCTGTATCTTCAAAACACATTTGCTTCCTGGGAATTTTAATCTTATCTCTGCCCCTTTGTATCAAATTAAATGTGAAAATATAAAGATTTTCCAATGAGTGAGTTTGCAAAACTGAGTTTGTAATGAGTTAAATGATGCAGAAAGTGAGTCTTGACTGATATGTCAAAATGTGAGAAACGTTGTAATGCTACAGCAAGTTAACTCCCACTTGGAATGGGGGGTAGAGGTGGTGATGGTGCGTGTGTCTGGGGCTTGACATGACGTTTTTGCTCAGATTGCTTGTTTACTTCCACCTTCTGTCTCTGGTTTGGAAAGATTCCTTAGCTGCTGGCACTGCTCCAGTTTGCATTTCCTCTAATCCTCACACCTTTCTTCCCACTCTCTATTAGTCTTCCTTTCCTTCTCTCTTAATCATTATTCCTTCCTTGCTTCTTCAAACCCAGAGTGAAGATGAATTTGAAAACCTTTATTGATAGTTTCAAATCATGTCTTGATTTTGAGATGAAAAATTGCACTTGCACCTCTTAAACATGACAACATAGAGAAACACTGTATTAATTAGTTTATGGGGAAATTAAAAAAGGAAAAGCTAAGTATATAAAATCTTGACTTTCCCTAATTAATTATTTTTTTTGTTTTTGTTTTTGTTCAAATAATGCTTAATAGATCTTCCTAGAGTTAACTTTTTAGTAGTTTAATATTGAGGCTATTTACATCAATAACTTACTGCAATGTAACAAATTCACGAAAGGTCCCCAATGATGATTGTTTGGCTGCTTTTCAAATCAATAGGAATAAATGAGGCATTTCAACAGTTATTTTTCCATTGAAATTACATTTCACTCAGGAATAATTTCATGAAAATAGGCTGCTACAATTAGAAGTAACTTAGATTAGTGATGATCCATTTCACAAAACATTCCCCCAAAACAGAGCAGAAAAAAATTACTCTCCCCAATAAAAATACATTCTCAAAAAATAATCTTTCAGTTCATGCTTGTTCATTTGAATAGAGAAAAAAGAAATCAATTTGATGTTAAATCTTTTCTGTTTAGAAAAAAGTCCACTCTCAACAGAATCAAGTTAACTAATGGAAAAGCTATTTTTTCTGCCAAGAGGCTGCATCATTAAACTGGGAATTAGACAAATGAGATCCTAATGCGTTTTAATAAAAACAATATATTTCTCCCTTCATTCTAAACCCCTGTGGTCTTGCATATTTTTTGTACTTATGCTACTGGCTATGTGGAGCTCAGTTATAATTGTTCACCTTATAACTCCTTCTGACACTTATACCTAGAGCAGATCACGTTACAAGAATGTAGATGTATTCTGATTGCATGAAATATTTTTAATTATTCTAGAAATGTGTTCAGAAGAAATGAAGATAGTTATGAATTGCTCTTCAACCACTGAAAATACAAATCTGTTATGCATTTTATACATATTATGCATATCTTGCTATTCTGCATTGTTCCATTAAAAATGTGCATTTTGCAAAGTAATGACAACATGTACAAATAGCATTTATCTATACAAAAGTTCTGTTCCTTGGGCATACTGAGACATATCCTTTTGTGAATAAAACAGAGTGTTATGACCTTGATTTCTTTTACTTGCAAGTGATGTTGCAGTAAAAAAACCCAATGAATGTGAAGCCAGGTCCTTGTCTCATCCCTGAACTGTTGATTTGAGCCATTTCACTGAATTCAGCATTCTGGATCCTTCCTGATGATGCACTAACCCAGGACAGCTTGCTTGCCTTTAGGGCCTGAGCTGGGTTTGATGCCTACCAGCAGGAGGTTGTGGAAAGCAGGGGAATCTGGTGAAATGGAGGCTTTCTCATCTTGTAAGTCATGTTTACTTTGTGAATCGTGTTCACTTGTGGATTTCTCCTACATAAATTTTATAAATGTATTTTTTTAAATTTTTCCACCCACGTAAGAGAAGGTAAGTTACTCTTCCCAACTCTGCAAATCCATATGCACCACCATTTTCACCTGTTTGAAATTTCCTCCCCTTAGTCTTCTGTTGCTTAAGAAAAACAGTTATTTGATATCACTACTGGATTTTTGGCTTCCCTGTTTAATAGGGTTTGTTTTTTTGGTGTTTTATTTTTTCCCCCCTAACATGCATAGCTCATGTAAACCCCTTGGAATTTGCTTCCTTCTGTAACTTTATTAGTGTTTCATGTTGGATGAAATCAGAAGCTTTCAAGTAGTAAACAAGTTCACATACTGACAGAGTAATCACAGAATCATCAATGTTGGAAGAGACTTTCATGTTCATGTAGTCTAATATGGGTCTTAAACGCTGTGTGTGAAACACTAGGGAGATTTTTAGTTCCTCTTCATGGAGTTCTTTTTGAAGTGGGAGGAAGGATTTAAAAAGATGTTGCTGAGTGTGAAGCGAGCAAACATTGTGCCAGGGCAGCTTTGCCACTGTTCTTTCCCATTTCTTGTTCATGATTTTCACCTTCAGAGTGCTTTACATGTGGTAGATCAAGCACAGCACAGCTCCTTGTCCTTGTACCCCACTGTGCCCACTGCAGGCAGTCATCCAGCAGAATCCATTAGCTCCTGGCTATCAGGGGATTTCTCTGAGCTATGGCTGGGGGTATAGATGTCAGCTGGTGTTCCTCTCGTGATCAGACTTGCTCTTCTCTGGTGGATGTTCTGAGGATAAGCTCTGAGATGGTGCTTTCCAAAATCCCTGCTCCTCTCCAGCCAGGAGGGCTCTGCTAAAGAAGTCTTGGGGGTGTGGGGGGATGGTGCTCCTCATTACAAGTATGGCCAGAGTTTGGGCTGCAAATGCAGGCAAAGTGTGCCAGTGGAGAGCATGTTGAGTGTATGGTTAGGTCATGTTGTCTGGCTTGGTCATTAAAAGTCAGATGGTGAATGTGGTGCTGGTCTTTTAAATATTTGTCTGAGGTTCTTGTTTTTTCATTTTTCATATGACTATATGGTGAAGAGCGCAGGCTGAGCAGAACTAGAAGGAAAAACGAAACCCCAATGTAGTCCTTGTAGTCCAACTGAGAGTCCTACCTCGATTTGAGTTAATCTAATACTGGTGGGCAAGGGCATGCATAGAATTCAGCAAAGAAGTATTTTCCTTTATTCATTAGAAGGTAAAATCCAAAGATCAAACCACTGCCTGTCAGAGTAATGGAGACACTGAGCAGTGCCTATGCAGTGCCCAGGGTGCCTGTGCAAGGGCAGGCAATAAGCAAAAGTTAATTTTAAACCTTCCCTGTGACCTTTCTCTGCTCATAGGGATGGTGAAAACCATCCTGAGACTTCAAGTGAGGTTACCACAGGGCTGCTCACTCTTTTCTGATTCATCCAGACTACAAGTGCTGCAGATTCTATTTCATTACTGCTAAAATAGGTGGGGCTTCATCTGTACCAATGTCCTAGGAGGTGTTGGTGGACAAGTTACTCACTCTTCTGATGTGCTTTGTAGTGTTTTGTGATTTTTTAGAATCTTTGCTTACTTTCCAGAGCTGCTGAGTTCTATAAAATATAACAACATATTTTGCACAGTGAATTGTGGAACTCTTGTCTCTTACTCCAAGTCAGAGGTGAAACTCTTGATTTCCTTTGTCTGTCATGTTTCATCTATCACAATAGGAACAAAGAGATGTCTCATGATCTTGATTAAAACCAAAAATAAGCATGAAAATTGCCCACTAATTCCCATCAATGTCAAGTAATTTTCTCCTATACAGTAGTTATATTTGTTTATTATGCATGTTTGTTGCAATCTTCTGGCCAGTGCTCATGATCAATACCTATTAAGGAAAGGGATGTAGAAACTTCAGGATCTAACCTGAAAAGCCCAGTCAGAAGTGCCATAGTTTAGTTCAGCCTGAGAAATATGGTAGTATTGTGAGTTTTGTTATCCTGCCTCAGGTTCTCAGATACAAAACCATCCTGAGTATCTGAAGGCCTTTAATTTGTGGAATAGTGTAAGTATATAAAATTGGGATAGTGTTGTAATTCTTATTCCACTCAGTGTCTTCTGGTGCAGCTCTGAACACGAGTGTTCCTGTTCACTCCTAGTCTTTACCTAGGGATGGTCTTGCTGGCTCAGTGTTGCTATAAGTCCATTGATTCTTTTTGCTGTAAAAATTGAGTTGTGTGGTTAGGTGAGATTCTCAGGCTTCGTTTAGAAAGTTTCTGATCTGTTTTAGTGATGGAGAGGATTTTGAAAGTGTGATCCCTAAAGGCTCAAAGGCTGAAAGAATGAATGTCAGAGGTATTTCTTTCAAATTTTATGTGTTCTGATATCTGATGTGGCTTTTCATGTCTTGAAAAAGATATTATAGCCTTAAAGCACCTGACACAGTTCCCATTATGATGAAAAGACCATTATTTTGCTGCATTAGCAAAAAGGACAGTTTTGCACTGGGGCACCTGACACTGGGGCATCCATTTTTGGTGCAAAATGGATGTGTGCTGCTATTGTGGAATCAACCAATCCTGCATCAATGGGAAAGGCTTTCCCTCTTTGTTCTGCTGCTTGTTTTTCAGTAACTGTACTGACTTTGGAAATGATGTCTTCACAAAGGTAAACCCTAGAACTGAGACAAGGAGTCTTCTGTTATTCTTAAGACCTCATGCTACAATAGCTATGGTGAGATATATTAATTTAATTGTTAGTTTGGTGAAATCTTGATTATACTTTTCTCATTTCAGTAGCCCAACATTTTCCCTCCTCATTGTCCTGCAAACATTGCCCAGGAAAATGTCCCAAAACAAGCAAAACTCTGACCTCCAGTCACCAAATTGATGAGCAGTTTTGTGGCATCTGATTGGTGCTAGCAGAAGTGATTCTGGGTCCTGGGTTCATTTGGAGGTCTTTGTGGACTTTGCTTTTTGTTTACTCATGTGTGTGTGTGTAATGGAGTCAATGGTAGTTCCCAGTAGTTCAATATGTAGTTCATGCTCTTTCCCATGAGATGGCTCTTCTGGGACCAGAATCTGGGTTTTTTTAGGTTTTATGTACCAAGTAGTTCATGGTCTGAGATGATTTAATCTAAAGCATTCAGAAAAACTTTACTGACATCCCCTGAGACTTAAAAATTTGAGGCCTTACTGAAGGTACTGAGAACTGGCCAAAATTGCCCCTCGACATTGTAGAAAGAGGAGTCTGGAAACCATTTTGACACAGAGGTACAGGGTTTAAGTTCTGTTTAAGGATTTTTCACTGGGACATAAATGTGCACAGCAAAGCATCTGAGAAGTTTCCAGAGCACAACATTGTAGCACAGCCTTGGAGCCCAGGTAAAACCACCCCTGGGCACTGTGCAGCTGCTGAGGTAGGTGTGCACTCCAGTTTCTTTGAAATTCCAACTTTTGGCTTTATAAATCCCTTGGCAAGCCTTGTAACAAAATGCCTGTGTCAGAGCAAATTGTTATTACTACTGACGTGATAATAAAAGATGAAATCAGGCATCGCTTAGAAATTTGAATTCCAGTTATAAAAGTTCACTGTCAGGCCTGTGCATTACACAGTACCTGCATTTTCTCATTTAAAGTAGTATGTCATCTTCAGCTCCACTGCTGGCTTTCAGCACATATTTTCCCCCCAATAATTGGCAAATGATGGGATGTGATTACATGGCCATTTACAGTACTTATTAGCATTTCATTTATAACATTATCATATAAAACTGACTTAATTGCCCTCTGGGTGTAAACATTTAAATTTTGTAAATGGCTGCTCTATTCACTTCTCTGCCACTGAGGAATACAGTATATTACTTCTCAGAAAAGAAAACACAAATTTGTCACGGTTGGCTACATTCACTGAATGTGAAGAAGAAAGGGCTTAAAAGATGCTATGGCTCCTTGGGAGTATACACAAGGATAACAACGTAATTTGCATTTGAATATTTGCATATGTGGCACAGTAATTTGGCATAACTCCTTTGGTTTTTATCTCAAAGGAGGGTAGGATTGTCATTTTTCCGGTTAGTATCCTAAAAATCACATCGTCTAGTGCTGAAAAAGGTCTTTGTAAGAGCATCCAGAGCCTTGTCACTGTAGAATTGTTCTCAATAGAGTATTTATTGGGGTTTTGTAAAATCTGCATTTAAGTATACCAGTTGATAGCTTGGCATTCAGTTCTGTTAAGAGAGTATTCCAGATGATAAGCAGTGGTCTGTCTGGGGACTTTTTTCTTGGTGTTTAGTCTGAAATTTCATTCCAGTTCTCCTTGTGTTCTTACCTAGTCAGTTGCCTGTGTGCTTATTCAGCCAAGCTGGTGCATTTTTAGCCATGCATCTCCTTTCAAGGGATGTCTGAACCACTTCAGGGAGCTGTTGCTTTCTACCTCATGGTGCTTTTTAAATGCCCACAGCTGATCTCTTCCCTAACACTTTGCCCTTGCCTCCAAATATTATTGGCCATTTTCATCTGAACCCCCTTTGGATAACAGCTTGCTCAGAGCACCAATCACTGTGCCAGATGCTGCTGTGCCAGGGCTGTCAGTCTGATCCAGAAAGCACTGAAGCCAGAGGAAAGCCTCCGTTGATTTTGGATCAGTACCATAACGAGGAAACAGGGAGTAAGATAATGGTTCATAACTTAAAACTCTGACATGAGAGCCTGTGTCACAGTGCAAAGATGAAGTAGTTGAAGGGTAAACTACATAACTAAGAGGCAACAGCAATTAGCTAATGAACCTGAAAAAAGAAAAATAAATGGCCAGAGCAATTTTTGTGGATGGAGGAGGTTGAAGGCATTTTGGCAGGTTGGGCAGAGCTCAACTTGGCAGTGGTGGGCTGGGAGAAATGCAGCGGGCAGTGCTCCCTGTTGGCTCTCGGGTGAAAGGAGTGCTCTGAGGGCTGTGGGGCAGGGTACACAGCCATGGAGCTTACTGAGGACTGAGAGGGTCTGGTCACAGACTGACAGTGTGACAACAGTTTGTTTTGTTGGAGTTTGGTGGGAGCAAGGGGAGAAGAGGTCTGCAGTGCTGGCAGGATCTCAGCAGCTGTGTGAGGGTTGTGACAAGGGGTTAGTGGGGGTTCTCTCTGCTCCTGAAGCCAGGCTCCACTCCTGCCCTGAGTATGGGGAGGAAAAAGCTGTGTCTGGAAAGACAGATGATGGGGGCTAAGCCAGTGGCAGTAGCACACCTGAAAAACAAAGTGGTGTTGGGGTCAAGAGTCACCCATGTGAATCTCTCTCAGCAAAATGCTGTGCAGATGAGAGATGGGAAGAGACTGCCTGCAGCAGAGCAGTCATGACTGTCCCACCTTCTTCCTGCCCACTGTGCTGCCATCTCAAACAGTGCCAGCTTGTCTGACAATGGGTTTGGCATCCAGAGGAGGAAGGGGTGACTTCTTTCCCAGGGCTGTGGGCTGCTGTTCTTGTCTCACCTCTCCTGCTGGCTTCCTCTATCCCCAGAAAGCTACCCTTGAGCATCTTTTCCCAAACCTGCTGCCCCATCTCCTTTTGCTCTTTTCTTTCAAATGGCAAGCCCAGCACTCCAGCACTCTCTTTGTACAGTAAAGCCAGGATGGGGAAGATGAGGAATGAGGTGATTTAAACCACCATAAGGAGCTTCTTGAGGCTCATTGCAGACACATAAATTGGGGACAGCATCAGAAATTGCTCAGTCTTCTGCGTTCCCACAGCCCTGCAGAGCTGGACTGAGGGCAGCAGGAGTGTCCCTGCTCTACAGCCCTGTCTGTATGGTGCCTTTCAGGTGACAGTGTGACAAGGGGGCTGGAAATGGAGCATGTAATGCATGGGAATGATCTCTGATTCAGGAAATGCTGCTGGGATGCCCTACCTAAGAAACTGACTGGCGTTATGTGAAACACAGACTGCCCTCCCTGCCTGAGGTGAGACAACACACAAATGGTATCAGTGTTGTTTTTCTCCTCTCCCACAGTGTTTTTGGTCTCAACTGGGCTTCCTGCAGAAACCAGATAAGTTTTTGCTCTTTTATCAAAGGCCGGCAATGCATATTTCCACAGCAGACTGAGCTATCTGGTTGATGTTCTTTGCATCAGCAAGATTGTTATTTCAGATTTCCTTTCAGCTTTTGCCCTAAACAGCTTGATTCATTTCCGTGTCTTTCTTACTGACCTTGAAGGTTAACTTTTTTGAACATCCATGAGAATAGAGCACCTTTAGGAATAAACCAAAAATGTCATTATACCTGAACACATTTTATTAAATTGTTTTCTTTGAAGGAATGAGGAAAAAAAAATCCTTGAGATTAGGAAGGAAAATAAATACAAAATTGAAGAAATGTGAAATGAAAGAGAAAGGAGAAAATAAAAAAGGACCACCCCGCATTCAAAAAAATAGTAAATGACAATTGCAGTGGCTACACTTCTATGGCTAATTCCTAAGGATGCACTGCCACCTGCCAGCCTTTAAGCAAAACGCATGGAAAGAAAAAGAGTATTAATTTCTAATTGTACTGTTCTTTAACTGCCTGAATTGCCATGTGGCCTGTATATCCATTTTAAAAATAAATTTGCAGTGAGGGATTTACACATGTATTTATACCCTTGGACTACACATTATGCAAAGGAGCAGAATACATTTGCAAGGCAAAGCACCCTAAGCCCAGCCAAGGCTGGCTGCGGCTGGGAATCAGGGCTGAGGGGCATGAAGCCAGGGCTTCCCAGAGCCCCTCTTGCCCTGCTGTCAGCTGAGGGTTATGAAAAATCGTGGGGGGAGGGCACAAGCAATGGAGATGCTGAGGAGTCGATTTATGCTTCTAGAAGAGATTAAATCTGCTGCATATTAAGGAATTTTTAAATGGGAGCAGGAAGGGTGGGTTGTTGGAACATGAAGGTGAAAAATAATGGAAGGAAAAGAAATATTGATTTAGGGTGGGTGCCCAGGAGTAATGGGATGAAATTTCAAAGGGAAACATGAATGTTGTGTATTAAGAAATGCTTCCACATACTGACATCTATCAAGCTGTGAATAATATCCCAGGGGAAGCTTCTTTACCCCAGGCATTTTAAAGTAGAATAGAATGAATGGTATGAAATTATTATAGAGTGAAGTCTTATAGTAGTAAGGGGATAAAATAGATAACTTAATAGATTTTTATTCCCTCTCTGAGTTTACTCTCCATTGTCTTTCATTATGCAGCATGCACAGGCTGTTCCAGTTTGCATATCAAGCAGAATGTTACTACTCTATGTACACAGGTATCCATCGTATACCCCTGGTAAAGGATGCATGGAGTACAGCTTTGCCTTGGATTTGCTGTGAGTGGCAATGTAAATTGTAAATTTAGTCTCTCAGCCTTTTAGTCCTTATTCAGATATAGCTTTTCATTAACATTGTATAGGGTCAATTACTGTGAAGAACCTCATACATGCTTTGTTCAGGATATTTCTTAGATGAAAATACTTCCGACATTTGAAGCAAAACATCACCTTAAGACCTTATTGACTCAAAAACAATTTAGTAAGGACAATCCAGTTGCCTCCATCTGAAGTGTCATTGTCTTTTCTTAGTGGGGTTGTGTGGGATGTAGAAATTCAGAAATGCCTTTGGAAGTTAAACAAGCCTTTCATCTCCCTGTTAAATGTTGAATGATCTTCTCTGGGTTGAGACAGAGATCAAAGTAGCTGTCTGGTGTATTCATGAGTGAATACCTGTCATTCTTAACAGAGACCTTGTGACAAATGAAAAACAATTACAGAAATGGTTAGTTATGAAAGTTTGTCTTTTTGCATACAAAGGTGAAAATTAAGGAAGATGATGGAAGCATACAGCTTGAAAAGCATTCTGAGAGCAGAATCAAATCCTGATTTTTACCACCTGGTTAACTGAGTTCACTCCAAAATATTGGTTAAAACGTTGGTGTTTTTTTTGTTTGTTTGTTTGGTTGGTTTGGTTTGGGATTTTTTTAATATATGTATGTATGATGAAATACAATTTAAAAAGAACCTCTCCAACTTTTGCAAAAAGTGATGAGAGTTCATGCAACAGACATTTAATAATGCCTTCTATAAAGACATGATACCAGTTGACTGTGGCCTTACAAGCCTCATGCATTAGCTGTCATCACAGCATTGTGAGTTTAGCTTTCTTCTTTCCTTGTGAAACTGACTGTATTTGTTTTTCTTTTTCTTCACTCTGGGAATCCTTTCAAAACAAGGTGCACTTACAGATACCAAGAGAAGTCTTAGTTTAAGAAGGCACTTACCATATGCTTGAAACAAGGCATCTACTGGACCCTGTTTAATTCAAATGAATATTTAAAAATGTACATGTTTCTAAAAAGCAGTGATTGTCACTGAGCTTTGGGAATTGAGCTGGCGGATTTATTTTTGGGAAAAGTGAAGCTTCACATGCACTGAATATAAAAAGTACTTCTTATTGCTCACATAGTGATGACCAAGGCTACATCACTCTGAAGACCAAAGCTGGCTGACTACACATGGTAGCACTTGCATTGTTGCTTTATCTCTAATAAGATGGGCAAAGTATTCAGTGCCTTAGCTCTTGGGCCCCTGGCTGAACCAGAGGGCAAGTCAGAGTGAGCATATGGTGGTGTTTTCCACTTAAAGGTCTCTTGAGTTTGGTTTTTCTCAAGCATAGTATAGAGACCTCAAGCACCTTGTGGAGTCCCTGCTACAGAGAGATTAAAAGTCAACTATGAAAGTCAGAAGAGTACCACACCCCAGTGTTCAATGTGTGGAAGCTCACACTGCACCTTGCAGCTCAGACATAAGCAGTGATCGAAAAAGAGGACAGTTTAAGATTACAAAAAGGCAAATGTCTTCTGAACCACTGGGTCACCAAGCACAGTGTCATGGCAGAGCACATGGAGATTTAAGCTGGACCTGAGCAGCAATTCCTTGCAATCTGTTTTAGAAGCTGTTTTGAGACTGGAGCATGTGGGAATGAGGTAATCTCTGCTGCAACACCAGTTTCTATTAGCTTTCCTTCAGGACAGAGGAACTGGATGAGGTGTAGTTTGGAAAGGAAAGGTGAAGTTAGTGCCTTGTGGGCAAGGGACAAAGGTATTGGGAAGTGGGTGGGGAGAAAGAGTTATGTGAAGAGTAAAGCAGCTCTAGGGGTTGGATGGCATATTAGAAGAAAGAATAAATAATATAGACTGATTTTTGCTCTCTGGACAGTTGGGATACCAAGATAATTGAATGCTTGATAAATATAGAGTATTGACTAGGACTTCCTTCTGACTTGCTTATGCCAGTGAAAACTTACTCAGGAGGTTGATTTATTTGTAGTCTCTGCAGGACAGGAACAAAAATGAATACTCACTTCACTAATTTCTTTTAAATTGATATGTGGATGGGCTAAACAAACTTGTATGGTTTCACTTCCTAATAAACAGGGAAATAATTATGAAAAGTTTATCAGCTTTACTTTGGTTAATCACCTCTATTGTTTCTCTCCTATTGTGTAGTCTACAAGAATAAATTAAACTGAGTCTTTATGAAAGTCTTTTTTAACAACATTAACAACATTTTTATTTAGAATTTCCCCACTAGCTCTGTAAAACTATTTATGTTTCCAGGTTTCCAGGTTGATATTCCAGCATCTATTGTGGTTGCCTAAATGTAGAGCTGAAAAAGAAACCCTAGTTCTCTTAGATCTGCCCTCTGGGACTAATTATGCTCATTTGACTAGAGTAGCAGTTAGATCTGAATTATAGTCATGAATAAGTTAGATCTTAATTAAAGTCATGTTTGGGTGCAAAAGGCAATGTCATACATGCAAAGAAGCTGCTTTGTAATATGCAGAAATTAGTGTTAGTAATAATTTGTGTATGAGATTTGGATTTCAATTTCTTTTTCATATTGCTCTCTCTGAAGCTTTATCTGTATAATAGTAAATTCTGCTCCTGTTTCCATATTTGAGTACTCTCAAAGTAATAGAAGGTAAAATGTTGTTAACACAAAAAATAAAATGACCAATTCAATTCACATCAATATTTAAGGAGCTTTGTAATTGTTAAGGCCTTATCAGGTGTTTGACAATGTCTCACTTCTATCTGGAATATGCTGAAAAATTAATGATTGTGGTGTAATATAACTGCTTTCTTCTGAAGACTATCAGAGTTTCCCAGGAAGACAACCTAATCTTTTTATTTTACTTTTCTAGACTGCTCTAATTTTTTCCCATAAACTTGTGAATAACCCCTAAGCTAAACTGTAAGAGGGTAGGTTAAGATTAGACATTAATAAAAATCCTTTACTGTGAGTGTGGTGAGGCACTGGGACAAGTTGCTCAGAGTTGTGGATGCCACATGCCTGGAAGTGTTCAAGGCCAGGATGGAGGGGGCTTTGAACAACCTGGTCTAGTGGAAGGTGTCTCTGCCTATGGAAAAACATTTGGAACTAGATGAGCTTTGAGGTCCCTTCCAAACCAAACCATTTTATGATATGTACATCATCGTCATCATCATGGCTAGGCTTCACAAACGAAGATTTGGGAAGGGCACTATCCACGCTTGCTGCAAGCGTGCTGGTGGCTAAAAAGGCGGATATGGGATAGACAAATCTGGTCACAAAAGGCACAGCGAAAAGTCTCCTTAGGCAATACTGGCGAGGAACGGTTCTTTCTGCATTGTCTTTTCTCCTCGAGACTGACTCTGTGTGCATTCTCAAAGGAAGCAGCAGTGTTGTGAATGGTGTGTCTCCATGAACCCTGATTGGAGGCCAGAGTGGACCATTGTTGGCAGTCAATATCGTCAAGGCTGAGGTGTTGTTTCAGGGAGTCCTTGTATCTCTTCTTCAGAGCTCCTCTCTTGTGGCAGCCGGTGGTGAGGTCTCCATAGAGCACAACCTTTGGGAGGCGGTGATCCTCCATCCTGGAGATGTGCCCTGCCCAGCGCAGTTGCGTTCTCATCAGCATGACCTCAATACTGGTGACCCTTGCCTGTTCAAGAATGGACACATTGGTCACGTAATCAGACCAGTGGATGTTTAGGATTGTATGGAGGCAGCGCTGATGAAAGCATTCAAGGAGCCGCAGGTGGTGTGGTAGATGACCCATGATTCAGACCCATATGCACATACACACATACACACCTTCAGTTATGTACATGCATAAATAATAAATATAGCACACATGAAAACACTGTTGAATTTGGGTGGCCATCAGCCCTTGCTTTGCTTTGGATGATGGTATAAAGCTTGGGGAAATATCTACTCCACACAGGATATAAAGGTATCTCAAAAGCATGGAGAACTAGCGTAAGGCTAGTTAACTACACTGGGTGAAAGATCAACATGGAAATGCCATCTAGACTATAGGAGGCCCTACATGGATAAGCAAACAACTCCAGAACAGATGGTGACTCTATGTCTCTGTGATCTGTTTGTCTTGCTGAATGCTGTTCTAGATCTTGAAAAGAGAGGTGTCACTTTTGTTTAGTGTGAGCAGTTAGCCTGAGCCCCAGTGTGAAAGCCTGGCAGACTTCTTTCTTGTGACACATTTTCTGCCAAATATTACATCTGAACATGTTTGGTGACAAAGGATCTTCTACATTTCTTTGTGACCAATTTACCATTCCTTTTTATTTCTGAAGAAAACTTTCTGAGAATGTCCAAGTCTTTCTTTTGATATTCTCTAAGGAACATATTTCTTGAAAGAACATGCTATCTTTTATTCCCAAGCAACTTTTTTTGACACTTTGATACACTCATTTAGAAAAATGAGGAGTTGAAGAGAGAGAAAACTTAAAATAGAAATGAGCCTTTTTGACATCATCCTGAATGAATTGGTTTTGCCTTAAGATGATTTTATTTTTTCCCCCAACAATTCTGCTCTTGGGATTAGATGCATTATATATGTGTGTATGTGTATGTCTATTGAGAACAATCAGGCAAGCAGGATGTTCTTGTCTCTGTTTCACTGCTAGTGTCAGTTATTGAGTCTGGCTTTTCACCAAATAGCACTGAAGCTCCTGGATTTGGTCCTCCAGGTACATTGTCCAGTGGGTGTGAATGTCTGGAAATCATATTGGAAGATGGATGTGGTGCACAGAGCTGCACTTGGCTGGAGGTCAGATCATGCTGTATATTCAACTCTGCAGCCACAGCATCACTGCCAATGCTGTACTCATGGACACTACAATCCTGTGGGCAGAAATCGCTTTCATTCTGCACTGCTCACTCTTAATGGTCGTTTGAAATCACTCAATGGCCAAAACACTTAGGACAAGGGTGTGTGAAGCAATCTGGTTTAGGAGGAGTTGTTTGCACTGCAGGTATATGACACCTGAACAGGGCAATCCTTGAGGGGTTTGAATTGCAGCATGGGAAATGTAGGCTAAATATTGAGGCAAGCTTTCTAGCAATTAAGCATTGGAATTGTCTATCCATAGATCTTATTAAATTCTGCTTCCAAAAAATTCTAGGAACAAGTAAGTCAAATAAGAAATGGTTTTGGTTAAGTTGATCTGTGCTCGGCTAGAAGATTAGAGAGCTTCCTGGTGTCTTGATGCTTAGATAAGTTGTTCAAGAAAATTCCCCACAAGATACCCAGGGTAGTTCTTTACACAGGTTTTGATTTAAGATGTAAAATGTTTTAGGGAAATAGTAGAAATTTTGATATTTGTTCAAATAGATTGTAATGGAAAATAAAAGTATATAAAGTAAAGGAATACTTGAAGGGATAATTTGGACCTTTCTTTTTACCATTTATCAGAGATGACTATAACTTGGTAAAATGAAGAAGAATATTGTGAAAATTTATATGGATTTTGTGGAAAATTTATATATTTTTTAAATGCCTTTTTTTCTTTCTTTTCTTTCTTTTTTTTTCTTTTTTTTTTTTTTAACTTATGAAACTCACTGCTGTTGGACACTACTACTGAGATATTGAATTTTCCTGGGGAAGTTTCCGTTTAGGTGAATGTCTGTAGTTGCAGTAGCTGGGATAAAGTATAATATTAAAGATTTGAGCCCTTCTGCTTCAAGACATTAGCCAGTCTTAAGTGCCTCAGTTTTGGAAGAGGCATCCTCTGTGGGAACATTACTCTGTGACTGTCAATGAGGATTTGAAGCACATGCTGTTGGTAACTGTCAGAGACAAGGTATGAGCATAACAGACTTATTGCATGATTCAGCCCAACAATTAATTTCCTCTGTAGGAATCTGGTAAACACAGAGCAGAGCAAAGCCCTGCACTTTTCTTTTGCCTTAGGTATGGCTTCATTTCTTCTAGGAAAAAACTAATAATTGCAACTGGAGAATGTGGATTACAAATACAGATAACTTTCCTGTAAGTGAATCTAAGAACAAATCAAATGTATAAAATCTCCATAATTTAGAATTTAATTACAGGATATGAGTGCTCTGAAATGCAAAAGGATTCTTCAGTGTTTTGCATGAATGTGTTGTATCAAGAGGGAAGTGCAGCTGACCCTCTTCCTTGGCCTTACATGTGATGATGTTTATATGAGTTACTCTAATTTGATTTAAATTGTATTTTTGTGCTTATTTGTGGATTACCAACAGTCAGCATCAGTAATATATTTAATGTTATTTAACTAGATACATCTATGCCTCGTTCAAGGTGCTTTATTCCTATTGGCAAAGACAGATCACTGAAACTCCAATTCATGTGCATAAACTCTAACAAAACTTGGGGGCTGATATAATTAGAACACATTTATGCTTGTTTTCCAGCCTTGGTCTGCTGAACAGCAATTACTTTGAAAGATAAGTCCTGTGCCAGAATTGTTTTTTTCTTTTTCTTTTCCAGTGTTCCTTTTTTCAGCCAGGTGCTTACAGCAAAAAGATGGAGGGAGCAGAGGGGTACCTGCTTTGCATATTTCTCAGTGAAATGAAAAAAGAATACAATGTACCTTTTACAATAATCTACAAGTATAAAAAGATAGCTGCAAAGAATAAGGCCCTTGGCTGAAAAAAATTCTTTATGAAAGGCAACTAGAAATAATGGGCATATATTTCCCCGAGTAAATTTGAGATTGGATATCAGAAAACATCATTTAGTACAAACTAATACTTTTTGAAGAAAACATTGGTGTCTGTTACTGACAGTCTTTGAAACAAGTTAGACCAAATTGTTGGGAAAAGCTTATGAGTACTTGATGCTGCTCTGTGCAGAGCAATGGACAAGGTTGCCTCTCAAGGTCTCCTCTAGTCTTCATTAGTCGATGTACACTTCTTGCATTGTGTTTCAAACATATATGAACAATACTCTTAAAAATGTAGTTACACAGCTATGACAGTGATCAAGTAGTGTAAGAATGTGCCACCAAGATATAGTTGCTCCTGTGGAAATGCCAACCCTTACAAAACACTGTCAAACATCAGAGTTTGCAATGGAAGAGGGGATTGCTAAACTAAGTAAAACAGTACTGACAACCAGGTTCACACACAGACAAGTGTACCATATGTCATCTGCTTCACTGATGAATGTATAAATGCTTTGCATTGGTACACAGCTTTCATCTGAGGATCTCAGAGTATTTTACAAAGTGGAAATATGAAGTGACATTATCATAATTGCGGTTAGATGAGCAGGATTGACACCATCCTTAATTACATGCTGATACTGTAACCTGGCATCTTCCTAAAGAGGTGTTTCTTATTAGGAGCATGAGCAAAAGTGGGATTTCTTAACTGTTCTGGGGATACTAGGAGGAAAAACTGTTCTGTTGTGCCAGGGGCAATATACATGTGTGTCTGTGTTAGCACATGTTTATTTTACCGACAGAAATCCTTTACATAGTGGCTGTGATGTAATTTTGCTCTTGTGAGATTTCTTTCTAGAAGAACATGGGCACAAATACAGCTGTTCTTACATGTCTGCACCGCTAGCAGTGCCATTGGACAGATATGTTTGCATTGATGCAGGTTAGTTTGACCTTAAGAACAAGCTTGACACCCAGACAATAATACCTGGAGATACTTATGTGAATAGTTCTGCGCAAAGCACCACTATTACTGAACTAGTGTATTTTCACTCATTTGGCACAGAAACAAGGGACTGATGACACTGGGAATGGAGAAACAGGCCTTCTCCTTTCCAGCACGCTTTGTATCAACACAGGTGTAGTATACTTCTCAGCAGATGTGTGCACGTCCTCCCTGCCACAAATATTTGTATAAAAACTTTTCTATCCTTTTCATTGCACAATTAGGATCCTAAGGTGAAGTTTACATTTTACTGGGCAGTGAGTAAACACATAACAGAAACATCATGATTGAATGTATGTTGGCAATGAACTCGTATCTGTTCCAGTTCCTTTTCAATATCTGTCTAAGCCAAAGTGCATGAAAGATACCAGAGTACAACATGGAGGCCAAATAAATCCCTATTTGGACCCTAATAATGTCCTCCAAAAGTTCCTTTCAGCAGGTCATTTCTGTTCTTCCACTCATTTTTTAAATCCACTCTGCAGGTGAGATAAGAGGATTCTTTTTGCCCTTAAATTATGACAGTTACAAGTAATCTTTGCTGTCTCTGTATATATGGGGCTTTTTGTTGTTTTTGTCTTTATTTTTTTCCCCAAGGAAAGAAACTATTTTGCACTTTCAGAAAAAAACAAAGATTAGCTTCACCAGAACATGAAGCACGAGTTAACCTGAGGCAAAGCACAGCTGAACAGCAGCAATACAAACTTCCCCTCAGTTCTGGTGCCAAATGTCTCCAATGATAAGCCTTTGGGGGACATTAATTGGAAACCAAGTGTCCTTTTCCAACTTTCCTTTTTTATTAAAATCAGTAAATACAGCTGAATATCTGATTGTAAAAAATTTCCCTCTGCCCATCTGCAGATAAAGGATGGATTCGAAGGGGAGCAGGTATTTCCTATCAGAAGAAACAATTTTGACGCAGCAACTGCACTTATGATCAGACAGGTCAGTGACATTAATATTGTTTCAATGCATATTTAAAGACTTTCTGACCTACATACAAGTATTTCCAGGACATGCACATTCTTATTCTAGCTGGTATCTTTTATGTGACTTGAGTGACCCACACCTTTCTCTGCAGACAAAGGTGCCACCTCCCCTGTTTCTTGACTATGGAGAGGATTTGTATGATGCTAGGATGAGTTATTTTTTTGTGGATTTTAACTGGGAAACACCAGTTCAATTGCCTAGAAGCAGAAACCTAAGATAGATTCAGCAAACACAAGAGAATCTTAGGAGAGATGCCTTTCAGAGAAGGGCAATAATAGTGGCAGCATGTACTCTTCTTTGTTTCAGTAGTGTATGCAGAGACACTTGGGGACACAGGAGAGATTGTCAAATTGCATTTGCCTGCTTTAGACCAGGGGCTAGAGGGCAGTCTGGGAGAAGTGTCCCTGTTGCAGCTGTACTGATTTGTACAGATTCCAGAGAAATACGAGCACTAATTAGGCTATTCACTAGGACACCTTTGCCGTAGCCTGTGCTCTGCACTGAACAAAGAGAAGCTGCTGAGATATCTCCAGCAGGAGACAATTACTAAGTTCTGTGGGCAGGGCCATATAGCTGTTTTCTCAGACGATCTGTCACTCAAGCCTTTGTCTTATTGAAAAGGCAGGAAAACAATGGTGATTTGCTAAAATATGGGAAAGAGAGGAAGGTTTTAAATCAAGAGGCTTATTTTTTCCTTCCTCAGGAGAATTGTATTTTGACTGTGGTGGGAGAATTTGGGTTTGTCTTGAGTCTATAGGCTGTTGGGGAGGATAAAGGAGCCTGTCTACCTCTGGGGCTAATCAGCAGTGGTAACTGACCATCCTTCTCCAGGTGCTTTGCTTCAGATGAAATGGGAACTTCTCTTTGAAATGTCTCTGAACTACGCCAGTGCCAATGTTTTTCCAGGGTCATTGTCCCTTGCTGAAGGAGATACAGCATAGCTCTGATAGAGGCTTGCTAGAGATTTTGAATTTGAACCAGGACTGTCGAAGCTGGCATGTTGTCCCATGAGGCAACATCTACATGTTGAGTAGAAGTCCGGGAAAAAGCAGTGTGGATATTTTAATTGCCTTGCAGGACTTGTAGGTAATTGGATTCTTGAATTGGCCTGGTGATGGTCTTGCTAATAATGAAAATGAGAGGTGGCCAGCATAAGAACAAGGGAAGAGTCGACCTCTGCTTTATTGCAGGGCTAAGAAGGAGAACAGGTGGTCATAGAATCACTTAATCAGAAGAAAACTGGAGACAAGCATGGCATGGGAGAACATGAAAAATAATGATGAGAAGACAAAAGATATCTGCAGGGATATGCAGTAACAGTGCAAGGGAAGAATAGCAGTTTCTTACTTTGCCATTTTACTCCAGGAGGAATATTATTGTTTATTTTTAAGGGTGACATGGCTGGAAGTGACAAGACACTGAGTTTCACCCTGTAGAAAGAGAGGATTTAATCATTCACACTTCAAACAAAACAGGAATTGTTCTTCTGATGTCCACTCAAAGGAAGCTGGCAATGAGAAGCACAGTGATGTAGGAAAACTTTCCTTCTCTTAAATTTAGAAGACAGCAATAACCTATGAAACAAAGAAAAAATAACAAAGAGGAAAGTTTTATTTTCAGCACACTCTGGGTGCATCAAACCGCAGCGGGTCTGGAAACACACCTCACATTCAAAATTTGCGCTTTTTGTAGTTTATGGAGTCCTGCCTGTTTTCATAAGATAATGCACATTCATTAGCTTGCTGGTCTTGCTGTAAGAGGTGTCTTCTCCAAAGGGAGAGGGGGGTGTCATCTTCTCCTTTATTGGTTGTGAAGAATCTCCCCCCACACTAGATGATGGGTCTCCTTTGTTCGCAGAGACCACCACGTATCAAAGAGGCCTTTGTGCACAGGGTCCTCTGCATGTTTATTTTAAGTACTTGGTATTTTCCCTCCCCCTTCGTAAAAGACCCTTGATGCCAGGCCTGACAGTACTTGGTACATTACAATCTTTGTGGTACACCTATAAATTTCCTATAAAATCACAGCAATATAAAAAGAAACCCTAAATAAAGGAAAGAGATCCTATTCTAACTCAACTAATCTTGCTTGTAATAAGACCGTGTTATTTTATTTATCACAGTGAGACTGTGTTCCCCTATTGCTCTGAAACAGGTCATGAGATTGCACAGCAAAGTAGCATTGGAAATGTTAATTCTAAAGTATGTGCTGTGGGAAGAGCAAGTGGGAAATGATGATACATGAGCAGCATCAACAAAACATCAGCATATGCTGTGATTACTGAGAGCTCAGGCAGATCTCTTTACTACTTAGGGAAGTTCTTCTCCTCCATAAGAATCACATGAGAGGTTTCCCCGTTAGGCAAAAATAATAGTGCAGAAATTTGTGAAATGTTCATTAAGTACAGTAAGTGCAGGAACTCTGGAAGCGACTAAATGTCACTTTGATGGATAGACTACAGTAGATTATACTCAATAAATCTTCATGATCTCTGTGTGCACTGTCATTCAAAGGGAATTGTTATTCCTAACTAAATAGCTACTGAAAGTCTAAAAGGTCCGCATGTTATGCACTGTCATGTCCTGAGTTACTGAGCCGTGTAACACAAGTCAGTGTGGAGATGAAGAATTAACACTCTTATTGGACCCTCACAAAGATGAAGTTGGGTCAGATGGAATGACAGTGCTTTCCCTGCATGTGGTTCCAGAGCCAGCTAGGGTGGCTGTGAGTTGCACCTAACGTCTAAGACTTCATAAGGTCTAGACATTAGCTTCTAGACCAATGTAGAGTCATTTGACCATGTGTGAAAGGAAAAGGGGAAAAAAGAGAAAGTATATTTTTAAAAAAATGGATTAAAAGTGCCGTGGAATTAAAGCAGAGCCCAATTCAAAATTGTAAAATTCAGTTGGCTTTCACCATATTAAAGTTTGGGCATAATTTAAAGACTTTGAGGAACTGCTGGGGAGTTCTTTAGCAGATGAGACAGGGTAGGAGGGATAGCAAGGCAAATATGTAAGTGGAACTAAATTTGTTTAGATAGGTGATGTCTGCGAACAGGGATTACTTTGTTCAGCTTTTGACCAAGATATTGGGAGTCATATATGATCTCATTTAAAACTCATCATTAGATTCCATACCTTATCTGTGTCCATGGTTGTGACTAGGATAGAAATAGGCTTCCTTACTTTCTAATTGCCTTCATTGCACCATAGGTAGAAAGCAAACATGATGGATGTGGGTGCAATATTCCAGGGCCAGAATGAGACATTTGTTGATCATGTCACTGTATAATATCAGAGCACATAAAAGCATACAGTATTGAAAAATCTAGCCACCTAATTTCCTGGAATCAGTACTAATTAAAAAAGAAATTAGAGTGGGGAGTAGCTTAAGAATATCCAACTATTTCTATGAGGATAACTGCTTGCAGAAAAGGACACATGAGTAAATGTTGTGTTTGAATTGGCAAACGTTTATTGTACAGCTTCAAGGCTGCTGAAAAAAATAAATTCACCTTTTTCTTTTTTAACCAAAAATGTGTTTATTCTTCTTTCTGCAATTTAGTACACAATAGCCTTAATAGATACAATACAAGACTGCTGGATCAGGTCCAAAATAAACCTACAATGACCAGCTGCTATAATTGGAATATCTGAGTTTGAACATGTTAGTTCATCAAATTGTCCTTCTTGCTCCTTTTTGCAATGTCTATTGGCAGTGCACCTGAAAAGTGTCCACATCCAGATTGTCATTGGCACAAAGTGGGGAAGTAGAACTCCTGGCTGAGGGAAGACTGGGTTCCTAACTGCAACACTGCAAGTAGTACAAGAGGCTTGTGGAGGAGTGAAGTGGAAGCCCTGGGTTAGAAGTAAGCAGACATTGTGGAACATGCCTACTCTAAAACCTGTGCTTTTCTGGTATCACTATCTGCTTCAGCTGGTGCTAAAACCATGTGGAAGAGTATTACCCACCTCTTAACCTTTCCTACCCTTACTGAGGTGAACAGTGATGGAGAGTATGCACTAGAATAGCTATTTAATCTGGATCTTTGACTGCGGCTCTGCAGAACTGGTTATGTTGTCTTCCTTAATCTACTTCACTTTATTTTTAGGTTGTGACTGTGAAAAAGCTAGCAGATTGCTGGAGTCAATTTTCAAGAAAAGCCAGTGACAGAGTAAGAATTTCTGCCAATCTTCTTAACTTGCACTGAAAGCCTGCAGCTTCTCAGGTTGCAAGAGCACAATACTGAGGAAAAAAATGGCAGCCATCAAAGTAAGCTTTTAACATGCTAGCTTTTGTGACTGCTTGTTTCTCACAGAAATGCCCAGACTTAGCAGGCATAACTTGGGAACCCTTCCTTCCTTCTCAGTTGCTTGTCTGAGTCACTGACTTTGTGAAAACTATTTTTCTTTCGGGGGGTCTCTTGGAATGGTTCTTCCCCTGATACTGCTGCTTGTTGCTCCTTATTGCTGAAGAGGTGGAGAACTGACATGACTGATTATTGTAATTGGACTTCTCCATGAAGAAGGACCTTGCTTCTGGATTTAACATGCATATGGAAAAAATCAGAGGAATGTGGCCCTGCATTTTTGGTAGCTTTGTCCAAAAAGAGTGAGGACTCTAGATTTCTCTGCTGAAAAACTCTTCTATTCATAACCCTCTTCAGAAGGACAGAAAGATGCTGGCCTATGACCATGGAAAACTTTTCCAGGAAAGCAAGTTTCTCATAGTTTCATAAGTATTTTCTCACAGTTTCAAAAGTACTTTCTCACCTTCTTGCCTTACTAGAAGTTTGTGTAAGCTGTGATGTGAACTGTAAGGAAAGTACTGCTGCTGTGCTCCTAAACATGTCCTGTAGGTACTTGTTACAGGATTGTCATGCAGTACATGTCGAGGATCAGAAAATAAGAGCCTGTGTATGGGAAGTAATAGCTCTTCAGTAGGATGTGGCAGAGCAGGGTCAGGTTTTGCCTTTTGTTACAGGGAAATCTTTACTAAATTCATTATGGGTTGACAAGCATTGCTGGTGTTGGGAATTGGCTTTGGCTTGCTATGAGGCTGCAGTGACTCTTGTGGCATAGTGATTTAGGACTCTAGTAGCAGCACACGGCTCTGTGTTATGGGGTTTCCTGCATAGTGGACCTGCTGGTCTTGGAAAAGCTTGCTCGATAATTCAGGACTTGTTCCTCAAGTTTTTATGGCCTCTGCAAAAATATGCCTGCAAATGTGCACAGGTTTCATGCTCAAAACATAAAAAATATCTGCTGGTTTACTTTCAATTATTTTTGATGCTGTGGAAATGAGATGCTTAGAAATAAATAAGATGGCTGTTAACATTGGGTTTTTTTGGTTTTAATGGCTTGTACTAATTAACTGGGTCCTGTCTAGTTTCACTTGAGTGGGAGTGACACAGGCACAAAGATCACAGGATGGCATTTACATTAGTCTGTTTCATTAAACAGGAAAAGATTCCATTTAGCAAGAGACACCTCCAAGAAAAACAATGCCAGAGGGAACAAAACTATTTCTGTGCCAGAAGAGAAAAGGGCTTCAATACAGTAGTCTAATTAAGATGGTTATCTGCTGGTAAACAAACATAGCTGACTCCTGTACAGTGGACAGGGGAATTTAAGGCGGAAAAGTATTGATTGAGTCTGGAAGAAGAGTCTCAACAATGCACCAGATAAATATACATGCTTTCTCTGTCTTATTCTTTCACATTGAGCAGATCTGATTGTGTTGGGGAAACTTTTTTCCCTCATTTGTGTTTTTTTTTTTTTCCTATCAGGCTTTTTGTGTAGGAGTTTGCAGAAATGGATTGGCAACATGGGTCAGCCAATTCAGCTCTTCAGTGAATCACTTTGTTTAATTTCTTATTCTTGGATTTTGTCAGCTCTGAAAATACACTATTGGTGCTGCCTTGGTTGAAATTTCTCTGCAAATCCCTGATGTATGACTTAAGCCTTCTGCAGATGGTGGTAATGCTGACCAAAATGACACTAAAGAGTTGTTTTCTCTTTTCTAAAGCCAAGCAAGAGCATTTTAAACAAGAAGTGTGCAGCTATTATGATTTTAGGTGGCTTTTATTGCTGGTCTATAAAAAGGGATGAAAGCCCTTTGTCTGCCTGTTCCACTTGTCTAATTTGAAAAAAATAAGAACTAAAACCTCCTCAGGAACTGGTGGGTGTAACTGTTGCCTTGCCTCAAAATCTCTCAGAAATCATAACTTCATGAAGGGACAGGTGCTTTAGTTTTGGTGTGAAGCCCTATTTGGACCAAAGGCACTCAGGAGTGTGAAGACTGATGAGGCTTCACCAAGTGCTGCCAAAGGCTGAAAGAGCAGTGTCCAGGCAACCCTGAGGATAGGCTGGATGAGGATGTTGCAGAGGGCATCCACCGCAACCTGTCCAGTGCTGCACACTGGGAAATTGTCCCTGGTGAATTTATTTCATTTGGGTAAGTACATTGCCTCTTGTGCTGTAAATGATCAAAACATTGTAACTAACTTTTTGTCATTTTAGGAATAAGCTGAAAATATGTGTGCATCTTTCATGAAGAGGTATCCAAGCTAGGATACCAAGGTGAGGTAGACTACAAAGAAACATGGCAGTAGGGTAAAAAGCAACAAACCTTTGTTTAGTCAGGTCTTCCATTACCCAAAATTTCTGTTACTACCTTGTAAGTTATGAAATAAGTCATCTGGGAAGCCATGGGAAATACCTCTCATCTGTGAACACAGGTAAGGCAAGGAGCCAGGTTATGCTCAAGTCATGTGGTGGGTAACAAGAACCACCCTCTCCTTCTGCTACTCTGGTTTCTGTAAGTTTCTCATGATTAATAATTCAAAGATGAAGCTTATTCAATGAGGTGTGTTGGGTAAAGCTGAATGGTATTTCTGGGTGAGATAGTCTCGATAGTTTGGCCCCAATATCCAGCCAAGGTGTGGGAGTGCCATGTTGTTTAATTGATGACTCACAGGTCATAAATAATAGTTAGCTGAAGAGGTAGCTGAAGTGACTAGCTCACAGACAGAATCCATATGTTGAAATATGTTTGCATTAATTTTTTGCCAAAGAGCCTTGAATAATGAGCAGATTAGTAAAAATCAAAGCCTTTATGGATAATTTATGAACAGGAACAAAACAAGGTAAGTTATGAACTTCAGAGAGTTCTCCTAGTGGTACTGATTGGCCTATGGAATTTAATCAATGCCTAATATTTTAGATATTTTAAAAAAATGTAACTTAAAAGAATACAGTTAATCTGGAAAGGTGGACAAGTCAAAAAGATCAGATGGTGAAAGAAATGTTATGAAATAATAGACAAAGGATCTAGTTGGTGTATGTAAAGTGGTCTCTGATTATGCCTTGTTGTGTATATGACATCTCTTTTCTGCAGAGGCTTTTGGACTATATCCAGTGAGAATAAAGGAATGCCATGGGGACAAGCAATGTCCATAATTTAGACTAGACTGGCAGATCAGACTGTGAGCAAGAGATAGAGACAGAAACTTCACCACATCTGGCAGAGAAACCTGAAGTGTCAAAAGTTTAAAAACAGCTGTTTAAAAACCTAGCAGAGAATTGGCACTGGGGAGGGAAATAAAGAACTGTCAGTTAAAAAGGGCTTCAAAGATATGATTTTTAGCACACTTGTTAAATGTGGTTTTCCCCAAAGCAGCCATCCTGATGGATTGGATAAAGGCAACTTGCAAAACTGTATCTCTTGGTATGTACAAGAGGGGAGGGATTACTGTTTTGACTTTCTTCCAGAGACTCCTGGAAGAAAAACCTCCTAGCAGCTTTTCTCCCTCCCCACTGCTTCAGTCAGGCTTCACATGCCTTCAGTCCATGTGCCAAGCAATCTGCCAGCCTCACATTTACTCTCCCTCTTCTTGTCATGAGCGCTGACCTCTAGTACTTGCATTAATGAAACTTTTCCTGAAGCTAAGATTATTAGATTACTTAAAGCATGAAGTGGCTGAAAAACATTGCAGAGCATAGGTTGATCGGGAAGCATATTACAGACGCAGAGAACATCTACTCTGACTTCCTAAGGGCCAGAGTTTTTAAAGGGCTTACAAACCAGCTCTTGTTAAGGACTCTTTCAGCATTTTCTCAGCAAAGACGAAGTTGTTTCTAAAGTACTGCAATCTGTTACATGAAGGCAATGAGTGATTTGCTAATGCTACTTGAAAATCTTGTGTGAACTCTTTGCTTTCTAGGCTTTGCCATGCAGAGCATTTATTGAAGTTTATTCTCGTCTCATTCCACAGCTCTCTAGTATGACTTCTTCCCAAATCAAGCTGCTTTATATACAAGATCTTTTGTTGGAATATGATAGGCATGGCATGATGTGGATTTTAGGTAGGACCTTTATACAGGTGGTGAAAAATTGCTTTCAAATGGAGTGCGGAGGATTTCTAGCAAACAATATCTTTGAGCGTTTTAGTGTTTTGATGCTTGCTAACAATTTCAAATTGACCTGAACATCTCCTAGCCTCCTTTTCCATCAAACAGGAAACATGCAGTGCTGCAGGCCTTGAAAACTCCTGCTTTGCTTTGAAGTCTGGCGGAGTGAAAAGCCCATTTTCCTTTAGCTGGCAGGCATTCAGTCCCAGCCTCTCAGTCCATCTCATGGGCAGAGATGCACCGTGAGTTCACTCTCTAGCAGCACATGTGAGTGAAGCACAGCAGTCTGATGGCACTGAGTGAGAGCACTATCAGTTATCGTGGTTGCTGGGCATTGGCAGGAGGTCAGAATTGTGTGCTGGTCACAGGTTGGTAACACAATTTCAACTAGAGAAGAGATGGAATAAAAGCACTGCTTCTGAAAAGAAAATCAGAGGTTTCTTCAACTTTGGTTTAAGCAATAACATCGCTGCTAAGCCTTACTGGAAATTTTGTGAAAGGACAGTTTTAGAAGGAGTAAGCCTTCACTTTTGTGTTTAGGAAAAAGTATATTGTAAATGTTTCTCTTTTATGTTCCCTTGGAATCTCATCTTTTACCTACTGCCAGAAATTGAGCTTCCCAATCTAACCCTTTATTGATCGTGAAGTGCCACCATACTATGCTGATTTGTCTCATCACTCGTGGCAGTGATGAACAGGTCAGTTAATGTGCTATGGGATAGTAACCTTTGCATGTGTAAGATTACAGTCCTATTCCAAAGCAAACCCCACAGGATTGGTATGCTTGATGCTCTCTCCTCCAGGAGGGCAGCTCTGTCCAGAAGGGTCACAAATTTTCTGTAATGTTTTGCCAAATGTGTATGTGTCTCTTTGGGGAAATACTCATTCTTCCTCCAGCTTCCAAGAGAGTTACACACACATAAAAGGAAGTGAAAATGCCAAAACTATACAGGGCCTCCTTTTATTATCTCACTAGGCGTATTGTGCACTTTCATGTCTGCTGTGCTCCAGGCTATATTGCTCTGGTACTTTGATGAAAAGCAGTTTCTTTGATTCATCCTCAGCTTTCTTTTCCATAATACCTGAGTAACAACAATTTGTAGTGGAACAAATCAGTATGAATCTAGGAGCAAGTCCTCCTGAATGGCTTTAGCATCTGCTTTCTTAAGGGAAGTCTTCTGAAAATATAGACATCCAGCTTGCCTCCTAATTCAGTGCCAAAGTATTCTGACAGTGCTTGTCAGAGTTCAGCTGCTTTGGGAAAAGGCACCATGAGTTTGGAAGATGTTGAGATACATTGGCCTCCTTCATTGATCTTCTACTGACTCCTCACACCAGGAGCAGCCATGCATTTGTTGTCCATCTCAGTCTGTAAGGAAAACACACAGATTGTGACACAATGCTGTTCAGCTGTGTGGCCTTTTTCATCACACTACATTGCTGTCTTTGGAAAGAAAGAGAAACAGTGAGCTTTGACAGACAATGACGTTTACATGTGTTGACTTGCTAAAAGAAATGT
The DNA here is from genome assembly GCA_013396695.1 of Sakesphorus luctuosus. NCBI lineage: Eukaryota > Metazoa > Chordata > Aves > Passeriformes > Thamnophilidae > Sakesphorus > Sakesphorus luctuosus. Next base: position 144,005 of record VWZD01010230.1, read on the forward strand.
GTCTATATATAGTTATTTGAGTAAAGCCAAATGGGATATTCTTCAGGAAGGGAGGCACATGGGTGACTTGCAACGTAAAAGACAAAAAAACCCCAAGGCTCAAAAAAACCCCAAACAGGGATGCATTGAAGAAGAAGAAGGAAAAAAAAGGATGGTATTTAAAAGTTTGCAGCCCTTCAACTGGTATTCTTTGCTTTCAAAATGCCAGTGCCTGGAACTGTGTGGATTGCACTGGGTGCCTAAAAAGCAGTTTTGTCTGGTCTTGAGCGTGCTGCAGGAAATGATGCAGGAGATGCTGTGTATTTCGTTTGCAGCTGTGTGCCTGAAAGAACCTGAGATTTAGTCAAATGCTTGCTTTCCAGTCACTGGCTGCACACATGAAATAAGCTGACAGGTATGTTACCGTGCCACTAAACAAGGCATAAACCCAGGCTTGGGGAGCCTCCTCTGATATACCAGGTAGTAGTGGTCTGGTTCGGAGAGGTTCTCTGTGGGAGCTGGATCACACTTCTGGGGCTCCCTGGTATGGGGTGTAGGCAGAGTGGGGTCAGGATTTGGTTGGGCTCTCTCTGTCCTCCCTGCTGTGGGTGGAGAGAATCTCATACGTAGCAGAACAAAACCAGAGAAAAGGTGCAACAGCCTGCTGGCCTCTGGGACATCATGGGCCAAAAATAGTTTTATAGAATTCAGTGGAAATCCTATGCTGCTCTCAAAGCCTGGGAAAGGGGAGGAGAGAGAGGAGTGAGAGATACAGCTTTAGAGGTAAAGAATGTGAGTAGTGCCTCCAGACTTTGCTGGAAACTCATCTCCATGTGAATGACACTGATGGATCAAGTTAATAACAAATAATTATAAAATGGATTGCTTCCATACAAAATGCTCATGTTTTTACAACAGAGGGGAGAGAAAGGAATGGCTGGGATCTGGAGGGAAGAGCAACGACAGTGTTTAGTTGATCAGAGAGACTATGAAATCTTGCCACAGACATCTGAGCTCTAGCTCAGGGAGGAGTGAGTAGGATACATCTAGAAAGAGCTCTTTAGATGTGATAGTCAGCAATTATTTTTAATTTCCCCCACTTCTTTGTCCTTGAATGCCTCATAAAAATTTCAGTATCAGTCTGGTTGAGACAGTGTGTGAGAGAATGGCCTGATTTGTTCTTAGCTACACAAAGTCAGAGTAGTGTGCATATGTGTGACAGGGAGTGTGTGTGTTGTCTGGGGAAATGGGAACAAATCCCACTTAATATTTGTAAGGGGAGAGGTAGATATGACTATTTGGCTTCAGTGCATTTTACGTGGTAGGGTTACTGGTAGCTATTGGTCTTTCTTCTGATCTCCAGTCAGAGGATTTTGGGGCTGTGGCATGCTTGTGAGTTTTTAGGGCAACAAACATCTGACCTAGTACCAGAGACACTAGTCACAGCCTTAGAAAATACCAATACCATCCATGTGAGTGAAGCTAAAAGCCTACCTATGCTCTAGGAAATGATAGGAGGTAATAGGCTCACAAGCAGTTTGCATGAACAAGGTACCTGACTCATTTGCCCATTTCACAAGTGCACAAGGTTCCTTTGTGGATGAATAACTAGATTACTCCCCATTGTTTTCCTCTAAGACCATTGGCTTGCCAAGCTGGCCTAAGAGATCAATGGTAGCACCAGCTAAACGGCCCATTATTCCAATTCCTGTGGTCCCCTTCTCGGTGCGGTTTGTTGTTAAGATCAGTGCTGTCAGTGTGAGGATCAGCGAGCCAGACCCAGGTCATGGCTGTCTCCTGCCCCACTGCTTTCCCAATGTGACAGAGCAGCTGCAGTTTGAAATATTCGCTCCATTTAATGTCTCTCTTTCCTCGTTCTATAGCCTTGAAAAGCATTGTTTTGTCCCTCAGCATGTATTTTGGAGATGAAGAGTGTCTCTTGTTTCAAAAAGTTGATAACAACTAAAGTCACAGTCTAGAATTACAAAGTTTTTGTTTTTCAGTTTGCTAATACTGTGCTTTAGCTTTAAAAAACCAGTTTTGAATGAATGATTCAGAAGTACCTCATTTTATAAGGCCAAAATGTAATGAAATTACTGACAGGTTGATTGAACATAGTGTTTGACAGTTTCTCTGAATTGGTTGCTTGAGGTATGGACACTTAGAAGTGTTTCTTATACATTAAATGGGGGAGGAAAACAATGGGAAAAGTTAAAATTGCATAGTCTTAACATAAACTTTCACGAAAACAGAGAAGAAATAGGTTTGTGTGGGAATGCCAGCGTCTGAGAACAGTAATTAAGATCAAAGGAGGTAAGCACAGCAACCACTTTAATTTCCCTGTAGCTGAAGCAATGGGTGTTTTTTTTGCCAGCTCCTGGTTTTCATTCGGTAAAGTCTTTTATTGTAAAGAACTGAAGAAAAGAAAAGCAGCTTTGCTGCAACTGACCAGAGGCAGGACTCTGGACAAAGATAAATTTTTGCTCTTTTAGAGCAGTAAGAACTCTGAAGAAGCTGGGATAAATATAAGCAAGAGGCAGAAAGGTGTAAGGGACAGCTGGGCATAGGACTGGCCTGGAATGAAAATGCAGAGTGTCAGTAGAAATGCAGGGCTGTTCTTTCAGAACTAGTAGATGTCAACTTAGATAATATGACACAATTGAATGCAGAAGATTCCAACAGAAAGGCTGCATAGGTCACATGCCTAGAATAAAGCATCTCCAAATTTCTAGTCAAGTAAATACATCTGAGGTCTTAAGCATTCAGTGGCTCTCACATGAGAGCTCTTGGACACATCCTCTGTTATTGCTTCCTTTCCCTCATTCCTTACAATGAATTGATGTTTTTTTCCCTAAAATCTAGCATATAAAAATAACTATTTTATTTTGTCTTTTTCATGCTTCTAAGAAAAGTCTGTACCATTATGATAGAAGGAAACTTTGCTGTTCCTTTGTTTTCTGGGTGCCTGAAGGGAACAGCCAGCTCAGTCTGAGCTTAGGGATTTTCCTCTGCAACAGTTTCACCTACACTTCCTTTTTTTCCAAGTGTCAGCTAGTTTTTTCTAAGTAAAACACTGACAACGAAGCACATATCATAGTTGAAAAAGAAAATCCATAAATGATCTAAATGTTTGCTTCTTAAAATATGCTCCATTAACATGCTTCATTATAGCTCAAAATAATTTTTGAGTCAGTAAATGAAAAGAGGTCTTAGTCTGATAAATGCATTGCAATAATTCTGTACTAGAATAGCCTGACATGTTACATACAAGAAAAATACTGACAGCTTCATAGTGAAAGGAAATTGTCTGCAACTGAGTTAATGAAAGAGTGAGAAAAGAGGAGGGAATGCTTGTATTAAGCACAATATGACCATTAAACTAATGAGAGGAACATTATCTCACCATTAGCTTAAAGACTAGGAATTTATAGTAAACTAATGTTAGAATTGCATCAATTTTTGTTTCTATTTCCTGGTGAAGCAGAAAAAAATAATCCCAAACCACAGGAGTCATTATATTATATGCACACTCATGAATTTGCATGAATACATGACAGTTTACATTTGTAATGTACACCTTATGCCTGGGAAAGTTTGAATTTTCTTACTTGTTCTGAATAGTCTGAACATGACTGAAGGTAACACTTGGCTGACACTGTTCAAACTGCATGGCCTGGATGTTTTCATCTGAGCTCACCACACTGTTCCCCCCTTACAGCGGAGTGAGGGGAATAGGGACTTTAGGACATGAGCTATTTGATTGAATTTTTTCCTGAATAAATTAAAAAAAAAAACTTGGGGACCTCTACAAACACCCGTTTTTCTCCATGGACTACAATGTTCACACTGTCTATCTTATGCTTGAATGTAAACACATTTAGTCAGATGAATGCTATACTAGGATTTGAATTCAGTTCATGCATGATTATACTTAGGTGTAGCTATCTGGATATAAAAGAAGCATTTAAATTCCCATTATAGCTAATTAAGAATCTAGTCAGAAAAATGTGTTCAAGATGTGATATCTTCTTGGGATATTGCGTCTAAACCATCAGTTTTGGGTGATCAGGAGAGGAAGAAGTGGTTTAAGCTAAAAATGAAGTTTCAAACATCCAAACCATGATCATCAAAATTAAGCAAGGATAACCATTCACATCCTCAAAAGTATGAATGACCATTTTCCCTGCTGTTTTGTCCCAGCTTCTGCCAAACAGTGGTTTAAAGACTTTTTAAACCAGAGCCAGCGTCAGAAATACCATGTGAATAGACACTCAATAGTCACTTACCCTTTGTGAGCTTGGCTAGTCTCTGTAAATTCATTTAACCACCCCAGTATCCTACTGTTTTGTGGAATAAAAACCTTATAATCCAGTGGGGTTATAAGGAGGTACGTTTATTCTGGTCCAGGACGCATGGGGGATAACTCCTCCAAAAACATGCGCACCTAGTTGAGTTAACAATGGGTTTATATGCAAGTAAGTTATACATATTTGTTTTTCTTTCATGCATAAACATTATTTTCTTAGAGAAAGCAGGGTTATTATAATGAGTCTCAAGAACTGATTTCCATTTTCTCCACCTCAAGCCACTCCTTCTTGCACCTGTGCTGTTCCTCCTGGTAATTCAGAGTAGTGGTCTTTGAGGGTCTTTAGGGATGAAGTCAGGCATCTTCCTCCTGTGAACTTTTTACCTTTTGCTCAGAACTGGTTCAAACCAGTCTTGTTGGCAACTTTTGCTGGTCTAATTGGACCTATCTTGTTCTTTTGACATGTTTTCTGATTTATCATGGGGTATCCTGGCTGTTTTAATTGGCCTGGGCCTCTTGGTATTGCACCTTCAAGGACAGTGAGTGGGTTTTGCTACATGTTACACAGTGATCTAAGCAATTCCATGATAAGTATAGAAGTATAAGCCTAGGTAAATAAGCATAAATAGAATAAGCATAAACAAAATAAGCATCATAAGCCCTAAGTAAAATAAACATAGGCTCCTCCTTTCCCTCCCCCCCATCACTACTGCTTTAAATTCTACCATATACTAATGCACTATCCCCCAAAATTAACCAATTTCTTTGTTTAAAACTAGTAGTTTGAAAATCTTTGGAAAACTTGGATGTCATGGAGAATGATTGTTCCTCATACCCCTTTTTGGGCACCAGTCAGTACCATTTTTTTCTTGTCATATTCACTCAAACAAGCATATTTTTCATGCTAAAGTTTAATCTATGCATATATCTTTCCAGCTGAACCAATTTCACATCTTTCTCTGTCATCCTTCTCTCTTTGCAATTATAGTATCTCCTAGTCTTTTATTTGACATGGTCTGATCTTGGCAACATGCTGTGTTGTGGGATGAACATGTTGTGGCTTAGGGCAGTGGCAAAATGCTTTTTGCTCTCAAGTCCTTTTTCAGAGAGTGATGATACTTGGTTTTCTTTGTGTTGCCTCAGACCACTCAGCTGGCATTCTTTAAAAGGTATCCACTATGACTGCATATTTGCTCCTACCTAACACAAGCCCATTCAATATATACGTATAGTTAAGGCAGATTTTTTTCTCAAGTACCTTACTTTTGTTTTGAGAACCTTGAGCTTCACCTGCCACTTCATGTTTGGGTCACTTGCAATACTGTGAGATTCTTCCACAACTACTCACTGATGGTTTTAATATTTCCTACCAAGAATTACTTGTTACTGGAAAATACCCACATTGTTACACTTCCCACCTCCTGGATTGTGTTTGGATGTGTTGAGTGACACAAAACACACCTCATAGATGTGTGGGGCCTTGGTAGGGGGTAGCAGGGGGTAATCTCAAGGTTCCTCACCTGCCTTACTAAGAGATACGATGAAAGATTTGAAAAACAGAACAATTAAAAGAGATACCTGAACCTTAGCAATGTTTTTTATATAAATGTTATCCCTTAAACTTTGTACCGTGTAAGCAACTGCATATATAGAAGGAGACTGTTCTTCTGAGGCTCTTACTCAGTTATGCTTAAACCAGGCAAAGATCTGTAGCAATGTTTTAGGCTTGACAACCTAAACATCCCATCGAAATATTGGAGACAAGATCAAATAAAATAGTAGATGATATCTACCATCCTAATTAGATGAATTTAATAAATAATGATAGGGCATTGGTAGTACAAAATTACTAATGGAATTAATGAGTGTCTGTAGATGCTCAGATAAATCCCTGCTGCAGTGCTGCCCTGATAAAGAAAAGGTGTTTGACAAGACTAAGTTGACTTGGTCTTTTAAGTAGGTTTGGTTTATGTGATAATTTCTCACCTGGATTTTATTGCTTTATTATTAATCCACAATCACTTTGACTTAAAAGAAGGCTAATTGTTTTATTCTTAAAAGCTGTGCGAAAGAACAGGGCATCCCCTCTCACTGCTTTTATTTAACACTGACTTTGAATGGTTGGAAATACAATTTAGGGTTAATCATAAACTGCAGTGTATGAGCTCAGGAATGTGAGATTAAACTATTACTTTATGCTGACAATATAATTTATTTACATCAGATCAACAAAAATCTTTTCCTTTTATGTTGGCCATGGGAACTTTAGGAAATGTTCCCAGCGTAAATCAATTGGACTGAATTTTGAGGTGATGGCAATCTCCCAAAGAATAAGAAAGACAAAACTAATCAATAGCACTTTTCAATGGCATTAGACTAGTTTTAAACAGTCAGATGTTCAGTTTCCTAGGAACAGTAATGAAATTGTTAGAGCTAATCTTAATCCTTTAATTATGGAACTGACTAATGACTTAAACAGATGGTAGGCTTTCCCCCCTCTCATTATGGGGGAAGGTTAATACAATTAGAATGAATATATTACCCAGCCTTCTTTCCACCCTGAGTACACTACCAGTTTCTCTTCTCACTCTCTTACTTTTCAAAAAAATTAATATGTTTCAAGTTCTTGGGGATTGAAAAAGAAACAAAAAAAAAGTCATTAAAGTAATTTAGGAGCCTTATACTACCCAACATTATGTTGCATTATATGCTTGCTATCTTGGGGGCAGGTGGCTTGATTGTTAAATCGTTAGTTTTTAGGGTCCTTAGTGTGGCAATAGAGAGAAGAGAATTAGTATCTTTGCTGCATTTATGAGGCATTTTGAATTCCAATATCTTGTCTTCTCCAGGACATTTGCCATGGTTGGAGGCAGCTGGAAATGCCTTCTCTCACAGGCAGAATTTTCAGCTTTAGTTAAGATGAAGTATGCTGCTAAGCCACCTCTGCTGTGGGAGGACCAGCACAGGAAGTCCTGGAAGTCTTGTGGAAGGTGATGAGTGTGTATGGCTTTCATATATCTTGAGGAGAAACCTGTGCTAAAGTGAAAGAAGCAGTTAATTAGTGATAGAGAGCAAAACTCAAGCATACAATTAAAGGACAATTTGGGACCCAATATTGTCACTGTGTTGAATCCTCCAGAACTCTTTCTGCTGGGGTGCTGTGGCCCCTTTCAGCAGGATTAGAAATGCCATGAGGAGAGAGAATTTATGTAAAAGTCTAGTTGCTGGTGTAGCTACCAACCACTGGCATCTCATAGTATTCAATCTAAAACCTCATGATACAGCTCTGATGATTTAGTTTTCTGATAGGCTTCACAGAAGACTAGTAGGAGGAAGTATTAGACTCATGTAAATAATTTTAATCTGTTCCCATAAGTATCCCTGTCACATTGCCTGTGAAGATACTGGGATAACTTGTGGGATTCCGCTGTGAAACCTCCTCTCAGTGATCCCTCTTCCTCCTTACTTTTCAGTTGTTTATTTTCTTCTGCTTCATCTCCTCTCTGTTTTTATTACTCTTTCTGCCAGCTAAATTTTATTTGATGTGTTTAAGTTAGTATGATTGGTAGTTTTACTCATTGTATGGTAATATCTGTTGCCATAAAAGAAATTGAAGAAAAACAAGAGGAATTGAAAATAATATTTGCCTTATTTCTGAGAATCTTGCTATGATTTGAAGAACAATTTGGTAAAAAGACAGCAGTGTCAGCAAACTGCTAAATGATAGCCTTAATGCTGTATTTCTGTCTTCCTGTCAGGACATTATACAGTATCTTTTTATTGTAGACCATATTTTAATAGGCATTTCTGATAATCTCATTTACAAATTCATCTATTATAAAGGGACATTGATTTTTACATTTACTTTCAAAATATTGCTGTTCTGTATAAGCAAGTGCTACATATATTCTACAACAACCTATTTGGAAGATCTTGTGTTGTAGCTGTTTGGGACTTGTAAAATATATTTGTGCACACTTGCATGGCAGTCTGCCACAGAGGCTAGGAATAGCATTCCTAGCTAGTTTTACTCCAGCTTCTGCATGCAAATATGAACAGAAGTGTTTTGCTGGATAGGCATAATATTTGGCGCATCTTGTCTCTTCTATGACTTATCCCTTTGGTCATCATGTTTCTTTGTTTTGCTGTGTTTCTTTTTCTAATTACCCCAAAGTCAGTGTTGAGAACTCATCTCTAACTTTTCCTAGTGCAATAAGAACTAAGCTGACCCTTTTCTGCCATAAATCTGATGATATGCTGTGTTGAAGAAGAAATTAAAGAAGAATATCAAAGGACATGGACAGCATTCCTCATGAGAAGGAAACACTTTTTTTTCTTGTGTGGGCAAGGCAGGGAATATTTTTCAGGAGAAAAAGAAATTCTAGAGTAAGGGAATTTAATAAACATCAAAGAAAATGGGATGAACATATTTTAGGTAAACAGACCACGGCAGCCTCACTGAAACCCACTGTTATGGGTTTAGCCAGGTAGGCCTAAATTTAGGCTTTAAAACTCAGATTTTGGCCTGAAATTGTCAGCTGCCTTGAGCTGGGCCGGGCTAGCTGACAGCTGACCTCTTCTAGCCAATGATTTTGTATTCCACACCATCTTACATCATCTCAATAGGAGTAAAATCCAGTGTGTGGGTGTGGCTTAGGCAGTTCCACCATGGCTGAAGTGCAGGGAAGACGTGTCGCCGGTATGATGCCCTGTTAGGCCTCGCTCCTGCTATTGCCACTCCTTGCCTTTTGTTTAAGTTCAGGGAAGTAGAAATATTTTGTTGTTACTCTTTCTGTTTCTTGCTGGGTGTCTTTTGGCTTTGGAGTGCTTATGAATCTAGAGTAATACACTTTCTATTAATTGGGGAGTGGGAGGTTATTTCTTGTTACATATAACTTGTGTGTGTGTTATATTGTAGTTTTCTTTTAATTTTCTCTTTTCTGTATAAATACATGTAGTTAGTTTCAGAAGAAACCTGGCTTTAGAGGTTTTTTTTTCCCCTCTCCTTCCTTTTTTTCCCCTTGGCTGGTTGGGGGGGAGGAAGAACCTTTTCTCTGTACTTGGGCAGTTGGCATTTTGCCAGCTCAACCCAAGACACCCACTAATGTCAGCAGCTCACCTTTCTCTGATGGAGAACTGCTTTGACACATGGATGAAATCTGGGTTCAGTTGAAGACAGCAGGACTTTTGCATGATTTTCATGGAAACTAATCTGGTTTCAGATTTTTATCTGTGCCCTAGATTGTTTTTTAAAATTAAATAAAAGATAATATAATAGATAAAATTTTTAGAAGGAATTACCATGTAGAATGTAAAATCACAACTTTTAAGATGGAAAGTATGTCTTTTAAAGATGGTTTTATGTATGTTTTTTGTAGAGAACCACACATGGAAAAGAAATAAGGATTCACAGCTCAATGGGAAGAATCACTGAATATTAAAAAGTTGTACTTTTCTATCATACCAGGATAAGACTAGCAAAAAATATTATGTGGGATTTGGGTTGTTTTAGATAAAAATGAATATATTTTAATTTTTGTTTAGTGAATTGAATTGAAGCCTACATTAAAAATGTAGTCTTGGAGTGATAAACATTGCTTTGCAAGTTTGGGTCATATTCAGGTCATACAGGAAAGAAGTGGAAGAAGCACTTGAAAAAATTAGAAAATTTGGTGAAAATTTTCATCTTTTAATAATAGAAGAAATTAACTCAAGAATTTGGCTACATATGTATTTTTTATTTTCTTTTGAGTTCAAACCCCCAAATCTCTTTCTTCTATACAAATATATTTTAATCTGGTGAAAACTGACAAAAGCTCTCTGGGTGGAGTGAGAAGCTATCAAGGTCAGAGGTTCAAAACAAAACCAAAAAGTCAGATAAGCTTTAAAACACTGAAAAATGAATATTTTCCCCACTGTACATCTTCATGGCCAACTTGGAGAGGGCAGTCCTGTGTCAGTGGGAAAGGTCATCAACCACTGTCAGAACAGAAAGTTATCTTTCATTTTGATTTCTGCTGCTGGATTATCCTGGCTGTTTTTTGGCCAAAGAAAGCAACACAGATAGGTGGGCATAACACTGTAATCCTCACAACTTCACACTTCCCAAGAGTAAAATGTGAGGTGCCATCTGTGTTCAGCGCTTGCTTTTTTCCTCAGGTGTGTGAGCTTTAACTAGAGGAAAAAGAAATTATCCTCTTTTTGTTACCAGATGTTTCCCCATGAGAGGTAAGATTTGGGTGCTTACAAAATGACTTGCTGGTGAGAAGAGTTTCTCCCTGCACTAGTTAAGAGGTTGTTTATGCTTTAACACCTGAGTGTTTAAATCCTTTCCAGACTTCTACATTTTCTGGTGTTTGTATGCAATCTTCATTTGCTAAAGAAAGACATAAGTCATAAAATTGTAGGTGACAAGATGCTAGGTAGTATAATCGAGAACATGATGATGGATAAGGGAAGAGAAGCTGACATCATCTATCTGGATCTATGCAAAACATTTGATATTATCCTGCATGACATCCTTGTCTCTAGACTGGAGAGACGCGGATTTGATGGGTGGACCACTTGGTGGGTAAGGAATTGGCTGGATGATCACACTCAAAGAGTTGTGGTCAATGACTTGATGTCCATGGGGAGAGCAGTGATGAGTGGTGTTCCTCAGGGATCAGTGTTGGGATGGGCATTGTTTAACATCTTGGTGGCAAGGACAGTGGGATTGAGTGCACCCTCAGCAAGCCTGGCAATGACACTCAGCTGTGTGGTGCAACTAACACGCCAGGGGAAGGAATGTCATCCAGAAGGACCTTGGCAGGCTTGAGAGGTGGGCCTGTGTGAACCTTGAAGTTCCACAAGGCCAAGTGCAAGAATCCTGCACCTGAGTGAGGGAAATCCCCAGCAGAAAGACAGGCTGGGCAGAGAATGGGAGGACTAGAGGGTGCTGGTTGGCAAAAAGCTTAATGTATGCTCACAGTCCAGAAAGCCAACCATGTGCTGGGCTGCAACAAAAGAAGTGCAGCAAGCAGGTCAAAGGAGTTGGATTTTCCCCTCTACTTTGCTCTCATGGGATCCCACCCATCCATCCATCTCTAGGGCTGCAACATAAGAAGGATATGGATGTGCTGAAGTCAGTCTAGAGGAGGGCTGCAAAAGAGATCAGAAGGCTGAAGCACCTCACCTGTAAAGACAGGCTGAGAGACTTGGGGTTGTTCAGCCTGAAGAGGTGGAGGGTCCAGAGAGACCTTACAGTAGCCTTCCAGTACCTAAAGGGGCCTGTAAGAGAGCTGGAGAGGGACTTTTTCTAATGGCGTTGAGTGATAGGAGAAGGGGGAATGGCTTCAAACTGAAGGAGGAGAGGTTTAGGTTAGATATTAAGAAGCAATTCTTTACTCTGAGGGTGGTAAGGAACTGGTTGCCCAGAGAAGTTGTGCATATGTTCTCCCCAGAAGTGTTCAGGGCTTTGAGCACCTGGTTTAGTGGAAGCTGTCCCTGGCCATGGCAGAGGTTTGGAACTAGATCTTAAGGGCCCTGCCAATTCAAATTATTCTGTAATGCTATTATATTTCTGAGATGAATTTGCATTTCTCTTTTCTGACTGACCATGTCTGTCTGAGTCTGTCTTCCATAATACAATATGTGTTTGTGTTTATCACTCACCAGTTGAGTAATATTTTTAAATGTCTGTATTATTTACCTGATGTATGTAAAATGTTTATGTTTGCAGAACATTTTATGAAAGATGTGAGGACAAAAGCAGAGATTGCATGACCTTGGTACATTTTGATTTATTGTAGAGCTGCATTAATTCAGTGTTTGGAGCCAAACACCTATAGTTTGGTTTTGCTTGCATTTTCAATTTTATAATGTATTAGACAACGTATTATATTATATACGTCTCTCAAGTACAGGGGGGAGTTAAGGAAGTAATTACTCTTCCCTCAAAAGTTTGGTGTAGTCCCTCATTTAACACTTCAAATCAATTCTCAAAACCAGCCTTGTGATTATTTGGCTGTGAGACTATTATAGACTTGTTTTGGATATCAACAGATGTCAGGAGTCAGCACAAGCCATTTTTTACTCTGTTCAGATGCTACTCAAAGGCCAATTTATAATGATGATATATATTTTTGTTTTATGAAATTGTGATGAATATTCCTTAAATGGGAAGATACAGGAAACTCTCCTTTCATATAATCACTGCTCTGTTTACTTTATTTAATCTCTTGAATATAAAAGTGTAGTCTTCATACTTAAAAGCATATCACCCAAGAAAATGGCAGAAATTGATTTTGTATCTTGAAAAAAAATTGAATAGGACCATCCGTTATTAATGCTTCTTAGCTTTTTCTTATGCAAGTTAAAGTGTCAGTGAAAAATTATGTAAAAACTCTAAATGGAAATTAAATTCAAGGGTACGGGCAGCTATGCAACTGTTCAAAATTCCAACATGAGACACCAAGCTGATAATTTTATAGCTGTTTATTGTAGGTTTGATTTTTTTTTTAATTTGTGTTTATCTTGCAGGCTAGAAAACCAGTTCTTATTGTGAGTTGAAAATCTCAATGGAGGCCTCATAAAAACTATTCTTGGCAAGGACATTAGTAATAATCATTAAGAATACGCAAAGAACCACACAAGCAGAAAGATTTTGTTGCACTCTGTCAAAGAGGTAGCAAGATGGGTAGTCCTTTTATAATCTCCGTACAGTGCTTTTGTATCTCCTTGTCCTTATCCATAGGCCAAGTTGGTACAAGGACCTTTTGTGCTGCAAGGGTTGATGGGAGTTTGGAGAAGTACTCCTGTGCCATCAGCAGCATCTTCCAATTCTAAAATCATGGTTAACACTGGAAGATGTTTTTCTCCTCTTCTCAGATATTTCATTATAAGATGTGTAATTATAGTATTCTGAATAAGCAGGTTTTTCTCAATATGAATATAGTTAATGTATATGTCCTAGCAATGGGATGCAAGGACAAAGACTATACAGGATAGGCCAGTTGTTCTGAAGGAATAAATTTAGAAGGTGCATGAGCACCTCTGTACCTTCTTATATCATGAGCTTTATTGCTATGCAGTGGGTGCATGAAGTAGAAAGATTTTAGAAAGATTTGCTTGACAACTCCAGCAAAACCTGTTTTGAGACACTGTACAAAATCATTCATGTGTCTGTGCACATCTAGAAAGGGCATGGTAGTCCACTTTGGTATAAGAGGCAGTCTCTGCAGAGCAGGTACAGAGTTTTAGCCAAATACATAGCAATGCCATGTAAATCAAAAATTCTAGACCTTAGAATGAAAGGGGGTTTTCTGTGTGTGGGCAGTTTTGATCAGAGGAACAGAGTTATATGCTAACTCAATTTAGATCTGCAGCTAAGACATGATTCTTCCACCTTCCTCTAGTCAGTCTTCTTGAAGATAAACAGTTTTCTGTCAGGTCTTAGAAGGAAATAAAAAAGGGAATTTTTGATGTCATGTTAATGGTTATAGCCAAGGCACATAAAATGGAGAGCTGTCCTTGGAGACAGATTGTTAGAGAAGAAATGTTGTAACAGGCTGCCGAGGGAAGTGGTTAAGTCACCATGCCAAGAGATATTTGAAAGATGTATAGATGTAGCACTTAGGGGAATGGTTTCATGATGGACTTGATCTCAGAGGCTTTTTCCAACCTAAATTATTCTACGAGTTTATGACTGTGGGTGTCTGTCTCCATGATAGGGGAAAAAAGGCACTAGTCATAGGGCTCAGATAGGCAATAGTCTATAGATCAAGTTGCATATGGAAAACAGCTTTAGCCCAAGTTACTGCAGTTTAAAATTACTGAAAAAAATGACCAAACATATGGCTAAGTTAATTTAGTGTTTTCTCTTGAAATATAAAGTCATTGTTAAATGAGTGTGTAAGAGGCTGGGAATTTCAAAGCAAAGAGATAAGAATGTGTAAGATAGACATTTTTTTCTTGAGCACAGGGTAAACATTTTTGGAAAGAGCTCAAGATCTCACTGAATGAATAAGCTCTTCAGAGGATATATCTCAGATATGCAGAAAGACTATAAGCAATGGCAAAACTTATGAAAGAATGAGAAATAAAGGACTGCCTTGAGGACTGATGAGCTCCAGTGGAGCTTGCACAGGATAAAAACCAGGAAGCATTCTACCGCCACTGAAAAAAATTATGGAAGAGTGGGAAAGAAATAGCCCCTATTTTCCTAAAAAAATACTGTGATGAAACAGACTTTAAAGATAGTGTCAGAAGGGCCCTTCTCTTTTTTTCCTCCCCAAATACACTGCTGCATTTTTAAAGAAAGGTAATGTTAGGATATATGGGCAAAAGGCAACAGTTCCTGGTCTCAGGTAAACGTTTCTCTGTGACCCTTTTGAAGCAAAGCACAAGAGCAAGGTTATAGCTCTGCAGAGTGTAATACTTCTATTTAAAAAAAGTATTAAAAGTAATCTGAACAACCATTCATCCTGTTGTGTGACCTCAAATGCGGGCAAGACTTTTTAGACAGACTTTTAGACTGAGTTTGGAAAACTCTAAGACCAAGTTTGGAAGAAATTCAATGGGAAAAGGGGCAGGGGAGGAAGTCAGCCTGGGTTGACTATCCAGTAAATTGCACCACTTGAGGAATCTGGCATTTTTGGTAAGATGTCAAGAAAATAAGTGGAAACAATTGCAGCAGGTCTAATCTTTTGGACATCAAAAAAGTGTTTGTTATTGTCCATTTGTTGGAGGAAAAAATCACTTGTATTTGGAGAGATGCGACTACTCCAAGAACCACATGGTATGTAAAGAGCTAGTTGACAGGAAAACCATGGTGCTGATGATTAAACTTTAGACCTTCCCTTTTAATGAATAATCTGTCTTGGAGCAGATACATTTAATATTCTCGCTAGGTCCCTGATTAAAAAAATATGGGGAATGTCATTAAAGCCAACAAAATTTGGATACGGAAAAAAATGAATGATCTTGACAGTCTAGGAGAACAAAGACAGGGAGGGTGAGATTTAGTAGCACAGTGTATAAGACCTTTGGCTCTTGAGACTAAATGAGAATTTTGTCTATAAACTGGGGCCTCATCAGCTAGAGATGACAAAGGTTAAGATGGGTAAAAGATGTCTGTGACCCATAGCATGATGGGAAAGACTAATGCTATCCCATAGTCTGCCAGAACAGAAATGGAGGAGAGCTGTAGTAGAACAACAAATCTTGATGCCATTGTATTAGGCCCCAATAGTATCTACATCACCCAAACTACTGGTGGCTCATGTTTGAAAGAATAACTTAGGCTGGAGCACAAAGGCCACCATCATGATCAAAGGGAAAGAAGTGATGTGCTAGCATGATGTGGTAATGGGGGATCATGAAGCAAGCCTTCCAAAAAACTAGTAAAGGCTGGTTTGTTAGATGGATCTTGGTACATTTATGGGAGTGATTATGATATGGCTGCCTGCAATAGCAGGCAACAGACTTGATTTCTCAAATTGTGCTCCAGCAATGTGTTTCTAAGCAAACCAGCAGACATGGATGGGAAAGGCCACCATTTACTGTTATTGGTGCACAAAGGCAGAGCCTAAATGGACCCTTATTTCACAGAGGAATGTTCCAAAGGTATTAAAATCCACAAACCTGTCATCACAGACATGGGTCATCACCACATAGTACAATCACAGACAGTGAAGCTGTAGGCATCAGACACTGAGTGATCTAATCTGCAGCTGAAGGCTGTAGAGTTGTCTGTGTCTTCTTTTATGTTCCAGTTCCTGATTCTTCAAAAAAAAAAAAAAAAAGTTCAAACAGACTAGTATCTTAGCCAGCAAAAGAAAAACACCCAAGGAGCAACTTTCTCTGCAGTTGTGTCAGAACTTTAATGACAGAATGATAAACTAAAGAGGAACAAGAACATACATACTTAAAATAAAGTTGAACTGCAGCCAAGTAATGTTCTCCAATAGGTAAGCACATGTTGTGCTGTACCAGGACTTCAGCATTTTGTGTTCAGTAGGTGTCAGTGTTGTTGAGTCTTATAAATCATAATGATGCTTTCAAAAAGTTAATCTGTAAATTAATGTTATTGCAGAGAGATAAGATCTGTTTGGCATTTCCTTGTGCTCTTGGAGGTAAGTTTTTGTGGCTACTGCCCTAGATCACAGATATTAAAAAGCAGGTTTAGTGGAGATATAACCATCCAATTGAAAAGTTTTTAGGTGTTACTAGTACAAAAGTTATGATATGAGCCCAGTGTCCTACTTTAATGCAGGTGGAAACTTCCAAGTAAAACAGGTAACAAACTTTATCAATAGTTTCAGATCTTCTCTTTTTCAGACAAGAAGACTAGAGGCAAAGAATCTCCTCATCACCATCTGTCCTTCTCCATCTTACCAGTTATCCAGTTCAGAATCGTGAGTTTTAGAGGTTTTGGTCCTTGATTAGTGCAATTCATTGATTTTGTTATCTCTCTCCTTTTTTTTTTCTCCCTTGGCCTCTTCTTATCTTTTCCAGTAAATTGTTGGTTAGGTTTATACAGCTTCATTTTTCAAAGAACTCTGACAGGCTCCTCATGATGAATTTATTATAAGTATGTTAAAAGCAGGTAGAAACATTTAAGAAAGTTCAACATTATTATACAAAACTTTGGGGTCAGCCATTGCAAGGAATATCTCTTCTGCCATCTGCAGTGTAAGAAACTGGAATGAAGAATCAAATTCAAGGGGGAAAAAAGTAACATTTATGATTGTTTTGAAGCTTTTGCTGCTGTTGATATAGGTTTTTCAGATGATCAATACCTCCCTGTAGAGAAACTTGTTTTCATGCTGGAAGCAATACGGAGCACACATTGCAGTCTAGGGACCCAAATTTCAGTATGGGATTGAAAAAGTGTAGAAGGAATCATAGAGTCTGTTTCTGACATAGCCATAACTAAACAGTCTGTGAAATAAAGTGTCTTGGTTTAAGGGGAAACAACCAAAATGTTTACCCACAAGCGGGGGAAGGGGCCTCCTCCACAATAATCATGCCACTCTTTATCAAATTTAGAAGAAGGAACTTTAATACAAGAAGGATAACTGTTCCTAACATATATATATATATATATATTTATGTAAGCAGACCAGAGCAAACCGCTTCCCAACAAGAGAAGAAAAAAAAACACAAACCCCCCAAAACCCAACAAGTTTCCTCATGGAGAAAAAAAATTATACTTATGGCAGTATCAGTGTTCAGTCCGGGGCAGCCTTGCAGCCAGCAGCGCGGGGCAGTTGGGGCAGGCAGGCAGTAGAAGCCAGAAACGAGGGGCAGTCCTGGGCAGAAACCAAGCAGCGACAGGCCGTCCAGGCAGGTAGGCAGAAACCAGCAGCGAGCAGGGTAGGCCGGGCAGGTAGCAGAAGCCAGCAGCGAGAGACCCTCCCGGCCAGCAGGCAGCCCAGGCTAACCGCCTAGCAGGCCCCCTTCCCCTCCACCCCGCACCCCCAACAAAAAAAAAACCACCCCCACCCGTGTGTAGTCCCCAAAGAAACAAAAGAGACAACCTGCCCCCACCCCAGTGATCAGCAGTTAACGACTCTTTTTGTTAACTCCTGGCATGGACAGTTAGTGGCAGGGGAGAGAATTTACATAAGAATTCCAGACTACAACAAAAGGGATTGGAATGCAAAAGACAAGAAATGGGCAATTCTTAATCTCTCATTTGGACCTTAGATTTCCCACTGATGCCATTGGAACCATCAGCTTTGCCCATGTCTGGCAGAGTCAATGCCAGCTGGCTCCAGGATGGCCCTGCCAGTGGCCAAGGCTGAGCCAATCAGGAATGACAGTAACACCTCTGTGATAACTTTTTTCTCCTTCTTAAATATGTTACTGCACAGATGAAAATTGCAGCCAGGGAAGAGCAGAGCAAGAACATGTGAACAACTCTGCAAACATCAAGGTCAGTGGAGAAGGAGGGAGAGGGGATCTCCAGGTGCCAGAGCAGAGGTTTCCCCTGCAGCCCATGGTGCAGCCCATGGTGCAGCCCATGGTGCAGCCCATGGTGCAGCCCATGGTAAAGCAGCTGTGCCCCTGTAGTCCATGGAGGACCATGGTGGTGCAGAGATCCACCTGGGCCCATGGAGAAGCCCCACACTGGAGCAGGTGGATGCCTGAAAGGAAGCTGTGAACATGTGGGAGGCCCATGCTGGAGCAGGGTCCTGGCAGGGACCTGCTGACCCTTGGGAAGAGGAGCCCACGGTAGGGCAGATCTTCCTGGTAGGACTTGTGGCCCTGTGGGGAACTCATGTTGGAGCAGCCTATGCCTGAAGGACTGCACTCCATGGAAAAATGACCCGTGTGCTAGCAGTTTGTGGAGAACTGTCACCCGTGGGATGGACTCACTCTGGAGAAGTTCATGGGGGACGGACTGTCTCCCATGGGAGGGACTCCTCTCCCTGAGCAGTGGCAGAAACAACCTGTGATGAACTGATTGTAACCCCTATTCCCTGTCTCCCTGGACTGCTGCAGGGGGGAGGATGCAGAACTTGGGAAGGAGAGAGGAGTGGAGGGACGGTGTTTTTAAGCCTTTACTTCTCATTATCCTACTCTCATTCTGTTAGTAATACATTTAATTAACATCCCCACTTCAAGCCTGTTTTGCCTGCAACGGTAATCAGTGAGTAATCTCTCTCAGTCCTCATCTCAACTCATGCACCCTTCATTATGTGTTCTCTCTTTCCAGTTGCAGAGGGGAGTGGTAGAGCATCTTTGGTGGGTACCTGGCATCCATTCAGGGTCAACCCACTACAGTAGCTACAAGCAGAGCTTTTCTGTGGCATCATTAAGCAGACTTACATAACCTACTTCTCCTTTCCTTAAGAAGTGTGTAGTCCTGATCGAATCCTGTGTTTTTCCTGTGCTCCTCTTGTGCGCTTTTTTCCTTAGCTAGAATATTTCCACACAGGTCTGCTTCTCTCATTGCTTTATTTCCTTCTCTATTCCCTTTATGATGCTTCTTTCCCAGAAAAACATTTTAATCTCTTTTAGGGATGTCCTCTTTAGGGGAACTTGACAGCTACATTTCCACATTCATTTGCAGTATCTGTACATTCATTTTTCTAACAATCCATCTTTGCCAGCATGGGAGTTGACCAAGCTCATCACAACGCAGTAGAATAGATGAGCAAAGGCCATCACATTTCTGTTTGTAAGCACTGTGTGGTTGGCAGGATCTTAATAACAAACACATGCTCTCCTGCTAGCTTTTGTAGCACGCCTGCATGAGAAACTAGTTGGCACTGTTATTCTGCTTTGCTGTGCTATCCTGCTTGTCTCTTACCCATGTTAGGATATTTTCCAGGTCTGTGTAATTTTACAAGATATTTCACACATGCCTCCTGCACATGCGCTCCAGCTGCCAGAATTGATTTTTTTCCCCATTGCAGTGCTGCCTGCAACAGTGCAGTGCCATGGAGAGAAAATGCTGGTAATATATACAACTTTTTATTTTGCAGCAAAGTACCTTCAATTAAAGAAGAGGGAAAACTTGGCTGAAGTGAATGAAAAAAGGAATTTGTTCTGAGGCTGGAGAGTGCAGACAGAATTCAGCCTTTATTGTGGGCCATCATGGGTTGCAGATGAACAAAACATTGATGAATTAGTCACAAAACTGCATACTGCACAAACCCATAAAATCAGGTACATGACTGTGTCCTTGCTTGGATTAAGTATATAATTTCAGTTCTGTTGGAATACTTTGATGCACATGAATTAGCAAATACAAGCATGTTGACAGACAAGATTTATTACCAAAGTATGTTAAATCTTTATAGCTTTGATAGTTGTTTCTGGTTTTTTCCACAGTGTAGCAAGCTTTTTTTGAATCTTTATCCTTTCCAACATACTAGATTGAAAAGACTTAAGCCTTTAGGAAGTAAACAAACTTTTCTTTACAAACATTCCTGTTATTTTTCACCCTGTATAAATCTTGAATCAGAGAATCATAGAATATTTTGGGTTGGAAGGGACCGTGGGTGGGAAGATCATCTAGTTCCAACTCCCCTGCCAGAGGCAGGGACAGATTCCACTATCTCAAGGCCCCAGCCAACCTGCCCATGAACACTTCCAGGGATGGGGAATCCACAACTTGTCTAGGCAACCTGTTCCAGTGTTTCACCAGCCTCACAGTACAGAATTTCTTCCTAATATCTAGTCTAAACATACTATCTTTCAGTTTGAAGCCATTCTCTCTCTTCCTATCACTACATGCTCTACCTTTTACAAAGTCCCTTTCCAGCTCTCTTGTAGTTTCCCTTCAGGTACTGGAAGGGACTCTAAGGTCTTCCCAGAGACTTCTCTTCTCCAGGCTGAGCAACCCCAACTCACTCAGCCTGTTTTCATTAAGAGTGGTGCTCCAGCCCTCTGATCATCTTGGTTGCCCTTCTCTAGACCCACTTGAAGATGTCCATATCCTTCTTATGTTGGGGTCCTCAGAGCTGGACACAGTACTCCAGGTGGCATCCCAGGACAGCAGAGTACAAAGGAAATACCAACTCCCTTGGCTTGCTTGCTGCACTTCTTTTGGTGCAGCCCAGCACATGGTTGGCTTTTTGAACTCTGAGCATACATTGGTGGATTACACTGAGCTTCCCGTCAATCAGCACTCCCTCTCCTCAGGGGTGCTCTCAATCCATTCTCTGCCCAGCCTGTGCTTGGGACTGCACAATTTCCATGAGCTTCTAAAAAGTATTTGATAAGATGATAATTGCTTCCAGAGACTTGGTCAAAAGTGATGAAAAAGATAACTATATAATGCAAGGGCATATGATATCTGTTAATATTGAGAGTGTATTGACATATTTTAACTGAGACAGTGAAGTTTTCTGAAACACGAGTCAGAGATCACTCAGTAGATTGAAGTCAAACATATTACTCAATAAATGCCAATTAGCAGCTTAAGCTAGACCCCCTCCACAGAAGATGTCACCTTTGACACTATGCAATGCTTAAAGTGACAAAGTCTAAATATTTCTTAACATTTTCAATAGCTGATAATGTCACCAGCTCACATTTATGACAATTAGTACTTGATGAGCTCTTATTTCTATTCAGGGAGACAAAGGGCAAGGTTGTGGAGGAGACAAAAAAACAACCAAAACCCAAACCTTTTTACTTTCATCGTTAGTGTGTTTTCCTTGAGGTCAGGAGAGGCAGAGTTTAATGTAACAACCCCGAACCGCAGACCTGGTGGAGTTTTCCTCAGTCAGCTTCTGTGGGCAAGGTCTCTGTGAATGCATTTGTCCTAGATTGTATATTGCAAGAAAAGCAGACAATACCCTGAACTGACAGCAGAGGGTGAACCCTGAGCTCTTGCAGATGAAGGTGAAATGGAACTCAGTGCACCATCAGCAGCCCCTAAAATTCTAGAAGGACACCTTCACAGCAAGGATGGAAGAAACAGGGTTAGTGTACAACATCATGATCAAAGCTGCAATTTTATTTGCCTGGTTTTGTGTCTTGTCACAGCTTAGAGCAGTGGGAAGCATTGCTTGTCCTTTGTTTGTTTGACAAGAATTTATGTAAAGGCAGTTCCCTCAATGTTTGTCCAGAACTTTAGCTTAGCAGTGGGGAATCTAATTTATTACAAAACAAAAAGAGAACAAAGTAGAAGGTGATTGTAAAACCAAAAGTATTGGCAGGGAAAAGTATTGCACCTGAAAGTACTCACACTTTTTAAGATATAGAATTTCAGGCTGATAGTATCTGTGTCAGTGTCTTTCCAGTAAAACAAAACTGCATTATACTTTTTCTGTGAAATAAAAAGCAAAAATAACTTTTATGGAATACTATCCTGACAGGATGAATTGGACACCCTTCAGGAGGGCTCCACACAAAACACAGGCACTCTGAATCAGCAAAGCAAATTAAATAGATCCAAAACCTGCACAGACACAGTAAAGGAACTGCATCTGGTAACAAGTGAACTGCACTCTTTTTTTTCTGCCCACATCTCTTTGTTTTGATGACAGGGGGACCTTTTAGGCTTCCTGTGTTCATTAGGCACACAAAGAAATCATGGATGTTGCAAGCATATCCTTGTGAGTGGCTAAAAGGTGGGCTGTACAGTCACTTCAACAGGACTTCAAGACAGGAGAAGCACCTTGCTGTGCTGTGCAACCACTGTGCTCTGCCCAGTGTCAAACATCTGCCAAGCAAACCAGAACACTTCAGAAAGGTCAGGATGCAAGTCCACACCTGAGTAAACACCTTCAAATCAAGCAGATGTGAAGTAGCAGATCAAAGCCCTGCAGTGGAGATTTGAAAAGTGGAGGTACTCACCTGCAGTCACTGCATTTTCCCTTGGCAAGAAGTAGCCAAGAGATGGGAGACAGCAGCTTTCTGAACTGCCTGGAGGTGTCTCTGGGAATACTCTCACAATGTAAAGACAAAGAAGTTAGGTTTTTGGGTCCTGCTCTCTCCTGTACTCAGGGTATATTTAAGGGTACCCCCAGTGAAGGTGATTTGCCTTTATGTTTCATGGAAGCAAATTGTGAACATTTCTGCAATGAATTATGGCAGGGTTGTACTTTAGGAAGCTACTCATATTTTGGGCATTTCTCCTTTCAGCTGAGGATTCATAGCTGACTGGGATATGAAAATCTCAAATTGGTACGAACTAATTGGTATGAACTAATGCAACAGGCATAAATGCTCATTAGATGCCTTGGCAGACTCTCTGTGAGTGAGCTTAGGGTTCCAAGATCAGTTGTATAGACATAGCATTTTAGAAGTGTGCGATATTCTCAGTGAGGCTCTAAAAAACCTCTGCAAGACATGTTTATAAAACTTTTTAAAAACCATTGAAGATATGTTGCTAATGGGGAGAATAAGCTTTCAGGAGAAGAATGTAGACTCACCTTTATTTTCTTTTTAAATTGAGATTGACAAAAATCCTAATTTATTTTAGACATATATATGTAATTGGTGGCATGGCAGACTGCCGTGCGCAGTTTTAACTTGAGCGCTGATAACAGAAAGCATGTTACTTAGGAAATTAATGTTATCTTAGTTCCAGGAAAGAATGGCAATAGCTTTTTCCCTGTGTTTAAAGTCTGCACTGATGGCAGTATCTGTGGCAGGTAGGCTCCGCTGCTCAGTAATTCACAGTTTTCATTCCATTGTGGCCAAAAAGACTGTCCTCAAGACTGCAGGTCTTCTCACGCTTCAGAACCTTTGCATCTTCTGTTTCTGGCAACAAAGTCATGCTTCATTAATTGTTTGATTGTTTAGTTTCTTTCTGTGGAGGAGCCTATGGGAAGGGACTTGAACTGTATAGCTGCTGTCATCTGAATATGAAGGTCTAACTGAGATAAATCACTGCTATGCATATCTGGTTGAAGTAATTTAAAGGATAATTCAGGAGCTCCTGATGTTGGCTGCTGCACAGGTAAAGGTCTGAATCAGGTAGACTTCTGACACAGTTTATCTATCTCAATATCATTCAGAATCTTTAAGCTGAAAAAGCATACTATTTAATAAGCCAAATAATGACAATAATTATAGGTACTTCATAGTGTTACGACTAAACATGTTCATGTTCAACACAGTGGGACTGCAGATATTTCTTCCATTCTTATCAAAATGTCAAGACACATAATTATACTGATAAGCATATGTATGTCTCATAAAGCATTTTAGGCTTGATGAGAAGCCTGATTCTGAAGTGAAGCTGTCCACTTACCATGCCTTGACCTGCATGGTGGAGTGGTCTTGTGTTGCACAAAGGGCGCACCTTTCAGGTGAATAAAATTGAGAAGTGTCACTCCTATAGCACTGCAGAAGATATGGTATCCAGTCCATGGGAACAGACTGTAAATAGTTTGCACTAAACCATTTGCACAAACATAAACTTTTTATTAAATGCATTCAATATAATTGTATAATGGCATATAGCATGCAGCTTCAATGACTTATTAGAAGTAATCCTAGTTCTATTTTGTTTTGTCCTTAAAAAAAGATATAATGTTGTAACTTTAAAGTAAGAGTCACCTGGGAACTTACTTTGTCTGTTGTGGACATGTGATGAAAATCCTGAGAGTCTCAGAAATTGAATGTTGGCAGCTGTGAGATTTCATTTTACTCATTGACGATTGGATGCAAATGTGAGCCAAAGCAACTGACACAGTATTGCTCATATCTAACATGCCACTGCTGAAAAAGTGTCATAAAAATGAATCACCTCTGCCCTGATATTATTCATGTTGTCCATAATCTCCATATATACAAAAATAAAATAAAAATACACAGAAAATGAAACCAAAGGAAAAGGCAACATTTCCACTGCTCTGGACTGCTTCTTTCTAGTGCTGGTGTGGAAGAATCACCTAGTAAATGTAATTGGAGTTACCTGAGCCCTCAGGGGACTTTTTATGAAGACTTTGCTTAAGGTGAACTCATGCTAATGTTCCATGTAATTTTCATCCATGTGCATCTAGAATGACCTTCATTTTCCAGCAGGATGTTTTTAGCACTATAGAGGGAATAAAGACTGCCCATGGACAGCTGAAGTTAAAATACTTCACATGGCCCAAGGTAATGTTCCCATCCCATGTTTGGATAGGTTTGATTTAAAATATATGTTGGAGCCCGATAAAGGATGATTTTTGGAAGAGGGTCTATTCTATGCCAGTGAAGTATTTTCAGTCTTCCAGGGGTGACTGATGACTTGTGCTGTGTTTCTTCTCCAAATAACCCAAGGGAGGACTATGTTTTTCCATGATTACAGTAAGCACACATTGCTAGGCATCCCTAAACCAAAGACACCCTTTGCAAACAAGCACTGCTGCATATATTCCACAGGGGAAGAAAGGTGGAGTGCAGAAATGGTGAAACATGGGGGAAGGAAAAGCATGCAGGGCAAGGAATGTGTGGGTGACACTTACCGAGCCCTGGTGCAAACACACTGTCATTCACAATGGTGGAACTCCTCTCAAAGCAGACCTCCAAATATAAAAGATCTTGTCTGCCTTATTTTTCAGTGGAATTCTTGACTGATTGGTTCACATGGATACTGCACTTCTACTCAAGAGATTACTTCATGCCTAGAGGCACAATGCTACTTTATGTGCCACTCTGAGCCCTCAGACAAAATGCTCCTGAAATGCCACTTGTGCCGTGTTTGCAAAGCTGTCTTCCACAGCTGGCAGCAGCTCTGCCAGCTGCGGGTGGATGCAGTAACAAAGAGACTTGCTTCTGAAGCTGGAACCAAACTGCTCAATTACCCTTTCTTCTTTTGTTTTGTGGTTGGATACCCACTGGTTTGCTCAGCATTGCTAGGAGCCTGGACATTTTAAGCCTGTGGCATAGCTTTTCAAGTTTTGATAAAATCATTTTGGTGTGTCAAACCTTACCTGTCAGGGACTTTCCTCAGCGCTGGAGGATGCTGTTCTGTGTGCTGACATGCTGCACACATATTACTGTTCATTTCATTGCTGGTAATTTTAATATGCACTTCTTTAATCCTGAAAACAAACTTTACCATGATAGAACTAAAAATGGTTGAAGTGTTCCATTTTGAAGATACATTCATATTTTCCTCAGCTCTATGTAGCCTACATACACCAGAAGACCAATCTGTAGTATCATTGCCACAACAGGCTCACATACCTGTTCTTCCACATTGGCATAACTTTTTCAACATGCTTGTCAGACTTTTTTGTTGTGAATTCTGCGTTTATGGCAGCTAGTCCAAACCTAATTCATCCTCCTTCTGCAGAAGTCTACCGCACCATTATCAACTTCAAGCTTTGGCTGCTTAATAGTTTCCTCTCCTAAACCATCAGCATTTTCTTTGCAGACCAGTTGTGTGTTGGTAGCCATTCAAATTTTATATCAGAGCCCTTAAAGATCAGTTCTAACACTAAGTGAACAACCTTGTCATACACAAACTCTTGGTGTAACTTGACTTTCCTGTGGTAAATCCTGCACTGAGTACTGAAAAGCATGCATTGTTAATTCCTTAAAGAAATATACCAGTTTAAATAATTTAAAATCCTATTTTAGAGCTCTGAATCTGGTGCTTCTATGCAAATAATGTCATATTGGATTTTTTTTTGCTTCTAATGTTTAGTATTTTAATCACAAAATTTCTTCTCTCGTTAACTGTCATCAAATTGTAATAAGCTCAGGCTTTCTAAATGTTTAACAGTAATGATAATTGTGGTGAATACAGTCCATCTTCATGTACATTTTAAATGCCACTACAGTAGATTTCTTTGTGATAGCAGAAATTATTGTAATGCTGGCTGAAAATGAATACACTTTCACTACAGTCTGTGTGCTAATACATTCCTAAAATTAAACTGAAGCATTTCAGTCTTTAAAAAACTTTTCAAAGATTGAAATATACTGGATAATACAATATCTCTAATGCATTATAGCATACTAAAAATGTTTAAGCAGTCATACTGCTCAATAAACTGAATTTACTAGACTTATAGAAAAGCTCTACAGAGTTTAATAGAAAAAGGTAACTTTTTTACATGCTTTTGAACCTTTCTATATGATGAAGCAAAGAATGAATGCCTATGGGAGGATGGCTCATAGCTGCAGATAGGATGGAACTATGCTTGGAGTTTTACTCAGCAAATCATTTAAGCCTGTGCTTATAGTGGAGTAGGAGTCGCCCCACTGAGCTTGAATGGGAGACACAGATGTGTCCATTTCCCATCGACTTTTAGGAAAGAGGGTCATGATATGCACTAATCCCAACACAGCAAAACTGAGAAAATAGGATATTCTGGCACTGTGATGGGCTTCATCTCAAAATTTGGGATTTTGGAAGTTGTAGATTTTCTGCTGTCCAATTTTGTGCCCTTTAATTTTCAAGCTGTCTGAAGTTAGGCTGGTCCTTTTTCCTTGCATTGGCTGCTGAGGGAGCAATCCTGGCTTAGTAGTGCTTTGACTGCAGTAACTCCTCTCCATCTGCATCTTACAAATGCAGAATAATTTAGGTTGGCCCAGTCCAACCTCTGGCTTCAAGCATGGCCAGCTTCAAAGTCAGATCAGATTGCTGGGTGCCCTGAGGAATCAATATGAAATGTGAAGTCAAGCTGACAGTGTTTTGAAATCACAGTAGGCAGTGCAAAGGGAGAGTCATTGCTGGTGCTCATTCTTAGATAACTGGAAACTTGCACAAAGGCTGAAAATAGTGGAGCTAACAGTAATGGTTACTGAAGTGGGTTCCTAAAGCCTAGGCTTCATAGGTTACTGCAGTCTATTTCAGTGTGTGGCTTTTCCTTTTAAAGAAAGCTTGCAGTTCTATTTAAAAACAGTGTTTGATGGAAGGCTTTTTGCCACAATTAATTAGTAGAAAAATGTACTTCAGCAAAGGTTACCTCCCTCTCAGACAACTGAATCATCTGTGGAATCTCTGTGTGTGTGTGAATATTTGATTTAATGCTTCCTCTGCAGCCTCTCTGGTCATGGGCCTGGCTGTCTAAAGGTGTGTTAAAATGATGGCTGGCTACAGAAACACATATATATTGAAGGTGAAGAACAGAGGAAAAGTTTTACCTTGTCAGTTCTCCTCATATGCATAATAGCAAGAGCTTGGATGTCATCACATAGAGCCAAAGTGCCTGTCCTTACTGCACACTGTACAGTGGGACGCCACCAGGAGGCCTACTGAAGATCTGAGAGCAAGAATGTTGTGCTGTGCAAAATGTTGCACAGATCTGCTTCAAGAGGTCTGTGCTCACTGGTGCAAGGAGGAATCATAATTATTGGCCCCAGTGCTGGAGGCAGGAGAAGGGGAAGAGAATATATTCATTTAGGAAAAGTGCTGGACAAGTCAATACTAGAAGTATTTATGTATGGGTATTTTCTTTCTCTAGAGCTGACCTAGCATAGAAGTTCGCCTCACAAGCTTCTGTAGAGGCTCTATTGACTAACTTGCTAAAATGCAGGTTTAGCAATCTTATAGTGACAGAATACTGTTGTTTACTTATGAAAAAAATTAACTCCTGCTACTCGTGAACAGCCACAGCCAGATGGGAGCAAAAGAAGGATGGAAACACCAGTCTTGCTCAATGGACAGCAAGAAGGAGGGAGGAGCAGATCTGGAGCTGGGCAAGGATTTTTGAAGTAACCATCACAAAGAAAATCACACTCCTTTGACTCCCCAATTCTATGAATGCTTTTACTTACAGTTTCTCATGCTGATTTCCTGATCAGATCAGCTCTGGAGCACATCTGCCTATGTGGAGTATAACCTCTGGGTTAAAGTTAAGTGCAGTTGCTTGAGTGCTTTTCTGAATTGGATCAGTAAAAGGGCTGATCCAAGGTCCATTTAAGGCAACAGAAAGGTCTCAACTCAGCCATGATAAAGCCAAAGTAGAGATGATTAGTAGCCTTAATGGATGCTGCTTCCCAAGCAAGTGTTTTGTCTTGTCTCCTCAATCATAATGCTGAAACTGTTATTCCCTCTGGGGAAAAAGGTAAACCAAAGACTTCACCCTGTATTTTAGGCACTCAGCTTGTATTAGTTACTGATAAAGATCATGTATTCTGATAGAAATTCTTCAGAATGTTTTTTAAAGATTATTTTCTCAAGAACAGAGACTACTATGTTCTTATCTGCAACATAGCTTGTGGGTAGAAGCCAAAAATAATTGTATTGACTCTTCCTGCCCCCTCTTTAGAAACAAAAAACAGTAGCCCATTGTCTGTTCTTTCTCAGAAGTCAGTGGGAAAAGTTTTCGAGATGAGGAATACTGTATGCACCAGCACACTGCTGCTCACAGCTAAAAAATGACAGGATGCCTGCTTTTCAATTTTGGTTTTGGGGGCAACTGCTTTTAGAAGTGCCTTATTTTAATGGAGCTTATAGTAGTAAATACAGAATAGATAGCAAGATCTCAAATATTTTAATTTGTCCAACCCTGCAACAGGTAGTGTAGATAATAGTCTAGGATTATGTGTGAAGCAGGTGTATTTCTCAGAGTAACTTTATTTTGCCACAGTTTCAATAATTTTTAGAGCAAACAGGTGTCTTTATTTCTGCTTACGATCTGGTACATTTTTGCTAAATACTCTGAGAAAACAGAAGTCTCTATGAGATGCCAAATATTTGTAGTGTTTGTAAATATGCTTACTGTGTATCTATTTCTATATTTATATTTATATCTATATGTGCTAATGTGGGCATGGGAATGGAGATGGCTCTTAAATGGCTAGCCAGGGCATTGAGATACATCAGCAAGAAAGCCCATTTCTGATTTCCTCTCTGACTGAGAAGGTCTGTCAATTAGCCAGTGCAATGGAGCCGTGCAAAAATACCCTTGTAAACTTAAGCTGCCGCTAATTACTAAGTTGCCTTCAGAGGCAGGTTTTTAAACATTCAAAATCCATAACAAATATGGTGTTCCTGCTCCTAGCCCTCCCCTTATCCTTCCCCACTCCTCTCCCTGCAAAGGGAACTACTTTCATGTTTTTATTTGTCAAACTGCTTTGCAGTAATGGGTCCTTTAAGTCCCCTCGATGCTGACATCTTTACATCACTTCAAAATAGCATGGAAGAATGATAGTGTCCTCTTAGTGCTGAGACTCAGCATGAAATTCCTGTCACAGTATTTGTTGTTGCAGCATTTCTCTGAGCTTAGGGATATTGGCTGGCAGGAGATTTCCTCTCTTAACAGAATTTTAAATTTTCGTTCAATGCAGAGTTATGAAGACAAGAAGCCCCACTGGTGCCTGCATGGGGAGGAGAGCAGCTTAAATTCCAGTCCAGTTCACCTGCTGCCACCACAAACTTTTCAAGAAGCATTCACTTGTTTGGAGAAAGGGGAGTGGGCAGGAGGAGGAAAGCACACTGGCTTTCTGAAAAAGTCACTTCTTCCACTGGAGCTTCTCTTCTGGATGTCTCATGGTTTGTGGGAACTGGTGTGCCTCTGCTTCCTGTCTTCTCTCATTCCCATCAGCATTAGCTTCCCATGGTTGTGGTTATTCCCATGGTTGTGGTTATTCCCATGGTTGTGGTGTGGAGTTAGCACAGGCAGTGTCACTAACAGGGAATTCCCTACACCTGTTTTCCAGTGGGCTAAGTAAGAGTACCCTATGACAGGCAGCAGGGGTAGGGATTCTCATTTATTTTTATTACAAGGAAGGCTTTACTCCATTGCATTCAGGGGTAATTAAGCAAAAGTATTTCTTATTCTTCCTTCATTGAAGGAGTAGCCTTGATTTTGCACCCAGACCTTCAGGGCAGTTTTATCTGTGGAGCACATACATTTTCAGCCATCCTCAGAGACCACCCTCAGTTACACTGGTGTAACTCTATTGCATCTGATTCAGTTCCTGGTGATTTACCCACCACGAGAGAAGTATGTCCTGAGCTCTCCTCGCTCTCTCTGCTGATTTCCAAAAAATGAGCCAAACAATTGCTTCAAAGCAGAAGTAGTAGCCATTTGTTCATCAACAGTGCCTATCAGTTTCTTGCAAAAATGCCCATGGGTGTTGTTATTTTTTCTTTTTCTTTTTTTTTTTTTATTTTCCTTTCTCTGAGCAGCCCTAGATCTTCTCAGACCAATAAATGTGAGTTATACATCCATCTAGGTTTGGGAGAATATCAAAAGTGCTTGGTTCCTTATTTGTTGCATCTGGCTCTGTTCCAGACAGCTGATTAATTTTGATGATTCAGAATCTTTGGCAATAGTGCACTGAAAATGTGAAAAAATATACAATAAAATATATTGAAAGCAACTTGAAATGTCAGGTAGAATTCAGTGGAAATAATGTACCCATCAAGGGAGATTAATGGCATTTCTACACAACACTTCACTTCTTCTGCATTCTAGATGGGCAAATAACCTGTTATTCTCTCAATTAATCATGGCAATAGATGTGGATATTCTTTGCATCTGACAACCTGTGCTCTCATGCATTTTCCACCAGGTGTGTGCTTCTTTTCCCTATTAATTATTTCTTTGGATCCTTCAAACTGCCCTTTGGTCTTTGGACATCTCCAGTTTGCCTGCACCACTTTCACAGGTGACCATTCCCTTCCTTCAGTATTTTATTTTTTGCTGTGGAGCACACCTATTTCTGAAAGGATTTCTTTTTTAGCAGCATTATTCTCTTTGACTAGTTTGGGAAAGAAATGGTGCTTTTCCTCACAGCTGAGGTTTTCAACTGGCCTTCACGTGAGGGGCACCTCTGCTGAAAGAAGAGGAATCAGAAATGCCTCCTACCTGGAAGGTTGAGGATGTCAGGCTTGGGTGGTGGTGTCATGTCTTCAGCTGGTCTTTAAGACTATTCAAACAAACAGAAGCAGATTATCTCCTCCCCAGTTGTTGGGTTTTGGTAAAGAAACATCTCATCCCACTCTTGGATGTTTCTTCCAGCTGGTGAAAGTCGCCAAGCAGAGCTGGAGGTTAACAGATATGTGTTAGAATAATAGGTAAATTTCACTGTAGACATCCTTGAGAAACAATAGCATTGTTGACAGCAAGTGATTTTGTCAGAAAACGCTTGAATAACTTCCTGTTTTCTCTGAGATGTAGAAAAAGGACCACAAAAATGTTTCAGACTTGCCATAATGCAAAAGTAATGACCCTCAACAGAATGTAAGATTATGTCTGAAAGGGCTGTCACACAGGTACTGGTAATAATCTGGTTTTATTGAGGAAATGTAGGTCACAAGGAAGAAATGAGATTGCAGCCCCAAAACTGAAAAGCAGGACCTTCAGGTAAGGGACAAAATGCTTTATTGGCTGCTGGTTCAGAAATGCGGGGAGGCTTGTCTGTGTCTGGGGCAAGAACAGGCAGTGGGAATGTTGCCCCATGGTGGCACCTGCTATCCCACCTGCCAGCCACGATTTTTGGCTCTTCAGCAGCCGCATGACAAGCATTTCCTGCTTGGACTCACCTGTCTCACCAGCCCTCTCAAGTGAAATAGTAAGTCCCAAAGAAGAGCTCTGCACTTCTTATACACCACTGTGCAGTGAATTAGGCTCCTCCCTTTCATTTAAGGTCCTGACCTCCTTTTGCTCCACCTTTTCCTACTTCCTCTTGCCACATAGCTTTTTCATCACATTTGCCTTGCTTTCCTTTCCTGTATTTTTCCTTCCCTCACCTTAAAATTGTGCTTTTTGCTAATTTGCTTGTCCCTTTCTATGATGTTAGAATATGTATTTGTTGGTCAGTGCCCTTTTCTTTTACATGTTACTTTGACTTGCTCTGGAGTTTTCCTTGGTTTAGCACTTTCATGCTTTTTTTTCTCATCCCTCCTTTTACTTGCTCCTTCTGTTCTCAGCAACAGTCACACTATCCTCTTGACATACTTTTTATTTCTTTGATCCTTTTAGTCTCCCCAGGTCCCTTCATCCTCTCACATACAACTCTTCTAGTTTCCTTTACTGGAAACTTCACTTGAATATTCCACAGCCTCCTTTAATATTTCATTTCCAGGAGAATTTGAGGATGCTGTCATGTCTTATGATTTATTGCAGGTCTGAACAGTTTCAAAGAGCAGTATTACTGGATTGTAGCCAAAGCATCAAGCTCTTCACTGCATTATGGAGTCTGGTTAGATGAGGAGGTGAGTGTGACCACTAGCTCCATGTCTCAGTCATGAAGTTTGAGCCTGTATCTCCAAAAGCCCATGGA
Organism: Sakesphorus luctuosus; assembly: GCA_013396695.1. Classification (NCBI taxonomy): domain Eukaryota; kingdom Metazoa; phylum Chordata; class Aves; order Passeriformes; family Thamnophilidae; genus Sakesphorus; species Sakesphorus luctuosus. The sequence goes on from VWZD01010230.1 coordinate 176,913, forward strand.
GAAGGTTTTTAGCTCAAACCCAGCCAGAAAGATGCATTAAAACTTGGTAGAGCTTACAGTGAGGCAACATATCAGGTGTTGGTTCCTCATTTGTCTCTGTGTGAAATGTCGGGGCAAGCAGCTGTGCTGCTGTGACAGGTTGCTGCATGGTGTGCTGCCCTTTCCTCTGGCTTCCAGGGGCTCGGCTGCGGGGCAGGCACATCCAAATAATGCTGTGCAGAGGAGGCTTGAATCAGGTCTGTCCCACTCTCTGGGTAGCTGCTGTACAGAGTAGGATGCGGGAGCTGCTTTTTCCTTCACCCCGCTGTGAGCAGCCTGTCTTACGTGCTCTCATGCAGGGGTCTCGCTTGGAGGGTCAGGAGGAGTTTGTACAGGCACCAATGTGCTTGCCAACTGACTTTGCAAGAGCAGAGCTCTGCCTGCGGGGAGCCTGACAGGTGACAAGATGAAAGCCGAGTGCCTCTATCCGCTGTGGTGTTTCTTTAAATACCTGCTTGCCCGTGCAGGGGAAAAGAGGCGGGGGGACCCCCCTCCTCAGTCCCTCTGGGAATGCCAGGGAAGCAAGGGCAGGGAGGACAGCCTATTGCTGTTGAGAGATGAGAGATGCTTCTGACTGAAAGAGGTGGAATTTGGGAAAGGTGGGAATAGCGTGGGCAGGATGAGCGTTGTGGTGATGAGTGGACTGCAGGTATGGGTGGCTGCTGGAAGGTTTGTATGCCAGTGTGTTGGGCTTGGGGCAAGTCAGCACTCTCTCTGGGCACTGTGGGCACCCTCCTCTGCTGAGCTGTAGCAGCCACTGGTGTCTGCTTCCCTGCCTCCATTTACCTCTGCTGAAGATCTGTCCAGCAGTGTGGTTTTAACTGAGGGAGGGCTGCAGACAGCGAGTGAAAGCTTAGTGAGGAGGAGAAGAGGCACTTCTCCAGCAAGAATCTTTACTCTCGTTTGGCTGCCTTTCTACGTCTTTCTGCCACCAAGGTCTTCCTCACTTTGAGGGCACCTGTGTCACCTCCCTCTGCTGCTCCCCCCACTCCCTTCTCCTCCCCACACGCTGATGGGAGGAAGAGGAATAGCTTATAGTCATGTTGTGTGGTTCCTGACCGGGGGTACAGGTCTCCTGAGGCTTTATTCATTAAAAAACAATGGGAAAAGTCTTCCTTGGATGATTCCCTCCCCATTGCTCTCAGCAGGTGGGTGGCTTGTTTGTCTCTCTGCCTCTCAGGACCACCTCCTGCACTGCCTCTTTTACCAGTCTCCAAAGTTCTTGCTTTCAGGCACCCTTGTTACCTCTCTAAGTTTTTTTCTTCAAATATGCTTCTTTCAGAAATCCTTCTGATATCTTGTTCTTATTATCTTAATGAACAATTAGAAAGTAAATCCATCAATGGAATTCCTATGCTCTTTCTCCTTGTCTTTGAGCAGCAGGAGTTATAACTCTGTGACTAGGCCAATGTTCTGCTGCATGCCCCATGTTTTCACAGGATGGGGAAATATTCAAAGGTGCATAAAAACTTCTGTCTTTCTGGTGAGGCTATTTAATTTTTTTAGAGGAGATTATTAAGGCTGGCTGCAGAAGAGGGTAAAGCAACTAACAAAGAAAAAATACCCAAACAAAACTGAGGGCTATTTCCCCTCTTCTAGGAGGGAGGTAAATGAGGGCATTAGAACTAGAAGCATCTGAATTTCCAGTTCATATATGGAGCTTGCTGGACTCCTCAGTCCACCCCGGTAAGGGAAGGATTGTCTGTCTGCAAGCCTCATCTCCAGCAGAGCTCTGCTTAACTGAAGCACCAAAACTACCTGTGATGCTAGTGTGCATTGTACAAATATTTTCAATAGGGTAATGCAGGCTCTGCTGATACCCACTGAGGTTCTGGCTAGGCTTCCTTCCAGTGAGGCTGAAAAGGATGCCACCTTGCACAAAAGGCATAAACATATATTTGTATGCAGAGTCTTGGATAGTTCTGTGATGATTCTTGAATTTAAACATTCATTAAAACTGAAATTGCTTCAAGTCAGTGGGTGATCTGGGAGAGAAAGACAGATAATGCTATTGTGAATGGGGCCATATAATGATGCTTTGCTCCCAGCAGATTGTGCAGATTCCGGTAATGTTTTGTCTTTATGTGTTTCTCACCTTCTGTCTTACCTCTTTTAACTTTCTGAAGGAGCAGAGAAATAATTTAATGCTGTGCTGCCTTTCCAAATTGTTGTAAATAGCCAGGAGAGCTACTGTTTCAGGACAGTAAAGTCGATTGCTTGCCACTCTTAGAACTATTGACATAGGCTCTCAGGAGGCTGATGCAGACAGCACCAAGAGTCCTACGCCTTGCTGTCCTGATTGGTTTCTGGTTTGGAGCTTAAGATCCTGGGGGTTCGGGAAGACTACGTTTACCACCCCAAGGCAGTCTAGCTCCATTCAAACTCCATGGCAGCAGGAGCCTGCTCAGGTTTCCATAAGGATTCAGTTTCATCATTTGCCATCTTCTTGCAGTTTAATAATAGGCATCTGGTACCTGTCACTGTCAGCTACAAGGTCCTATATTTAGACAGATCAGTATGGTGATCCCTATGTTCGTGTCGGTGGGCCACGCTAGAAATAGCACTCAAATAACATACTAAATAAAGCAGCACTTATGTTAACAAAAATAGAGGATTTTATTTAGTTACTTAAAATAAATTCTTCAGTTAGAACCTTTGTGCATTTTATGGTTTTATATGGAATTAAATTTATTCTATACCACATTCACCTCATTTTTCAGGCTCTCATTTTCCAACCCACCCCCCTAATAGGTATCACCTGTGGAAAATAATGTAGGTAGAATGGTAAGAGAGACGCTTAGGTATCGGAAATTGAAACAATAGAGATAATTTTGTAACTCAGAAGAGGTAGAAATAGCTTTCTGAAAGGGTGTGACAACCACAGTACACAGGTATTTCTGCTAAATGATGAGAAGTGGAATAACTTTTAGAAGAAATGAGAACATATCCTTTGTAGATTCTGAAACCTACTAAGCTCCAATTTTCTTTTTTCTTCCCTAAAAAAAAAGTAGAATGGAGTGTTTCAGTTAACATTTCATTTATATTTCTGACAGTTTTTACAGCCAAGAATGGTAAAGCAATTAATTAAAAATCACGAGTATCTGGATGACTAGAATCTGTGGCAAACTGCATACAAAAAAA
>VWZD01010230.1:182967-314734 GCA_013396695.1 Sakesphorus luctuosus
AGGAAGGAAGGAAGGAAGGAAGGAAGGAAGGAAGGAGGAAGGAAGGAAGGAAGGAAGGAAGGAAGGAAGGAATCTCCCATTAGTTTCCCATGGAAAGTACATTGTCTCTTCTCCTGCTGATCCTCCTAAACTCTTTCAGTGGAGCAACCTCCATGCGAACGTGGCAGAATATAAAGTAAACCACCTTTTTCCTTCCTTTGGCTCCCCTCCCTCAATGAAGAGGCTCTTTTCTGTTTGGATGTGTTGGTTCCTCAAGACAAGCCTCTTCTGGGAGCTCGAGGAGAGCATTTCTAGCAACTCTAACCCTGTGCTCTTTCTGGCCACACCATATCTTCCATTGACAACCCTGTTTAGTCTCAAACCTGGTGCTTCTAGGCCCTGGCAGAGGAGGACAGATGCCCCAGGGAAATATCCAATATGCACTTCTAGCTTCTGCCAGAGGGACAAGGTCATGGGTAATGGAGTGTGTGTGAGGCTAATGTGACCTTAGAGCACTTTAAAGGGCCGTATTCTTTCCTTCCATGCCAAAGGAAGAGCTATTGCAGGCAATTTGGCAGGAACTAGCCAGCAATTAATTGAGCAACAATTTCAACCATTGCAAGACTCTGTTGTGAGGGTATTGATGGCAAAGTGACTGATGTCTTCTGGGCTGCAGGTAAATGTGATTCCTAGTGCTGGAGTCAAGCTGACCGAGGGGTAGTCTATAATGACATGGACTTCTGCTAAAGAAATAAGCTTTTGTAAGAATGAGTAACAGCAATATATACTATATTGTATGTACCGTTACAAATATCTGTGTATGTTTCTTGATTTTTAATAAGAAACAGTCTGGTTCAAGCCTAGATAAACAGAAGCTAGATGGCCATTGATTTTGGCTGCTAATGTTGCTAAAGGCAGGCCAGGTTGAAACTCTCTGACTCTTCCCCCTTTTGTGTCTTGATCAGCATATCTGGAAGTGGCTATTCATGTGGGTTGTGCAAAGAGTAACACTTTTAGGAAGAATCAGGTGAAGAAGCATCCCATTTTGCTGTGCCAGGACTCCTTTGCAGTCCTGTATCTCAGCTGAGGCTGAGTCTTCCATCTAAAGTGGGGCCAGGTCCTCCACGGCCAGTTTCAGGGATAAAGCCCCCGCCCCACCCCACCCCCCCAAAATGGAAAAGCAGGCTGCAGTGTTTGAGAAGGGTGCCAGGGTACACTGCTTTGTGTGTGTCCTCCATGACGGTGTGGGATTTGTTCAGCTGTCAGTGCTTGTGCCTCTCCAGTCATGCTGCAAGCCTGGGAGAGGGAAACAGCTACAGAGAAGCAGACGATGAGCATTATTCATTATCCTGATTTTGTTGGGAGGGCTCAGCAGTTCAAGTGCTCTGAGGGCGTAATTGAAGCACTAAAAACAAAGAGCTGACTTGTCATGGTTCTTGAGAGAGGAATGAAAAAATAAATGGGAGAAAAGAGTTCAGATGTGTGGGAGAATGGTGGTGGCTGAAATTTCAGCCTGCTTGAGAAATTGTCTCTCCTCTCGTATTGCTGTCTCAGCTAGAGATTTCATGGGGCTGCTGCAGCTGAATTTTGAGCGCGATGAAGCTGACAAAAGCATGAAAGGGAGTGTTCGTAGCTCCTGCCCCAACATCTGAGGGAAGGGAGTGTAGGAGGTGTTGCTCCCATAGGGCTTGGGAGGTTTCCTGCTGCTTCCAGTTACATCTTTACTCCTCCATGGTCCTTCTCTCAGCATGCAAGGGTGGAAGCTGTACTCAGTGTAGTTTCCTAAACTCTGAGATTCACCTCAGTCCTCTGTTCACCAAATCTAGATACAATGATTTTGAGGTCAAGTGGTAAAACCCACTTGTTTTCCAGACCTTACTCTGGTAATGTAGTTCACAAGGCACTGTAGTGCTTGGTGCTTTGCTCAACTTTACTACTGATGGAAGACATGAAGTGGTATGTTATTAATCTTTCAAATGAGACAGGAATCCTAAATTCTTGCAAATCCTTGTATCCATAGCACAAAACCATACAAATGACAAGATGTGAAGAGGCTTCAGCCCATTAGAAAGAGGCAATTATATAGTCAACTGCAGCACTGGGCAGTGGTGGGGAAAACTCAAGATGGTTAATTTGGTGTGTTAAAAAATGAGGTTTAGAACTTGTATTGTCTAATTCCCAAATTAACAAGGCTGTCAAATTTATCAGGGTATTGCTAGAATGAATGACTTCTGGTTTCAGCCAGAATAGATTGTCTCTGTGTTAGTATAGCCCACTCATTTCCAGTCCTCAGTGGGTTTCAAATGAGACAGGAGAATTTTAAGATAAATTGGAAAAATCATAGCAGGAAGGAGAGGAAATTGTATGATCTCTTCTGGCCTCATCAAACAACCAGGTCCAGGTGCATCTGTGCTATGGCTATAATTTAATTCCCATAGTCCTGTTTCCTCATATGCAGTTTCTCCTGTAAGGTATATGGCTGTACTGGAATGGGTATGGAAAATTAAGCACAGTCAAAAAGCAAGGAAAAGCTTGATATCTTCAAACAATCTTTCATGATTTCAGAAGCCTTTTCCTATCCCTTCCCTTGGACTTACTGATGGATGCAGCCTATCTGGAAAATGGACATGCATATGCTACTATACAGAAGTGGGGTTTGACTGAGTCCTAAAAGATTTTAACTCATCCATCAATTGATTATATTGTCATTGCTACATAAGGCTGTTCAGCATAGAGCATCTATTACTGGGGATCTGATTGAAACATTGCCCTTGTGCAGAACTATTTAACTTTGTCTCTTTGAAACAAAATGAGAAATGTTTCTTATCTTGCAGAAAGACAGATTTATTCTCAACCTTTTGAAAAACAGGTACATGAATCTGAAAACATTTCTTTCAGTGGGTACACACAGGTGCCAAATTTTCACCAGTGAGGCTTAAGCCCCAGTGAAAATAACAGTGTGAGTAAGTCTGGTGCAATACAAGGAATGTAATGCATGTGTCCTTTCCCCAGAAACTTGCCGTTTTGTGGTTTGCAGAAACACGCTTCAGGGACAGATGAAATATGGTTGGGGGTTTTTGTTTGTTTGGTTTTGTTTTGTTTTGGTTTTTTTTTTTTTTTTTGGCGGGGAAGAAGGCGGAGGCGGAGTGGGGAAAGGGTGGTGGTGTTTGGGATTTCTTTTTTCCTTAAAAGGTAATAGAAATTCCCAGCTCCCATAGTTTTCCCGAAGGGGCTCCCGTGGATGTCGGCAGCGCATCCCGTCCGGACCCCTCCTGGGTGCGCGGCGCTCGCCCCGCCGTCGCCGCTGGGTGCCAGTGCAGCCTCGGCGTAGGCAGGCGGCTCCCGCATGTCCCCGCTCTCTGCAGCTTCAGCCTGCTCGCCGTTCCCGCCTATTCCCGCTGCTCTGCCTCTCACTTTTCAGTTCCCGTCCCCTTCCCCACTTAAACGACAGCAGAGTCGCTGTCTCAGGGCCGCCGTGCGGCCCCTGCCCAGCCTTGGGGCCGGGGCCGGGGCCGGGCTGCCCTGGGCAGCTCATTGGGTGGCAGCGGGAACAGTGAGGACACAGAGCCCCAGCTTCCTCTGGTGAACGGGCCTGGCAAGCTCCGAACCTGGCCCTTTGCTTTGGCAGGCTCGAAACCTATTTCTTCGCTGTGTCTTTGACCTGAATATCGGTGGTGAGGGAGCGGGGCTGGCAGCAGGGAGAGACGGCTGTGCTGCTCCTGCAGGACTCAGTGGAGTGTCTGCTCTTGTCCACATCGGGGTCTATTTTTCCGCCCTTGCAAAGCAGGGTCAGCGCTGACAGGCTGTGATAAGCGCTTGCTGGATGAACAAGGGAAGGATGGTCGTCCTGCCCAGCTGCTCTTTGCGTCCCCGTGAAGTTCACCTCAGTTGTCCCTTACTGTGAAACTCTTGGGGCTGGAAACATCGGAGGTGGGGGATGTGGTTGATCTTGTCATCACTTCGTTGACTAGGAAAAGATTTTAAGCTTTCCAAGTAACCCGGAGTTGTGGGAGTATGCTACTACCCTTTGGTAGTGCTAAGCATTTGCGACTGATTTAGTGCAACATATTTGGTTTCAGCAGAGCGAGGAACGAGCATCACCTTTTTCCGAAAACCAGCTCTCTGTTGTTTCAATTTGGAAAGTCCAGAAATCAATTATACAATTGATTTTCAAAAGGTAAAATTAGGCTGAGAGGGTACAGACAAGGATTGTTACAGAGCTTTCAAATCCAGCAGTGGTAGTTTGTTACTTCTACAGCACTTTTTAACCAGTAACTTCACAGCTGCTGCACCAGTGTTCTAGAGGCAGAAAAGTACTGTCTTCACCTCCAAAATAAAAGTAAATGAGCTATATGCAAATAAACTGACCTTCTCAAGTAGCACAGGGAATCCATAGCAGAAGAGGAAAAAGAAGGCAGAACACCCAAATCCTGCATGCCAGTGGCTAGGCAGAGGAATACATAAACATAACTGTTAGCAGAGCTATGTTAAGGTACTTACCTGAATGCCTAATGCTAGGTGGTCTTTTGAAAGCTATTGCTTCTAGCTAGCACTGTGATACCCCTAAAGGTAGGGATCATGAAGTTGCTGTTCAAAAGCACCTCTGTACTCCCGGAAAAAATTTCTTCATCAAATAGTATTTGGGTTTTTTGGTTTTTTTTTGTTTGTTTGTTTTCTTTTAAAATCAAATCCCACAGCCTGAAGAGAGTCCAATGCCAAGTTGTGTTTCATCTGCAGGTTGAAAACCTGGAGCCTGCCATTCCTGAAATGGCAGTGAATATCTTCTAATAATGCTAAGGATCATAGATGGGCATCAGGAGGAGCCTAGGCTTTAAAAAGAAGCCTGAAACTGGGACATCATTTCTCCAGGAGCTGTCAGGAGAACTGTGTCTTTTGAATGGTTCCTGTTCACAAAAGTAACAAACATGTCATTATTTTGTATTCCCAGAGAAGCAAAAGGAGGCAGTCCACCCCAAGCTGCTTTCAAAAGCAAAGATCCTGCAATCAGAAGTGGCAGCACTGTGAGAGCTGAAGGCAGACTTGAGGGAGGAAGCAGAGAGCTGTGAATGATGGATACCAGTCAGGCATGGATTTAAAAAATGCCAGCAGGAATGCCTCTTGGCAGTGCCTGCATGGTAGAAGCTGGTGAGCTTGGGCACGTGTCTGACAACATGAAGTCATCACCTCTGTCTTATGGACATCCTGCTCTAAAGGATGAAGGTAACAGGTGGAAGGGGAAAGGATATGTGGGAGAAAATGAAGTTTAGACACAGCTCCCCAGGCTGGTGTCCTTTCCAGGAGAACACTTTGGGAAAAGAGGAAACTTGCTGACCTGGTCTGTTGAGCCTTGAGTTTTATCCCTCACTAGAATAAACAAGCAAAATTCAATCACCTTGGTCTGTTGAGATACTTTATATTTTCCTTGCTTCTCCTCAAAGTAAAAGCCTTATTGCAGAAAGTAATGATCTTTCTGCATGTATTTCTGCTTCCAGTGCTTAAGCCTCTTCAGCTCTCCCTTTTCTTCCTTTGCCCACCCTGCCTCCAGCATGTTAGCATGCAATATCCTTTTCCAGGAAAAACCACATGTACTCAATGTTTAAAAGCATCACGTTTCTTCCAGTTAGCATTCAAATAATGCTAATTCTATTTTCCTGCCTAACTATTTCCTTTCCTGGCCCTGCTGATTATGAAGGCATTTGTGTGTAAATGCAGGCGTTCTTCACCCTTTATCATCCTGATTCCTTTAGTGATTCTGCAGTCTAGCACTTGTGACATCACAATTCATCACCAGTGACTGCATTACAGATGCAGCCAGCACCAGGCAGCCTTTATATCAGGTGATGGTAGTGGCAGGTTCCTGATAATGGAGCAGAAAGCAGGGGCTTGTGAGTAGACAAAGTGATGGCTACTAATCTGTGACACTGGGAATGTAAAAGCTGTGGGGTGCCTAAAATGTAACAGCAGGTGAAGTTTGCCTAAGCAAGATAGAGGGTGTGGTGGAAGGTGACCTTGGTTGTCCTAAACAGGCAGCCTAGTTCCTGAAATGGCTCTTGTGTGCCAGTGATCAACTTCTCATACTGATCCTCCTCACCTGTCAGGTTTGCAGGACTGGGGTGAAGGTCCTCTGGGAAGTCCAGTAACCTGGTGGATGGGGGAGCTTGGCTCTGCAGCACTCAGCTCTCAAAGTGACTGTGGGGATATGTGTGGGGCTGCTTGTCTTTAGCAGCAGGAAGGAAGGATGGTGAGAGCAGCTCTATGAGGCTGAACTGCATTTTGATTTTGAACTGTCAAATGTGAATGTAAATTGCAAATACGAAATGCCATTTCCCAGTAATGAACATACTTTCCATTTCTACATTGCATCCTACAAATGCCTGAATATTGCTGTTGCTTCTTCAACTGTCTTTTTTGGTTTTCCTGGATTGTCTTTTTTTTTTCATTCAAACCCTGTATCATAGATGTGCCTGAGCAGCTGCAACGAAGGGAAACAATGCTGTCAGGTCAAAAGGGAAGAAGGAAGTACCCTATACTGTGTACATCACTGTGATAACAGTGGCTGCTTTGGTTATACTTGCTGAGATGGCAGTGACCACTTCATGCATAACCTCTCTGAGTACTTGTCTGCATGGAGAAGACTGGAAGTGTGGTGGGTGCTGACCTGGTGTAATGAACTGGTGGTTTGCAGCAATACCAGGTTACTTGCTAAAGTGTGTACAAATGCATGTTCATGTGGCTGTGTGACCTAAACATGCCAGTTGCATGGTTGCCTGCCAGGGTGTCTCAACCACCTGCTTGCGAGGTGGCCTTGGGGTGACAATGGCAATTGCTGTGACAACTGCCACAGTTGCAACAGAGGAGCACTGGCCCCTGCACATGTCTGAAGGGAAGGAACTCAGCTGCCATGTGGGCCCTTTTGGCTACTCTCTTTGTCCCTCTTTGCCCCTGTCAGGAGTCAGGTAATTACAACCTCAATAGCTGTTTTGGATGTTGAAGTTCCCCCCAGTTTTGAGCACAAAGCACTTGGACTTGGTGAGCCCACCCATGAGGCTGTCTTTCTCTAGAACAGCTGGGCTGTGTTGCACACATTTAGGGAAGCAGCTTTCTCACTGCCAGCAGCACAACTGCCCCTTGTTTTGTAGAGGTGAAGACGGCAGCTCTGGATGTAACTGCATGGGCTGTGCTCTCTTGCTGGGGGACAGGGCTACTGAGAATAACATTGAGCCTTGCTGTTGATAAGAATGGCTGGGCTGCAGCTGTGGAGTCTTTAATCAAAACAGGTTTTTCCTCAAAACATCAGGAATTTCAACTGCTGGAAGAATTGAAATTTCCTGGATATGTCAGATACATGTGGATCTGGCAGTCTCTCATAAGGCCAGACTTGCTCTTCACCAGTATTGTTTTACACATGATGTGGACCTAGGTTGTATTTTTCCATTCTGGATAGATGAAGCAGGGCTGGGAATGAGCCACCAGTTTGGCTCTGCTGTGGCTCCATGGTGAAAGGGTACATGGATCATGGGGCACTCTGTGTTGGAGCTGGCTCCCAGTTGCACATTTTGGCTTGAGGAATAGAAGTCAGCACAAAGAGATTGATTTTTCCCAATGTTTGTACTGGAGCAAACCTCACCTCCTACTAAAGTCAGTGCTGTTACATCAGTGTAAAAATGAAAAAAATAAAATAAAAAAATACCCCACAAAAGGAAAAAAGACCAGCACAAAATTGCAAGAAAAAGGAGGCAATGAATTTGGTATTATTTTTACTGGAAGAAAAACCTCTATCTTTTTTAATCTTTGAAGATTGTAAGAGTTCTGTTCATGAGCATTCAGTGCCTTTTAGAAAATCTTTGAGTTAATATATTTCTTTTTAATGACAGTTTGTAGTAAAACATCCTGCAGAGTGTGCACAAAGGGAATGGCTGAAAATTTCTCTTTGCTGGTGAATGCTCTAGGTTGTGTGGTGGGTTGGTCCTTATTTACTGCACCAGGACACACTTGCTTCTTAAAATAGTGCAGAGGGGACAGACAAACAGAGTAAGAGCGTTCGTGCTGTGTCAGTTTTCCAATAGAGATGTGAAGTTATTAGCTCTGTGGACATGAAAAAATACATTATCACCTAGTGCCTCTTCAAAGTAGCCAGTTTATTTATATTCTTCACGGGTTAGATGTCTATTGCCAGAATTTGTGGCAAACATCAAACTAAAGGTTGACAACAAAAGTGATAAAGAAGCTGTGGAGGGCAATCAAAATTGATGTGGAGAGAGAGTGGTGAACAGCAAAAGTGCCATTATGGTCAAGTGATGGGGTAGAAGGTGAAAGAGAAAGAGAAATGGTCTGTTGCAGTAATTTGGGTATCTTCGAACCACCTTGTTCAGCTGCCTATGAGCATTTGCTTACTTTATTTACTATTGCACATCTTGGTAATGTCACTGCAGTTGAGCAAAACACCTGAAGTGTCTATTGCTCATGCCTTTTTGTTTGTGAGATGTCTTTTTTCCCCCCTCACTTTTCTCAAGAGTAAGAGAAAAATACCCCCAACGCAAACAAAGTGGGGCTGTAACTGCCAGGACAAAGACTTAAAAATTAATGCTAGCATCTAATAAAAAAAAATACTCTTTCTTTGATGTACTCTTCTATGTTCAAAAAGTGATCCTGTTTTTAAGGACAGAAGAGGGAAAGGGTGGTTTTGGAAGATAAACGTATTGTTCGATGGATGTAGGTTTTCCACTGGGAGCAAAGTGCACAGGGAAGACTTGCAAGTCTATTATTTTAACACTAGAAGGGTGCATATGAATTGGTTTCTCATGCAGTTTATAAAAAAAAAACCCACTAAATGTTATGCTCCCTTTACATACCTTGTGCGTTTACTTGTGGCTGCCTGTTATGATAATGCAGTTACTTGTGGAGGCAACTGGTCTTTGTCAGGCATAATGTAATCAAAATCTAACCACTAATAAAAATGAAAGAAAAGGATAAGAGAGAAAAATTTAGCAGTCTCTCATATCAGTAGTGAAGTTTTGTTGGCTTAAAATGTCAAGAAGAGTGGAAGTGGATGCAGCATTTAGGGAGAGTTTTTTAAAGCTTTTTTCCACTGCTCTATCTTCTGTCACCCTACCACTGCCTAGTGCTGGTACTTGCAAAAAAAAAAAAGAACTGTGCTCTCTTTTCTTTACTAGAATTAAATATGGAGTGAAAGTGAAAATACATGGTTCTGGAAAGCAAATGAGAGAAGTTTCAGAAAAGGGAAAACTTCAGACTGAAGAGATGCTATTAGTTTTTGGAAATTCTGCTAAGCTCAAAGTTCTAGGCAGTGCAACAAGAAAATTCTTCTTTTTGCTCATTTTGGATTTTATTTGTTTTGATTTAAAAATTTCTAGAGAGGTAAAAGGTGGACAGATGCACTCTGTCAGATGTAGAGGGGAGTGGGCAATGAAACTTCCATGACTGCTCGTCATCTGCCTCAGAAAAAAGTCAGCCATCAAACAGAAATCTTCTCCAACAATGCCTTTGCATTGGGTCAAAGCAGGAGCATTCATATAATCAGTTATTGTGGCTCAGCTTTGGGGATGGCAATCTTCAGTTGATACAATAATGAACAGATGGGGCTTGTAGCTTATTAAATTGCTACCTCCATGGCATCTGTGCCATGGACTAAAATGCAGGTAGGTTCGTGTTTTGCATAAATGTATTGCATGACCTTGGGGAAGTCTTTCAATTGCGTTCTGCCTCAGTTTCCTTTCTTCTGGAACGCATGTAAAGCACAAACTCTTTACTGCCTATTTAGGAAGATGATTCTCTTCCAGTGGCTCAGACCTACATTTGGAGTTGCTGACAGTAAAATAATGTTGGCATTAGATGAGCTATTTTAATAATGCTTTCATGGCGATGTAAACTCAGTTTAGATACAGCTCCATGGGCAAAAATAATGCATGACTTTCTGCTGGTTGTCTTTGGGAAGTGGTGTTTTTCCTGTGGAAATGAGGGAATGGTATTGCCTGAATGATATGCCAAAACCAAATGTCAGCATGCTCTGCCTCAAGCTCTGAAATGACCAGAAGTGACATGGATAGATGAGTGTCTCACTAGACTTGAGGCAATAGATATTGCTGAGAGGAAAGTTGTATTAGCTGAAGTTTGGCTCTGCAACCATTCAGCTTATAGATGGGCAGCTGGCAAAGTGAGCTCATATCTATGCCATGTACCATGGGAAGATGTATCATGGGTCTCAGTGAGAAGGGTTTGTCCATATAATCACATTTGAAAGCCTATTCTAGCACAAACTAGGCCTGAGATGATCTCTAACCCCAGCTGCAGTATGTTCCCAATCTCACTTGTCTCTTTTAACTGCTATAATGTAATTGCTGCTATTAATAATAAACTGACAGGCTGTCTTTAAATAACTGTAAGGCTGATAGACTAGTGTCGGTTGGATGCTTCAAAGTTTGACTAACAGCAGGGAGAAATAGAGCAGCTCCGTTCTCAGGTCTTCATGCAGAGAAAGGCTTGCACTGGGAAGAGGCAATGGAGGGCTGACATGTGGCACTGTGATGCTTCAGAGAGTTTCTACAGAGCATTTGCTGAGTGACTTGTCTGGTTTCTCCAGAAAAACACACATTTTCATGCTGACAAGTGAAATTTCTGGGCTATGCTAGAAGCACTCTTGTCTTGAAGAAGGGTTTTAGCAGATACAAGTTTATGCTCTCCGTATGTGTGTGGCCAGTGGCCAGCAGAGACAGAGTGCGAGAAGAAGCTGAATTCTAACCTGCCCCACCCTTCTGCCTTCTTGGGTGAGCTGGGCTGGTGATCCAGCAATGAGGCCAACTGCCTGAAGAGATGTGCAGTCAGGTTAAAGACTTGCTGTAATCCTGCAGGGTGTCCTTGGGAAACTGGAGTTAAACCCAGGTCCCTCAGCACCTGCTACCAGCATTATGTGTGTTGGTTTCACCTGTTTTATCCATAAAGGGAGCATCTTAAAAGGAGATATAGGCAGAAGGATGGGACCTATGGGGTCACTGAGAGCAGTATCAGAGCAAAGACGCCAGCAGAGGCAGAGTGGAGGGGTGCCTGGGGGAAGATGATGCCACCTGTGTTTTAACACTCTGCAGGTCTCTGACAGGAAAAATCCACCCACAATGAGAGAGTTATTATGAAGGGAGGGTATCCAAATCTGACATGTTTCTGAGGCTGGGACCTAATGTTTTGCTTTAAAAGCTTCAATGGGGTATAGTTTTTTACCTCAAAGACTGCCTGTTCTAGTGGGCTTCTGCAAACTGGGTTTCGTAACAGAAGGTCTGGCAGCATCGCATGCACTGCTCTGATATTCAGTGGCTCCCAAGATAAATGAGAGGGGACCAACAAGATAATAAGCTAAGGAGAGAGAAGTCTGGCACGGGTATAAGCCGTAAAAGAGCTCAAGTGTTATCTGTGTATTTTAACCCTAGTAACTGAATTATTTTTCGGATGGTCTGCTGTATTTATATGAGGGCAAAATGAGTTTCTAGCCAGCATGAACATTTAAAGTAGTTTTTGAATCCCTTTCAAAGCTTCATTAATATCTGCAATTACAGGCAGCTAGAGTGCACTTGACCCAGTGTGCCAGTGTCACCAGGCTAAGCTGAATGGATCAAAAAAGTTTTTATCACAGGCTCTGACCCTGCTTTGGCTACAGACATAGGGGATGAGTAGAAAAATCTTCTACCTGCACCAGGCAACCAAGTCCATGTAGCTATATAATATGTATTCCTCTTAAGACCATTTCTGTTTTCTTGTAAATGTCTTTAATACTTAAATGGGATTATGGCATTCCTGTTGTATTTAAACCATTAAATAAAATGATGGTTTCCAGCAATGAAGACAATTAAGCATGCAGGATTTAATGAAACTTGATGGAGCCTCGGCTGCTGTCCCCCCTATTAGTGTGCACAGCTGCGCATGTGTGTCAGCGTTTGCAGGTTAAAGAAGCAATTAATCTGAGCAGGGTGAACGTGAAACTCCTACTTAAGCACACAGACAGATTGTGAGCCTCAGTCTCCGTCTTTTTGTTAAGGTCACAGCTCAAATTGCAACCAGCTTTGTAAGTCTGTTCTTCTCAAATCCCACATTTCTAATCAAATATAAGAGCTGATACCAGTGAATTACATCCCAGTGGCATAAATCCACATTGCCAATGATTTATGCATCTAGTGTTAACTGACATGGTGATTCATATCCGCTATGATTAAGAGCTGAATGGCTTTATAGATCTTGATATAGTTTCTGTGGGGTTAGATTACTAAAACAACAAAATGTCTAGTAGTAACATTTAATATTTTTGCTCATGAACAAGCCTCATGTGTTTGGACAAGCTCACGAAGGCTCTCAAGCGTTTAACACAAACAGCTCTAATACCTACAGCAGTTAGTGCTCGTTTGACTTCAGGGCTACGAGATTTGCAGGGTGTGTTTGGGGGCTGCATGCCTCCTGCTGTGCAAACCGGAGCTGCAAGGTCTTTTGAACATCCTTGTGCTCTGTGTGAGGTGGGAAGGAAGAGGTACAGGGAGTTGTCTGTTTGATTTCATTTTGAAAATCATATGTTAAAGATGGTGCTATTGATAATCTGCTGAACGTACTGACAGACGGAAAGAATGGAGAAAGGAGGTTAATAAATCACCCAATACCCACTTTGGTCTGCTTTTCAATTTTCATTTCTCAGAAACACAAATTGCAGCTGTTCTTTAAGGTGTCTGATCTATTCTCTCAAGAAGCCAATTTTGTTTTTAATTTCCTCTGATGAGACTCAGAAGATGTTGGATAAAATATGAGGTGAGTTCTTTTATTTTTTTATTTTTGAGGCAGCCTTCTGTGTGTAACACGTCATGATTTGCTTTTTTGCTGCCAAGGAAAGTGCTCATCTCTTAAAGCATTCTTGATGGAAGAGTTGTCAATGAGGAGTATAAAGCTCCAGCCTTCTCTCTAGAAGGAGTAAAGAAAATATAATCAGTAAAATGGGTGATCAAAGCAAGTGCAATACTTGAAATTAGTCAAAACATTTTGAAAGGGAAAGAAATAGTAAAAAGACCTGAGCTGCAAAGGTTTATTAAAGGTATATTTCCTGCTCCCAGCTAAGCTGCAGTTATAGAAGTTCCAGGTATAATTCCTAGTGCACTCTATAATAATAAAGATATTTTATTAAAATATTAGCAACTGGGAAGGAACTTTTGAAATGCTGTAAGAAAAACCTTTCTGCATAAATAGGATTATGTGGAAGGTTTCAATATGGTAATTTAGTTTGGGATTTTTATTATTTTTTTTCAGTTGCTGTGGGACTTTAAAGCCAGGGATGTAAACAGAGAAATCAGATTTTTGGAACCAGCTGCTGTATTACACATCACCAGTCACTGCTGTCATGCAAAAATGCCCTGTCCTTAGTAATGACAAGGAACTAGAAAGGCAAAATGAGAATCTTTTTACATGACAAAAGAAGGACATTAATTCCTAATAGCATACCACAAAAAATGAGGAGGAATCAGAAAGGAATCTGATGGCAGCCTGGATCATTTCCCCCTTTTTGTGCAGAACCTAATGTATGGTGCAGAGTATTGATGTTATTATATAGGTTAGTAATAGAACTGACTTTATGGAAAGCCTGTATTTGACTTTTTTTGTAGTTTTTTAATTATATGGACAAATAATTCTTACTACAAATGTGTTTACTTGAAACTGGCTGAGCAGGATTTCTGTAAATGGGTTAATGTCCAGGAATTATTTGTGTAGTCTTTTCCCTATCTTCCCTATCCAAGCATCTTCCTTCTTTTGGTGTTTGCCAATAAAGCGACCTGCTGCTTTTTCCCCTCTCGGATGGGAATTTTGACATTTGCTTTAACAAGGGGATCTAAAATAGCCACCCAGGGCCTTTCTGGGCAAAGCTCCAAAGACATATTCTTGGACAAGTTTCCCACCCTTTCTCTTGTTAGGAAGGTCTTGTGAGTGCAAGGTGTGTCTTTTTTGCTTTGAAAGGGTGTGTAAAGGGTAAGTTTGGCAGTGTATAAAGCCTGGGGGTTTTATTTCGCCAAATGGTACTGCAGAGGCTAAATTTTGTCCGTAACATGTGTCTTGTCTGCTCTGAGCTTTGGATGGTGGGAAAATTCATATCAAAGCCCAGAAGCAATATGTTGTCGGTGACCCTTTATTATATGCTCTTTCCCAATTCTTGCTACTGTTCCTTTTCGTGTTTATTTTTATATAAAAATGGCAGTTTTGGCAGTGAGACCAAAATTTTCAAACTAATTTTCAGAGGAGATGAGAGTGGCCAATCTTCTTATGCTCAAGTTTAATCATAACATTTGCTGCTTTGAGTTGGTTTCCGTGCAGACCATCACAAATCATAGAGCAGAAGGTGAAATGGAGGAAAAAAATGTAAAAGAGGTGAGAAAATATAAAAAAGTAAAGAGGACAGGGAAAGAGTGTGAAGAGGAGAGAGGGATTAGGAAATAAACTCAACTGTGCAGATAAGCAGAAGAATACTTTTGAATGCCTTAGGAGAAGAGTTAGTGGGGAAAATTAACCTGTTGTGATTTTTTTGTTACTACTACTGGGAAGGTTCCAGAAACCACCTAACGATGGATGCTGTAAAAGAAGCTATTTCTTCCTGCAGGCTCTTGAAAGGAAATGTGCACTACTTGTTTTAGCACAGGTATACAGGGCAGCATACATTCATGGAGAGCTGTAGATAGCCATTGAAAATAAGATAATACTTTCCTAGCTGCTGGTGGTACCTAATCATCCTCTCTCATCAGTCTTGTACCTTTTTTAAACAGATTTGCCTTTTAAAGTGCCTGGAGTATGGTAATTTAAATTTCCAGGCAAAGTAGTAATTAAATTTCCAGGTAATTAAATTTCCAGGCAAAGTGAAGCCTGGAAGGAAAGGGAGAAGAGCAAGATGATTACCACCTTGCAATCAATGGGACTTGCCCATTTTCCCAGGGGAAGTATGGTGTGGCACTTAACCTAAATCAGGTTTGCTAGGCTGGCAACTTGACCATGGGACTACCTACAGCAATACTTACCTGTGCCTTTTGAACTAGCTTGCCATGAAAGCCTCAGTGTTATGTGTGACAAAAATTCACACAAAGCTCTTGAGTGAGCCTGGTTAGCCCAAACGATCTGATTTTATGGTCATGTTATCAAGTCAGTCTTCCAGGTCTTGGGATTTGATTCTGTGTTTGTTACACTCTAATAGGGAGGGATTTGGGAGCAAGTTGTGGGGAGGTAAAGCTTCAGCTGCAGAATTGATGATATTTGACCCAGTAACTCTGTGCTCAATTGAGTCATATGCTTCTGTTCAGAGTGAAAAGGATAAATATATTGAAATGCAGCCATGGCAGTTTTGAGGCCAGAATAGCGAGTCTGGCATGGGGTCAATCATTTAAAGTTGAATATAATCAGTCAAGAATATGGATGCAGGGTATGACTTTTCACAGGAGGAAGAAAGAGGCAGAACATGTCAGTGAGGTGTCTGGTTAACCGCACTAATGTGTGTGGGGTTTTTATGTGTGTGGGAAACAGATGAAATTCAGTGCCCCAAAAGTTGGAGCAACTGCTGCAGAAAGTTTTGTAACAAGTATCACAGGAGGCAGGGTATTGTGTCTCACCATTCATTTTCTCTCTTCCCTACTGGGACTGCCAATTAGATCCAGTTCTCATGGTGGCTTTTTGACACTTTAGCTCACTTGGAAATGGACTCAGACTAGTATTTCATTGCATTTAGGCTTTTAAACAACATCAGAGAGAAATGACTTTCAGCTACTCTGAACTGGATGTGAGCCAACACTTCACGCAGAAATGGAGAGAAGGTCTTGGTTTGACATGACTATTGCACCCTCGTTTACCGATATATAGTAGGAGTGGGTGTGCATCTCAGATTATTTTAGGTACTGTCTCTAAACTTTCAGCATTCACAGACAAAACCTATTAGAGAGGAAGAGGAAAATCGGAGGGAGAAAGAATATGAGATTTAAGTGGTAAAAGTTTTGCATCAAATTCCCCCTGAAAATGAGCTAGAGTTCATCTGAGAGCTCTTTATAGCTTGTGAATTTGACCTTTCATCCTCATCACAAAAATAATGCTGCAGTTGAGACTTGAGGCCATGTGCCTTTTTCAGACATCAGTTGATGCTTTATGTAATTATCATATATCTATTTGTATTTGCTCTGTCTATATCTGTGTGTTTTATATTGTCTGTGTTTTCTGAATGCTGTAATTGCTGAAATATACTGTAGCTAGCCATAGGATGGGATGTTCTTCGTAGAAACATAGAATGGTTTGAGTTGAAAGAGACCTTACGTATCATCTAGTTCAATCTCCCTACCACGGGCAGGACACCTTCAATGGAGCAGATTGGTCAATGTCCCATACAGCCTGGCCTTGAACTCAGGGATGTGTGTCTTAGACTTCCTCTCAGAGTTTTCCAGTCGCTTATCTAGCTATTTTTCTTGCATGATTTAAATACGTTTCCCTGTGTCTGATCTGCAGACATGGAGAAACAACTGTTCCTTTCTGTGCTGCCTTCATGAACTCAATGCTGCTGTCACCTCTCCATCCTCTACCACCAAGTGTTTTCTTTCTCAGGGAGAACAGCTAGTGACCTGCAGTTGGAGCACATGTTTTCAAAGCCACTCACAGTGCTCTCCTGTGTGGTGCCCAGTTGGTCTATTTGCCTTCAGATCAGTGCTTTCCAGCAGTGTATACAGGACTCTGACAGAAGTTGATGTAGAAAAAAATGATACTGTGCTTATATACCTTTGTATACTGTACACCTTTCTTGTACCAGCCAGACATCATGAGCTCATGCTGTACTTGTGAGCTGCATGCATTCCAGCCCTCACTCTGCCAAACTGACACCCAGCAGCTCTTCCCTAGCAGATGTCCTCCTGCCTGCATGTTATGATTTGTGTGTTTATCCCTACTGTACCCTTCCCCCTTTTGGAGCACTTCTCCCATTTGCCAGGACAAATCTGGACTTTCCTGTGCCATGCTGTGTCCTGCTTGGGGGGTGATATATGATGGCCATGCATCAAGGGGCAGCTCTGCTTTGGGATAGCAGGGAGGTGCAGCTGATTTTTTTCAGCTGATATGTGTGTGTGCATGTACACATTGGGCTGATATCAGAACTCCTGCATTTGTATGCAGACTCACTAATGGAATTTCTGCAAAACTAAGAATCTTTTCTATTTACATTTTTAGGACGTACGCGCGTGTGTGTGTGTGCTTCCCTCATTGCTTGACTTTCCTCTTTTGACTAGGGAAGGTATATTAGTTTTAATTTCTATATTTTTCAAGCTTTCTTTTTCAAAAACTTGCAGCAGGTATAATGGAGCAATTGATGCCAAGAGCAGGAGAGAGGAGTTGATAGTGCATGTGAAGAGAAAGGACTTATCTGTCTGTGTGCTGATCAGCAGGGTATAGGGGACACTAAATAATACTGATATTTGCTCAACTTATAAACAAACACAGTTTAAATATAAATTTCTCACCCTAGTACATATTTTTTGTTATTTAGCTGTTGCAAATAAGGTAAAATTATGCCTGTCACCAAAGGGATGTAGCTCCAGCCTTGGCTAAGGTGGGGAGAGCTGTCCATGGCAGCGGTTGTTTATACCAGTGCCTGCACTCTCAGTGAGTGTTGATATACACCAATTAAAAAGCTAAAAATTTCTTCATGGGTTTACATGGCATCCTTCTGAGTAGTTTGTGAGTCCTCCAGCAGCCATGGTTCCTGAGAAGGCAGTGGAGCTCGTCTGTATCAGCTGTAAGCGTAAACAGAGATGGGTTGGAACAGGAGTAGTTTGGCCCCACCCCCTTCTATCATGATGTAGTGGGAAACACACAGGCTTTATACATGGGACTGCCCATGGCCTTGGGAATATCATACTCCATGTCTGTAAAATAAAATCATGTCCTCTCTGGAACTGCTTGTTTTTGTGTCTACTTAGAAGATGGCATATTCTTGATGAGCACTTCTCCATCCACAGTTACATGCCATCAAACCTTACCACAAGTTCTGGATCTGTGTTGGACATTAGGTCTGGTTTGAGAAATAACATGAATATGCTAAGGATAACTCATCCATAGGGAAATTCTTCAGGCTCCTTGCTCTGTTTATAGCAGCCAAGTCTGAAAATTAGACATAATCTCTCCTAAAGCTTACTTAGGCTCTAATGAAGGCTACAATAGAATGACAAATAGCACGCTGCTTTCTTTATTGTTTCAGTTCAAGGACTATCTACAAAGAGTTGCAGTCTTGTGCTTAGCATTACACAAAATTATTAATTTCTTAGCTATATTGAAAAATGTTTGAATTGCAGATGATTAATATATGTTTTCTTTTCTAATGCCTTCCCATCTTTTTGTGGTACACCTTAATAAATGGCATCAGAACACTTATTTCAAGGGGCTGTCTCCCTCAGAAACCTATTACCAAGGCTATTTCAGAAAAGTTGCTCTTGCTTGGTACATCTGGTAGACTGGCTCTAGAATCCACATAATTGCCGTAGCAACCTGACCTCTGCTTGTCAGTGTATTCCAGCTCCTAGCTATATTCAAAGACTGTTTTTAAAGGCATCATCTCCAGAGTAAATGCAGGCCTTTTCACTCTGAGCAGTTTTGCCAGGATAAAGAACCCCTTAACATTTTTTCTTTAGAGGTGCTTCAGATTTTTATAATCCAATCTGGCTACCACACTTGATCATGGTCAGCAGTATGGAGATTTTATCAGTCTCTGTTTGGTGTACGGGTGCTGCTGCTGATTAGCACAGAGTTGAGATAGTCTGGGTGCACCAAACTCCCACATTATTCTTTGTCCTCTTTCTGGCTTGTTTTAGAGTCAAGTGCAGTGGTGTTTTTTGTTCAGAGTTTTTTTTTCTGAGATTGAGGCAAAGACTAACTCGTGGCGTTCAGCACTGATGAATGTTAGGATTTTTCTAGTATTTTGCAATGTTAATTGCCTAATATCAGAACAGCAAATGTCATCTCATATAAAAGAATAGATGATAAAGCCAGAAGGGACTGTTGTGATCATTTTTGTCTGTCTTACTGCATCTCACAGGCCAGAGAAATTTTTATATGAACTGGAACAAACTTCAAAGGAGGCAAAAAAAATGATCTTGATTTGATCAGCCGATACACAGAATCAGCCAGAATACTCAGTATATTATCCAGCAGCTAATTACTGCCATTGTTAAACAACTAATTGCACTGCACTTCATTTCTCTTCTGTCCTCTTTCAAATTGGGTCATTTGGCCTTGTTGCACTCCTGATGACAAGCACTTAAATGACATTGTGTTCCCTGTCTTGGTCCCTAAAAATTGTGGACAAGCTTCTCCCTTAACTTTCTCCTCAGTAAAATAACCAGTAGACTCCTGAAGTCTCTAACTCTTTTTTTTTCTCAGCTATTTGTAGATGTTCACCCAGTTGTGGGCTCCCCATTACGAAAAAGAGATGGAGCTACTGGAGCAAGTCCAGCAAAGAGCCACAGGAATGAGTAAGCTGCTGGAACACCTTTCATATGAGCAAAAGGCTGAAAGAGCTGGGCCTGTTCAACTCAGAGAAGAGAAGACTTGGGAGGGAAACTCAATGATTTGTACAAATACCTGAAGGAAGGATCCAAAAAGGACAAACTAAGCTCTTCTCAGTTGTGCCCGGTGACAAGATAAGAGGCAATGGACACAATCAGAAACACAAGAGCTCCCTCTGAACATCAGGAAACACATTTTTCCTGTGAAGGTGACTGAACACTGGTTTCCTAGAGAGGTGGTGGAGTCTCCTTCCTTGATGATATTCAGAACCTATCTGAACAGGGGCCTTGGCAACTGGATAGGTGGCTCTGCTTGGGTGGGGCAGGGAGCTGACCAGATGAGTTCCAGAGGTCCCTTCCAGTCTCAACCCATCTGTGATTCAGTGATTCGGACTCTTTCTTACTTGGCAGACAGCAAGATTTAGCGCAGTATTCTGGTAGAAGGTGCATCAGGGCTAAATGCTGAACACACAATGAACCACACCAGATACAGGAAATTAAGGCAAAGCTGAGCCACAGAGGAAGTCTGTGTCAGAGCCACAGTATGACCTGTTGCACTACTCTTTGCTCTGCCACATTGCATATACACAGGCCTTAATTTCTTTGAAAAGTAAGACCCACCAATTTCAAGGATTTGGCTAGAGAATTTTGAAGTGTTTTATCTATTTATTTCCAAATCAGTGAGAATCTGAAGCAGAGAAAGATAGTGCGACTTACATGATGTCAGCAAACAGTCCAGCTAAATACCTGGCTACACAACTTGTCTTTTTAGAAACCCAGAAGCAAAGATTCATCCATTCGCCCTTGCTGCCATGCAGGAGCAGGCTTGCTGAATAGCAAATTCCATTTGCACAAGTACTTTTGAGTTGGGCTGAAACCAAACTGTATGTGGAAATCTTCCTCCAAACTCAAAGAACAGTAATAGTAAATGGGAGAAAAAGAACCTTACAGGGATTTAGGGTTAACTGAGATACTTTTCTGTGCCTGTCAGTTTATTGTACTGCAGATCACTTTTTAGCTAGGTTGGTGGTTTGTGGTTATCTAGTCAGATGAGTGGCAAATTTTTGCTCTCAATGCAATGCTTCAACAAAGCTCCACAGATTTATGATGATACAAACCTCTTGGAAACTGTACAGACCTAACAGAGGTTATAAACAGTACTTCTGAAATCAGCATTTAAATAACATTTCAAAAACCACTAGAAACCTCATTATCCTGAGTATATCATTTTAGTGGTCATACAAGTAGTGAAAACACTGTGAAACAAATGTGTAACTTGTAACTGGGGAAAACCAACAGTACTGCCTAAATACTTCGTTGATAAACATCCAATTAACCATTGCGTACCTTTACAGATCAGTGCATTTGCTGAAACTTGGTAAGAGCAATCCAGAGGTAAATATCTATCCTATTGTATGGGGATTTCTTTCTGAACTTGCAACAGAACAAGATAGATAAAGCCTTTAAAAATGCAAGTAAAGATGTCTTGCAATTACCCAGGTTTATCTAGGAATGTAGACCAAAACCTGTAATCATCATTAAATGGAGTTGCATTTTTACATTTGAATTCTGGAAATGTAATTCTCAGTCCCTACAAGACTGGAGTTTATGTACTCATGTACATGTGCATATATTGCTTTCCCAAATTCCCCCTGACTGTAGGTATATGTCTCAGTTTAAAAGAAAGCTAGGATGTCAGGCTGGACTAGGAAGGGAGCCTCTTGAACCTTTGAAATTAAGAGACTTTAATCAGAAAATGTATAGAAAAAGATAACAGTTCTTAACTACTTTATATATATGTACGTATGTGTGTATATATATATATGTAATCAAAATCAGAACAGAGCAAAACACCATAACCAAAACTTTCAAATGAATTAAGTCCTAACCCTGTCCTTTCGGTGCAGTTCTGTTTATGGACAGCAGGAGGCGATGCCATGCCTTGGGAGGCAGTGGCCACTAAAGTCCCTGCCTGGCTCCGATGAGGCTAATTCCAAAAAAAACTCATGTGGAAAAGGGTGGTCCCAAAGGATGGAATGGAACCTTTCCTGTAGGCAATGTAAAGACCCTCTTCTCATGCTTGTCTGAAGGTGTTGGGGTTGGGGAGGGTGGTTAACAAGTCCCTGCAGATGGTGATTAACCTCTAGGAGTCTAACAAATCTAGGTATCATTGACTGCTCTCTCTGTCCGACAGACAACACAAGGTGCATGGAGTTGGGGGCACTGAGCCAAGACAACTCCCTCCAAGTGCTTCCACCAGCCTAGCAAATGGTGGCTTGCACCTGCACAGCAACCCGAGCAGAGAAGTGTGGTGAAAAAGAAACCAGTAAACCTCTCTCTCCTTACCACAACCCATCTCTGCAGCCATCAAGATGGGATTCAGAGGTGTCAGCCATCCTTTGTTAGCTAGTTTTCAGAGCAGCGTAGCGGGGGCAGGACTGTAGCTCCCAAATGTGTTGTTAGTAAGACACAGAAAAAAAATTCCATGAAAGATTATAAACTATCATCATCATCATCATCATCATGGCTAGGCTTCGCAAATGAAGATTTGGGAAGGGCACTGACCACGCTTGCTGCAAGCGTGCTGGTGGCTAAAAAGGCTGATGTGGAATAAGCAAGTCTGGTCACAAAAGGCACAGCGGAAAGTCTCCTTTGGTGGTGTTGGTGAGGAATGGTTCTTTCTGCATTGTCTTTTCTCGTCGAGACTGACTTTGCATGTGTTTTCAAAGGAAGCAGCAAGCGTTGTGAATGGTGTGTCTCCATGAATCCCGATTGGAGGCCAGAATGGACCATTGATGGCAGACAATATGGCCAAGGCCGAGATATTGTTTCAGGGTGAAACTATAACAGTATGCCAATCTACTGCATGTTTTAAATTACTGTTGTCTGCCTATTCTTCATGAAGAAAACCAAAGTGTGAGGGGCTGTAGCCTGACCTGGGGCATGGAAGAGAACTGTAGCCTCTCTTCGTCATGAACCTCCATCCTGGTGAGGAGACATCCTGAAGTCTTTGATAGGGATGTGGCCATATTCCTGGTGAATCTCCACCATCTTCTCCCTGTATTCACCATGCGATGGCATTATACCAGTGCATCTGCCATCTATGAAACCTGTTCCTGGAAACACAGGAATACACAGTTGTCTGGTGGAACTAATGATGCTACTTAGGGGTGTGCCCGCCACGTCTGTCAGGTACAGATGTTTGTTGGATGGCATTGTGCAGGTAGCAATGTAAGCAGTGTGGAAACCATGTCCTTCACATTGCTGGTGAATAGAACGATGTAGTCCTTTAAACCAGTGAAAAGTGTGGAGCTAAAGTGTGAAGTGGGCTGAAAATTGTATTGAGGTTGCATGCACAGGTACACTTTATTCTCCCAGTGTGCCTTGGGCAGATACCAAGGAGCTGGCAGGGGTGATGGTTTTTGCAGAGCTCTTGGTCAGTGAAGTACTTTACCTCTGAACACATCACAAGGCAGGGCTCCTCACCTGAGTGAAACCATGCTGGCCCCGGGTGATCATACACACCGTGCTTTAATCTCCCACTTGTCCTCCTCATTTATTTGAAAAGGCATTTCCATATTTTGCAATTGAGATTTTCTGTGCTATTTTCTCTTCAGGGTCAGATGGTGACCCCTGACCTGTTCCTTCCAACCTACCCTAGTGACTCTGTGGCATCATGGAAAACAGTTTCTGTGAAAAGCCATTCTTTAAAGTCACTGAGCTCCCACAGATTAAGCAAAAACGTTTAAATCTTATTTATTACAGTTATTATTTATTGACCCATTTCTCCTAGGTGTTTTATTAATTCTTTATTTTGCCTGTCTAATTTACCAAAGCTGTTTCTGTAGGCTGCATTTTTGGGGTGGATATTTTTGCCTTCTCTGTAAAGCATTGTGATTCACATTGCATTTTCTGCCCAGTGATCTCTCCTGGTTCCTCACCCCATGTTCTCTACTGATCAGACCTACTGGTGATTAGATGCTCAGCAGAAGTGATTGCACAGCCTTTGACACCTTGCATCCCCTGCTGCCTGGATTTCAAAGAGGTAATCATTCCCAGGGACCCACCACTGACCCTTTGCTCAAGCTTTTGTCATTTACCTTTTACTCTCTCTTTTCTTAAAGAGCTTGAAGTATCTTGATTCTTCTGTTAGGGGAAAAAGGACACATGCACTGAAATTGTAATGACTTTACCATACTTTCAGAGTACTTTCACCTGAAATGGTATCAGATAGTACTTCTATATCACATCTCTAATACCTTTTGAAGTGAAATCTTCAGCTCCGATTCAGAGATCCCCTTTTTGTTCACTCAAAGCCAGGGGGACAGTGGGTGAGATGGAAAGGTGGTTCAGTTCAACACCTGTCCTTTTTAACTCATTATGCTCTGGCAGCCGTGAGTGGAGGGGCCTCATTGCCAGGCAATATGACTTTTCCAAAACTTTGGCAGGAATTCAAAAGGACTCGAGTGCAGACAATGAAACTGTTTACAGTGTTGGCTGTGAATGAATGAAACACAAAGCTAAGAAGGAGATTTGGACCCTCAGCCAAACTGACCTGGAGATCTGGAGGAAACTTTTTTCATGGGGCTTACTGTTTGGTTTCTTGAACCAACATGTCTGACCATGGCCAATCTGCTGTTTGGAGTCAGTGTAGCAGCCCTTGTCATCTGAATTACAGAAAACATCTAGTGCCACAAAGACTGAAAAAACATTTTTACCTATCTTACACATTTTATTTGAATTCTTATGAACAATAAAAAGCAGTTAAAACTAAGGAAACAAATTAGTGCTGTTTGGATTACTTAAATGGTCATGTGTTCTCTAGAGAGTTAAAATTGTGCATCAAAAATCCTAAAGGCTACATTAAATCAATTGCAAAAACAGAGAAAATTGACTTTTAACAGTATAAAACCAAAAATTCCTATAACTCCTCTCTAAGCCTTGATATGTCTCTGATGAATCCATAAAAAGAAAAAAAAGAGTTGAAAATTGACTTCCAAAAGCATAATGTGATTTTTTAATTTAATTTTTTCTTCAATAAATGATAAATTTGACGTATTTCCTTTGAGTTTCACTGTAAATAGATGAAGTAGTGATGTTGTATTATTTTTATTTTTAGACATCTCAGGGAAAAGTAACTTCTGGATTATCTCAAATGCACTGGCAGTGTAAGTAGTAACAGTTTTCCAGATGAAGAAGCCTGGATGGAAAATGCTAAATGGTAAGCAAAACTTGGGTTCTGGGTCTTCTGAAAAGTGTAAGAAAAGGAAATTCTGTTGCTTTGGTGACAACGTGCTGTTTACATTTTAAATCTAAGGCTGTCTCTAGGCTGTACTATTTTAATGAATTTAGACTCCTTTTGTCTTTTTTTCCCTCCCTCTTTTTCAAAATGCTTTAGAAATTGTGGTATTTGTTCCTCACTATTTGTAATTGTGCTGGGAATCATTTGTTTGAAAGACTGCAGGTGCTGGATTTGCTGTAAATCAAACACTGTTGGGATTTTTCTGCCTGGTCATCTGAGTTATGTGGTGCTATTCCTTTTCTTTAGTTGGATGAAAAACTTTATAAACTGGTGACTAACTGACTTAAACTTGAAGTAAATTCTCATGTTTGAGGTATAAACGTACATAGATCAGAAGAATAGATATGGGGCAGCTGTACAAGTGCAATAGTCTTTGTGTCTGATGACTAAAATGGGAGTCAAAGTCGAGTAATGTCCTACCTTGAGAGCTTCTTGCTAAAAGATTCTTGGTTGTTTTTGATCCCTAATAGTTTCATCAGATGTGTATATATTATACAGTATGCACTGCTAGATAACTGCATGTGTATTAATTATATGCCTCCTTAGCAACCTTCTCTTGTTTATTTGTTTGTTATTTTGGTGTTTTGGTTTTTTTGGATTGTGGTGTTTGATGTGTGTGTGTGTGTGTTTGTTTTGTTTAGGGTTTTTTGTGTATTTTTTGTTTACTTTTAAAAAGGGGAGCTCTCCTTACTCTAGAAATCCTCAGAAATTTAGAACAAAAGAAGCCCAGGTTGTCTTGCTCAGAGTTCGGCAAAGGCCCTGACTTGCAGGGAGCCAAAGAGTGGAGCAGCAGTCCCATGATCTTATCTGTATCCTGGGTCTGACAGAGGCAAAGACTGGAAAGTGGGTTAGTCAAACTAGTATAAGGTTGTGCTCAGCCTTGGAAGAAGCACTGCCATGAAATCTCTTGTAATATCTTGGCTTTATTAGTCCTTGGTGAAAAATCAAATGGATTGTGTTCAAGTCTAATAATGGGCAAGAAGGGCCAGTAATCTTAACTCAGTTCAGCTATCACAGAGGTATAAGGATCTGCCTTCTGTAAATCAGACGGCATTATGCCTGGGGGTTCTGCTGCGAGGTACTCCCCTGTTGTAGGGATACAGGCAAACCTACAGGAGAATGTCTCTAGGCAGCCACAGCCATTCTCACGGCACTTTTGTGAACTCAGCTACAGTTAAGAGGAGGATGAACTCAGTGGTGAACTGAATGGATTGGGCTATAGTCTAGCAATCTAAGTACCTAAACTCTCTACCTTTCGGCTGTGAGCACTGCGGTTATCTTTTTTATCAAATTGTTTAATCTTTCCACCTGCAGATTGGGTGTATTAATGATTAGCTTGTCAGGGGTGTTGTGAGGAAGAGGCCTGCCAAAAACCAAGCAAAGGCTTTGAGATAGTGAGTATGTGGAGATTGTACAGCTTGCAGCCAAGGAGCAGCAATGAGATGCAAGAGTAAATTAGGGCAGTAATTCTGAGCTTTTTAGTCATTGGAAAGTTGGTCTACGAAATGCCATTCTGAAGGTCACATCAGATGTCTTGTCAGAAGAGATGAAATTATATCTGGTTTTGGGGAAACCCATGCAAAGTTTTACTCATTTTTGGATTCATCAGTGTTTATTTACACATACCTAGTGTGCTGTGTTGCGCTTGCGTGTGGAAGTCCCTTCAACATCTCACTGGTGCAGTGGCATGGTGGTCTCAAGATGCACTGGGCTTTTATAACTAGTGGTGCAGTAAGCACTGAAATTGTGAACATGAAAGTATTTTCCAAGGAGCATAGGAGGCTACAGGCTCTGGTCCTTGCAGTGCTGACCTGGTACACACAGAACTGGGCCCACAGGACGCCCTGGGAGCTGCACAGTCTCCTAAATCACACTGTGCCACAACCATGGCAACATGGGTGTCTTGTTTGTTTAACAGTTGGCCTCAGTTGGCCTCAGTTGGCCATGTGCATCTGTAGGAAGCAGCAGCAAATTCTGGCACAAGAGCAGAGCAGACTCATACCCATACCCTAGTTCTGATATTATTACACAACATCTGGTTTGTACATATTAAATATGAGGCATAGAGATGAAGAGGCAGGAGAACAGAAAGTAGATATGTGGAGATATTTCTCAGGGTTGTTTGAAGACCTGTGAAGGGACTTGAAATACCATGGTTTTGTGCTTGCACAGAGGCACAAATCATGGTGTGTTGGAGGAGACCAGACCAAGGAAGAATTCGTCAAGTGGCAGAGATATTATAAACGCTGGATGGCCGAAGATGCGGGGCCCCGGGACCCCGGGCAGCGCGTGCCGCGACTGGATCGGGACCGGGGGGGTTTTCGGACAGACACTTCCCCAGTTTAAATGTGCACCCTTAAGATGGCTACGATCCAAGTTTCTTCTTCCCACAACCCCTCAGAATTGTTCCCATAAATCCTTGTGTTTCTCCCACTGACCCCATTCTCCCTATTGGTTCCCTTGCCTCTCCTCCCTTCCCTCCTCCCCTTCGTTTGCATGCACCCAATGGAGTGCGTGACTCCTCCCCGTCTCCTCCCCATCTCCGCCCCTCTTCCCCGCCCTCATCCGGGAACTTTGTGCGCGCCCCCTTATAAGCGAGCGCGCGACATTAAACTTGGCTTTTTCCTCGTGGACTCCTGCCTGGTCTGCGTCTGTTCCGGCCGGAGGGGTCGCGCCGGGCCGGGAGCGGGAAGAGCCGACCCTAGCTTCTAAGGGGCACGATTCTAGGAAGCGCCGCTGGCGGCGGCCCGCCGCGTTCCTAGCCTTGCTCCTGGGAGCGTGAAAACCTCTCCACTATATTAGTGGGATTACAAATCCACTGAGTATGGTGTTGCCTTAGGTTGAGCAGGAGCTGAGAACAGAGCTGTGTAAGCCTGGTGAAAGGCAGAGTCCTCAGCTGGAAGTCACTAAACACTGGGTGGTTCTGGGACAGGCACACAGTAATGTATTGAAATGTAAGCTGGATATTACAATAATTTGAATTTGACAGAGTTCAGGTGGAAATGGAGAGAAAATTAGAAAAAAACCATACAATCCTTTTCCCATACAAAGCTTGACTCAAGGTAGATGTGGTGGAACCCTCTAATCAATTTCAATTAATGGTTCCTGGACAGTTCCTCACTTCCAAAGCATGTAATGTAATAACTGTCTGCTATTTAAAGTCACAGAAAGAATATCAAACTGCTGCTGTCTTTGAAGTTCACAGGCAGGGAATCATGGTTACTAAAGACTATTCATTATCTCAGCAGTCAAACTATGCTAGGCAAAACTCCAGTATATATATGACAGACAGCAAGCCTGATGTTACACTGCAAGATTTCCTCAGAATCATATCTACAAACCCAGAACAAAATCGGTGTGCAAACTCTCATCCCATTGAAACAGCTTTCAGAGGTACCTGTATAAATCAAGGGTTAAGTAGGAATGCGTTTTTCTGAAGAAAGTAAAGGCACTTCCCATGTTTAATTAACAGAATGCTAATTGAGTAAATGAGGGAGAATTAAAAGGGAATCACTGAGTGTCTATAAGAGATTGGTGTTGAAGCTGTTAGAGCTGACTACTTCACCTGCGCATGGAAATTGCAAGTCAAGACCAAACCCTAAGTTTGAGAGTTATAATGAACACAGACATTTCAGAAAAATCTAGATTCCTGAGAATGAACATGCTTGGAAAAAAAACCAAACAAAAATCAAAACCCAAACATATTTTAGCCAAGAATATGTGAATGCTTTGTATGGACTGACCTCCTCGCACTGACTGCAGTTTTATACCTCATGACCTTGTGAGTAGTATTGTTTGGGGTTTTTTTTCAATGTGGAAAACATTCAGTGCATCATTTGTATGCATTAGAGCTGAGAGCAGGGAAGAAAGGAAGTCAAAGAATAAGTTTTTGCTCATGGGCAGTCACATTAGAAGATATTGGGAAGGTCTTTATTCATAAGAAATGGGACCATGGATTTCACCATGGTTACCAAGAGTGTAATTTCAAAGTGTGCAGTCCTTGGGCACCGCAGGTGGGAGTGTGATATGTCTCAGAGTCCACAGCCTATGAAGAAGGGAAAAGGAAAAATCTCTGAGTCTATGTTCATATTTAGCAAACTACTCAGGAGGTGCTGCTCTTTGGTGACTTAAGGCCACTGATAGGGCAGCAATGAAAGTGCTTACATACCTTTCAGCAGCACTGGTCTCTCTGGGAGATGTGTGTGAGAGCTGCTTTAAGCAAGTCCCACCTGGCATTGATAGTGCTGGGCTGATGGAGAGAGGTTTTACAGAGTGAGAAGTCTGTCCTGCAGTGCTATGTTGACAACCCTTACTCAATGACCATAAAGTCCAGAAGACCATGTCCCTTTTTGTAACTATAAAGGGGTAAACTGCTTGAGGCAGTGGAAGCAGCAGCCAAGCAGAGGAAGAGTTACAAGATGTCTTCCAAAACACTTGCAAAGTTAAATAAACAGTAAATGATTCCACTCATGTGCAAAATTCATTTGGGTTATAGCTGGAAACAAGGCTCTGTGAAGCACTTAATTCAGTCTCCTTTTTTATATGTACATTATTTTAAGGACGGCAAAGAGGCAAACTGATGAACACGGAACATAAGGTCCTCTGGCTCTTTAGAAGAGGAAAACAAACCACATACTGTGCCAGTACTTCATCCTAAGATACTGACAGCAGGCTTGAGATGTGTTTGTAGCAGTGTTCTGTATCTGATATATACATACATACATACATACATACATACATATATATATATGTAAAATAACATATATATCTTCTTTAAAAATACATTTTTCAAAATTGATCTCTCAGCCTATAATTTAGTTCTGGACTGCAGATATTTTATTTCTTGGTGTATGCCAGACATTTCTCTGGCATGCTTTGATTCAGTGGGCCTGCCACATCAGCTCTGGGAAACAAAGTGACTGAGCCAATGCCTCTGAAATTAATTGGTATTATTCCATCAGCGTAGGGTGGCCTGGCAGCAATGTGTGCGCTGTGAAGGCCAGCAGGCTGAGAAGCGCTGGGCTGTAGCCCACATTTACCCATCTGAGCTTCATCGCTTCAGTCAGTCCCATGACAAAATCAGGATGTATTGGATTTGTATAATAATATATTGTTTCTTCTCCTACTACTAGTAACAGCATTTTTTTTTCCTGTGTCAAAGTCATGATTTGGACTAACACTGTGCATATTTCTCAAGCCACAGTGAATGGTCAGAGCTGATAAATTGCATTGGTACCTAGCACATTTGATGAGTGTCAGGATTTTGGATTCATGCATTGTTTTGTCAAAGACTGAAGTTGATGTTTACCATATTATTGACCAAATTTTCCAAAAAGTGACTTGGGACCCTTAGAAGCTTTAAGGACATAAATATATACCAGTTTTTGTACAAGAAAATTAAACAGGATGTTAAAACTTATTGGTGCTTGTGAGAGACTGATTAGATTTGGGTATGATTGATTGGATATGTTGTGCATTTGTACATATCTTGAAAATTCACTTAGATTTAATTCCAGAGCATGTGATTTTAATTTTTTTCAGTAAAATTCATGAGGGAATCTAATTTTATGAGGTGACTTAGGGTGTGAGTTGATTGAGCTGACATATCATTGTTTTCACTCCGGAGATTACTGATTATCTTTAGTTGCAGAGTTAAAAAAACAACCCCCAAACACCCAAAGTTAAAAACAGTTGCATGTCTTTTGGATGTTTCTTGATGATATTTTAAGAAGTTATACAACCAGTAAGCTATGATTGGTAAAATAATATCTAACTGAATCATATGCCATGCTTGGTTACTCTGTCTTCCTCCTGCTGCTGGAGATGTTGGTGCGGTGTTTTCACCTGCAGAGGGCTGTGTTTTCAAGGGCTGTGTGCTAGCATAGCATCTAAATGCTTCTTCAATGGGCTTGTCTACCCTTAGGATGAAAGACATCTAAGTTGGCCACAGTTGTGCCCCAGCTGGCTCTGTTTCTGTCATACTGTGGCACAGCAAAGATTTCCCAAAATCCTGTGAACCATTGCAAAGAGTCACCCAAGATTGCTGGCAGGCACCAGGCTGGAACTAGAAGTAATAATAGGCATGAGCTGACTCCAAAGGAAGGTAGAGGGTTACCACTGCACTTTGATCCCAAATAATTTTCTATTCTAGTTCAGCACTTAACAAATAGGCACTTGGGTTGGCTTTCCCTAGAGCAGCTCCAATCAGGCAAGGTTTTCTGAAATCTTTTTGATATCTTTGGAGAGTCAGCACACTGTTTACAGTGCTGAATCTGGTCCTCATAAGCCTGGTATTGGGCATAGACAAATGAGGCCTGCTGGGCTTGCACAATTCGGTCTCTGCCTGTCATGGCATGGTCCATCTTCAAAGAGAGGTTAAAGGAAGGACTGTGTTGGTATAGGCTCCCTTTACAAGAGAGGAGTTGAGGTACAGTGGTACAGAGAAGACAGTGTGACACTAAATGGAAGCACGGACCACAACACATTCAGCATTGAGAGGAAATGGTGGGGGTTTTTTCATACAGAGTCATTTGGTTTCAAATGAAACCTTAGACCCCTTAATTTTCCAGCAGACCCCTTCCTCCATGTTAAGTGTCCTTGGCTTAGTGAGCACCAGAGGAAGAATAGAATTGCATGACTCATCTCCAGAATTCCTTGGTCCAGTGCTGCTGGCAGCAAAGCCCAGCAGTCAGGCTCAACTGTGCACAACTACAGCTGAGACTGTGGCATTACTTGTGCCTATTTTCATGCAGCTTCACTGGATTACAGCTGATTCTGTTTGCCTATATGTACTGAAATGATGTTTTTGACTGCAGCACAAGAGTACTCGTGCTGTGTTAAGATCCACATAGGAAACGTGGCCTAGGGTAGGGAACTTGAGCTCACTTATGTTCAAAGCATGCAACTCATCTTTTGTCTCTGCAATCAGTTTTATATACATAATTATCATAAACATGCATATAGAGACAGTCTCAAAGCAAAAATCCTGTAATTTCATGAATAACAACATATGATATGAAATATGTTCTTTCTGAAATCTCCAGTTGCAGGACTGGACCTTGAGGACAATTGTTCTTTTCTGCTAAGCACCCTTGTTGGCTACTTCTATATTAACATTTGTTATTCGGGTTACTGATATAGTTTTAACTGATACAGTTACTGATAGTTTGGTTTATAGTTTTTCTTCAAAGAATATGGTGGAGTTGAAGGCATTTTGGAGTTCTCTGAAGTCCTCAGAAGCTGCTGTTCTGAGTTCCCTCCTCAGTGGCAGGACCATTGACGACAGAGTATTGACCACAGCCTTCTAAATTAAAACCTCAACCAAACAAACAGCAGGGAGTGTTTTTAAAATGCAGCTATAAAAACCTTGCTGGCAAGAGTTTTGGCATGCCTTTATGTCTTGGCTTCAGTTTTTGATGTTTTTTGCCATTTTCCCTAAGGTCTAGGTTTTCTCTATGAGTTTCTGAGACATGATAAACAAGTCCCCACAGAAAAAGTAATTTCAGAAACTGAAAAATTTCCTGTGCAATCAGTCAGGTCATCCAGTTTCAAAACACAGCCTTGTTTATCATATGTGGTGGGTCTGAGGAAGTAATGCCCCTGAAGTGAAGTAACAGTCTCATTGATTTTGGCACAGTTCAGATCTAACCTGAGGGAAAGGCATGTTCAAAATTCTGAGATGCACTGGCCTACTCTAAGATTAAAGAGATTTGACTCTCTCAGAGATCTGACTCTCCTAGAACCTAGATGTAGTAAAGAAACTCACATGGCTCTAATCTATAATCTGAAACAACAGCAACAGGAATCCTGGAATTAATCAGGCTACTACAGTGCTCTTTAGCTCCCTACTCTCTTTCCTTTAGGACTGTCATGTTTTACAGCTGACAGACCTGGAACTTGTTTAATGTGAACTTTTCCAGGGAAATCATTAGAAATTGGGTCAAAACAGAATTCAAAGAAACCTGAGAGGTTAGAGAAAATTGCTTAATTTCCTGCAATACTTACCTTGAATTCATTAAACCTATGAATGCAGGTGATCTGGGATAAAAAAGCCCAACAATATGCATTTTGACAGCATGCTTGTTTATTAAAGTCACTAAAAATCCTCCAGTGTTTTTCTTGATGGTGATGAGGAGGATTTTGAGAACCAGTGACTTCATTAATAGTGCTTTGTCCCTTCTCTTGACTCAGTGAAGTTTCACTGGCATAGAGGATCACTGGGTTAATGAGATATGACACTTGGCATGCTATTAATAAGATGGAGAAATGGGAAGAAATGTATGCATCACTTCTGAAATGTTGCTGCAGGCCCCTTTTCTGTACATCTGGGACATATTTCTAATCTTTTGTTTTGTAGAGTAAGGTGCCAGAAATGTGGGAGTCATCAGCAGTTAGTTCTTTTCATAAAGAAGATGCTGAAAATCTATGTAATTACAGACCCATTTCAATTTTATTCTCTGCAGTTAAATTATTTCAATGTCTTTTTTATAGTCAAAATGAACAAGTTTAGTTTACAAATATTTCATTACCATTAGGGTAACTTTATTTCCATTATCATCATTTTACAACTGCAGTATTATTAAAAGTGACAAATGACTCTGTAATCAATAGCTCTTCTGAATAAAAGTCATTTTGTGTGGTGGTTTATCTCTGCTGCCAACCTTTGATCTAATGAGAAGCAGCAGATTTTATTTGTTGGTTTGTTGTTTTTTTTTTTTTACTTTGGCATGTGACAGCTTTGCCTTAGTGACAGGAAACAATTCATTTTCACGTGAGACAGCTGGAAATTTTGCTGTAATGAAAGATTTGGCATTTGACATGGCAACATTCGGGGAACCTACAGCAGGCTTTGGCAATGTCATCTGTATATTTCTATGTTTACACCACTCTTTAGCAACAACAGAAAGTTGCAACAGCTTTCCCCCTTTTTCTCCTGTGGGTCTGTGAGGGACTGGCCTGAAGCCCTGGAGATTTCAGCACTTGACACTTCTGCTGACCCCTGACTACACACTTTCTGGGGTCAAGGCTTTTACAGAAGTGCCATTCAATGAAAAGAGCTACAGTGGCTTTAGTTTTAGGTACTGATCTCCCAATGTACTCCTCTAACTCTGCCTACCACCACTGTACTCCTTCCCACAGGGTCCATGCCAGTTGCTGCCTCCACATCATTTTAGGCAGGTGCTGATGCTGAAGGTGTGCACTAGCTGCTCCCTCTTTTTTAATTGACACTGAGCTGAAGCTGGGCTTGAAGAGTTGGCTGAGGTTGTTTATTTGTGTGTTTTTCTCAGTTCAACTGCTTGCACATGCTGGGAATAGCTGACATTTCCCACCTGAAGTCATGGAAGTGAACCTAGCCCTGGAGTCACCCC
Organism: Sakesphorus luctuosus; assembly: GCA_013396695.1. Classification (NCBI taxonomy): domain Eukaryota; kingdom Metazoa; phylum Chordata; class Aves; order Passeriformes; family Thamnophilidae; genus Sakesphorus; species Sakesphorus luctuosus. The sequence goes on from VWZD01010230.1 coordinate 217,164, forward strand.
CAGAGCATGACATGACTTAACTGTCCTCAGAGTAGGCAGATCCCCACATGGGCTTCACTCAGCTGAACTGGTAGGACTCCTGTCATAAGCTAAGCTTGTAGTCTTTCTTTTTTTCTCATGTAAGTGGAATAACAGCAAAACCCTGGGATAACTGTTGTCCTATCAGTCAATGTCAGATAGCACTTACTCTTTAAGATCATAAGGCCAACATAGATCTGAAATGCCAAAAACCTAATGTGAGATAGAAGTGGTAAACCTTTGCTATTTGCTGCTCTGAATAGCTGGCATCAATTACAAGCCTAACAGAGGGACGTATCCTGGTTTTGGACAGTTTACAGTTCAGACTCTTTGATTATTTGTTCCTGCAGACAGCCAGCTGTGTTTACTTATTTCCCCCTCTTTAAAATATTAAGTAGAAATGCATTAATTTTCTAAAAATGAAGTTACAAAAACATTTCGTTCTACATTTAAAATATGCATTTCTTTAAAGTATACTGCAAAAGCCAGTCAGTGGAAATTACTCTGAACACCCTAATCCAGTGGAAGATAGTCCTACCCATGGCAGCAGGGTTGGAACTAGGAGATTTCAAGGTCCCTTCCAACTATTCTATGATTTTAGGGAATGCTCTAAGTGAACTATCCTTTTCCATGTTTTACTCATTCATCTTAATCTACTTTTAAATTAGGTTTAGTGTGATCTCATGTGCTTTGTAAAATTTTCACTACCTGAAAATTTTGTAGCTTAGAAACAGGGAGAAAAGAAAATTGAATCATAAGTGGAGAGGAAAAATAGCAGACTTTGCTGAAATAGTTCCATCTTGCTGCCATGGGTCAGACTCTGCTACAGTAGAAAACTCACAATGAAGAGCCTTGGGGACATACCACACACATTGCACTTTACCAGATGTGCAGCATCGGTCCTCAATGAACATGTGCCTGGGAGCTGTGATCACCAGATTTGGAAATGTTGGAACTCCTGGACAGGTGCTTTTCATGGAGAGGTGGTAAGGGGGAAGGTGGAGGCAGCTGGTGCCCTGCCTGTCAGAGAGCAGCAAGAGCAGTGTTGCCCAATGATGGACAGTGAGACAGGGGCTATGTATCACCAGCCAGAGCTGCAGTGCCATGGTACCCAAACACAAAGAGTCATGGATTGGCCAAGAGCTTAGAAAATGAAGTGAGCCCATGGCATTGAGGTAGGTGTGAGGTCTGGCTGGGAAGGCCAGTTCCCAGGCTACAGGAACAGGGGTGCAGCCAGGCATGGGCTCAGGTGAGGAGCAGCATTGAGTGCCAGAGATTACGTGAAATGTGTGAGCATTGACAGGAGAAACAGTTGCATGTGAGGTATTGCTCTTTGAGCCCAGCATGTCCCTGTTTGATTGAGGATAACGATTTTGAAATTTGGTCTGTTACATTGTCATTGTATTATATCTTTTAGTATTTCTTTCAATGGAGCACGATTTTTTCTTCTGCCCTCCTGGGAACTTCTCATAAAGAAAATACTTTGTAACAAAGAGTAATTCCTTTGTCTTTCTCTCTGCAAGACAAAATCTGGTTTTCTTATTTTGTGACAGAAATGTGTCCATTGCTGTTTGTTTTATGCTGACATTTTTATTCAGTTCCTGGATTTAGAGATACTCTCTGATTTAGTCTGTGAATTCCTTTGCTATTACAGGCATAACCTTGATTCAGATTTACTGGTAGAGCTAAAAAGACTTTTCCCTCCTCTTTTTAGCAGTGGATATACTATGGGTTCCACTATTATATGGGCTGGTTTTATGGCTGCAGTGCTGGCTGCTAGGTCAGGACTCCATTCACCCCTCTCTGCATATTGCTCTAGCAATAGATGGCTCTGATTGAATCCGTGTGACAATAATTTCCCAATAACTTGTGTGGCTTACCTGCTGGGAGAGTGATTTGTAAGTCTCACTGCCTCTGCCTCATCCCCTCTTGACCCTGTAAATGCCACTCCAGTATGTGTTCCCACAGAGCTCAGCAGGTATCATGAGCGCAATCATCCTGTTGCAAGAACTGGGCTTTAGAGCTGGTTAATTGCATTGTGTTTAAGCATTAAAATTTTGGCAGAAGGTTTTTTTCTGCCACCCAACAATTGTTCACAAATGTTTCCATTATTCAGCCACCTGTAATGCATGCCTATCAAAGGAAGAGCAGTCCTATTAATAATTACTGTCAGCCGTGTGCAGTGATGCAGTCACTTTGCAGCATTCACTCTTGGTGTAATTCCAGTCAGATGGTGTATTTCAAATGTTGGCTTGATGCTCCTGTTGTAAAGAGGAATGCTTTATTACAGGAAAATAAAATTTACTTGTAATCCAGGTCTACGATCTGAGGTGATGGAGGATGGCTGGGATTTTAAATTCTGTTTTAGTGTTTGCTAGACTTACTTTTTTTTTTTCCTTTTCTTGAGTTCCCTTAATAGGCCAGCATGGTTTCTCCATTTTTGGGAGTAGCTCAGCCCAGCTATGTGATTTGAAGCCACCTGAGTAAAGACATGGTTTATTTATCAGATTATTTATCATAGGAGCAAACAAGAACCAGCTGCTCTGCATAATTCGGTTAGACAAAGGTGGTGTATGTCTGGAGATTATTGCGGCCTGTCCTTGGGACCACACCATTCATGCACCCACTGACATATCTGTGCAAGTCCCTAACCTCTGGCAGTGTTCTGATCCTCTGAGGAACCTTTTCCCTTGGCTCTGTGCCACAGGGCAATGGGGAGCCGGAATGCCCTCAGCAGAAGCATCTCTCATCCTGGTACCTCCCAGGATTTCTACTCTGTGAAATGTTCTCTTTATGTTAACCCACAAGTTTTCTCACTTTTTACCCTTCTGATGCTCTCCCCCATCCCACCAGGGGAGAATGAGCAGCATTGTGAGGCTTGATTGCCATGTGGGATTGAACCATGACAGATGTGGCTGTTCTCCTGACCTTGGCAGGGGCAGGGGGTGAGAGACGCAGGGCAGCTTCCCATCTGGGGGATAGGGCAGGGGGCTGCTGGTGCTCTGCTGCTGTAGCTGGTGGGGAGGTCTGTGTTAGAGTTAGGGAGTTGTTCCTGAAAGCTTGGAAGCACTGAACCCAGGGGAAGCTTGTATTTTAGGGGAAGTGATGTTTAAATTTTATGCATACAAGGCTTTGCATTACATTACTGAGCCTTGCAGGCCCCTGAGGTTAGATGTGACAAGCTGAGGGTTGGAAACCTGATAGGAAAAGATTAAGCACCATTCTCTGCACACAACAGGGGGCCTACTTGTGCATTGGGATCAGCTTGTTCAAATTTCCCAGCCCCTTGTCCTTGTGGTTGGGTTTACTGAGTTGCAAAATTACTGGTGTATTTGGGGTGGCATCTGCTGACACCCACACTATTGATACAAGCAGACAAAAGGACCAACTGTGTGCTGGCATCGTGTTATTCACAGCTTAGATATTTGTATGCCAGAGAGTTCTGCTACAATGACTTTTATTTAGCTCTCCCCTGAATAATGTTGGCCATAGAGCTTCATCAGTGCTTTTGGTTCTAAGCCCAAATAGCAGTAAAACCTATTGCTGCTAAAACTTAGTTATAACCACGTCTGCAAGGACAGTTTATTAAATCTTATGCTTAATTCAGGTTGAGCAATTCTGAATGTTTCTTGTAATGACAGAAGTGTCATTTTTGTTTGGCATCTTCTTTCTGTTTTTCATTTGTTGGCTTATTTGCCTAATAAATATCACAGTTTTATTCAGCAATAGCTCATATTGCAATTTCACCTACTCTTGAATTTCCTTCCATATGATATCTTGGTAAAATTCCAGGGCACAGGGTGTTCAGGCTGCTGTGGAATGAGCCTGAATAACTTTGACAGACCTTGAAATGCATCTGTATGGATTAGATTACCTCAGAAGTAGGAGTAAATATATATTCATTGGAAGGTACTGGCCATTTCTTACTACTTCTGCTTGCACTGAGAAAAATGTTAAGGGTAGCACTTTGGAAAGTATACAATTAATATTACAGAGACAGTCTCAGGTCTGAGAGATCACAAAACTGGTGTGCTATATAACTTAGAGTAAAATCCCACTTTGAGAAGTCCCCATTTAAAAATGCTCTTATTCAACACATCTGCTGCCTCTGTGCAGTCGTATCTGCTGACTTCAGTCAAAAAAATAAGTTCTTACCTACTTTTTATTCCCATCAATCCTGCAGAGCTGATGCAGCTACAGGACCGTGGGTCAGCTCTGGAGGACTGACAGCCAAATTAAGTTCCCCCTGCCAGGTGCTCTGATGCAGCCACACCAAAGCCAGAGGAGTCAAACTGGCAGACAGTAGTTGAGAGCTAACTGGGTCTGAAGAAGAGGTGGTGGGCAGAAGAGCAGAGATTAAAGCAGCCACTTTAAATCTGAGGTTCCAGGCTAAGATAAAAAGTCCAGATATGTAAGGTAAAAAGAAGGGTTCGGAGTGGAGTGTTGCTTCCATGCTAAGACCATTTGTGGCTTGAAGTTCAGCTGTAAGTAGTTTGTTTCCTGATATTAAAATGCTGTTTGGATGTTATATGGAGGAAGAGTTAATGCTGAGTGATGTTAATGCTGGTCTTTCCTTATACCAACCTATTTAGCATAGATTTTGATGTGTGCAATGCTTATTTAAACTCCAATATTCCTGTAGCTTTTCCTATTTTTGAAGATAAAACATATATATGTTTTATGTTTGCTTTTATTTCTCTCATGAATGTGAAATGTTGACATCAGCATTGTGGTTTTAGGCAATATTGTCAAACTGAGATACTAAAAAATCATAAGCCAGACCTCTCTAAATCCACTGAGACTTACTTGAAAATGGTAATGTGTTTGTTATTTTATTTATGTTTCTGAACTTTTGCACACACTTATCTCAGGTTTTCAAGCCGTTTCTCTATCATGAAAATATTAAAATTGCTTGTTTTGTGTTTCATTTAGTTTTTTTTTAAAATTGCTACCTGTGTCACCAGTGCTCACCACTTTTAGCTGAAGGTTCAAATTAATGAAAAGTTCAATGGCTGGCAATGGTGAACAGACACGTGGAAATGCTTAGGCTTGTGGGTATGCTCAGGACGGGAGCTTAGAAATACCAGGCCTCAGGATGGCAACCCATTGACCCAGAGAGTTTTCTGCTGACTTCAGTAATACAGTATTTCATTTGTGGTTTGGAGGGCTGCCGCCCAACCAACATTTAGGGGTTGTGCACTGGTTTAAAGAAATTTATGGCTGCCCGGGATGCAGCATCTCATGACTCATGGCTTTTCCCAAAAGAGGGGGCCTAAGAAAATGGGCTGGCCAGAAAATAAGGCAGATGCTTTCAAGGAAAGATAGAAGATATTTGAAGTCATTCTCATTTTTTTTTCTTTCCCTTTTCCTATTTTGCTTTCTCTTTTAGAGGACACCTTGGAAAGAATATTTTGAGACAGCTGTATTGGTCACTCTCAAACTGAGCTGAAATAGCCCTGCTAGTGGAAAGGATAAAAAAGCCCCTCCCTGCACAGGGTAACTCCTGAATTTCCACCAGCTCCATCTCCTGTTTCATGTTCCTGCTGGAAGACATCTGGCTAGAGAGAGGTACCATGAGGCAAAGGAAAATACCCTGGTTGGGGTAATGGTAGGCCAGGGCTCAGGGCACTGGGGTGCAAATGTCTGCCATGTCCATCCCATGGTCCCAGGGATACCCAAGTCCATAGATACATATATACGTGTGTGTGTATATATATATATATATATGTACACTTCCATGTGTACATTTTATATCAAGTGTGTTTGTTTTCAAAACCTCACACACGAGTGTCTGAAAATCAGCTGCAGGTGAGGCTGGACTTTGTGCTGCCAGCAGCAGCAGTGAGCTCCGGATGCCCAGCTCCTGCTGCTGTTTCAGGCTGCTATGGTGGCTGTCCTTCCTAAAGGCATGCACTTTTGAAAGCTAGATGATAAAAACGCACACACGCTGAGCTCCCGTGCAAAGTAATTCCAAGTATGATGAGCCTATTGTATATATGAATAGACCTTTAAGGGATGTGTGAATGAAACCTTTTTTGATCTCCTATCTCTTCAGAACACTTCATGCTGTTGCCTCTCTTCACTCAAATTCTGATATATTTTTATTCCTCTGCCATGTGCATGGCATATTTAAAAAGGAAAGTTTGAGGACCAAAACAGATCAGTGATGGGTGAGCAGCAGAGGCTGCAGGTGCTGTGAAAGGCCCATGTGTGCATGTGGGGTAAGGTAGACGGTCACTTAGGATCCAACTTTTCCCATTTGGCTCCAGATGCTGGACACAAGTACAAATGTAAGAGGCTGAGTGTTGCAGAGAAAGTATGGTCAAGCCACATTGAAAACAGAAAGCAAATTCCCATAGCTATTACTCAGAAAGTGAGCCAACACAAAATTTAGGATTGTACAGACCATCCCATGCTTGTTTATTTCCTGATTCTTCTTTGATTCTAACTTTTTGATGAAGGCGAGGTTGGTAAAAGCTGCAGTTCCTCCCTGGCCCAGCAATAAAATGATATTTTAATTTTGCACCTTATTCCAGGCAAAATGAGAATCTATGCAAAGCAGGCTTGGCAGGATTGGCATCTCTGAAATTACTTTGTCTGGCTCTCATCCCCATTTTTCCCCTGAATAAGATGACACTGCCCTCAACATGTAAAAACGGCAAAGATTTCTGGCTCCCCTGTGTCTCAACATAATTTGCAACACATTTTTCAGTAGGCCTGGAAAAAGATCATCACATTTCAGGAGGATCCTCTTTTGATGAGCTGGAGGGAGGGGGACTGCCCCCGAGTTGTGATGTTTTTAATGGAGAGCAAAAATGATATGCATAAAAAAAGGATATTCACCAAAGAAACTGGAAGAATAAAAACATTTCTGGTTTGGCATTACGCAGAGCAATAGAGCTGTGAGCATGGGAACTAATGCAGCCTGGCTCCCTATGGGAATGGCTCTCACAGCTGGCAAATCTTTTAATTGAATTTTATCCTAAAGCAGTAGTATGAGGTCACCCCTTTCGAACACCAGGAAGTCTGCTCAGAATAATACCGTGAGAGGTGTTCAGATGGAGAAATGTCCATTTGGGATCAAAACTTAGGCCACAAAGAGGGTTCTCTGGTGCCCAATAACACACAAACTGTGGCTGAAGCTGTTTGCAGAGTTGGGGTGACTCAGGGAACATAAGTTCTGTCTCTCTCTTGTTTCCACAAAATTCTAATGAACACGGGATCTTTAAGATTTTGACCTGTCATGAGTTTGGTAGGCATCAACCTCTTAGATAAAAAATCTTCATAATGGAATTCACCACTGGGCTCATATGCTGAAAGTTGGCTAAAAGTCAGGGAAGTTTTATGGGTTTGTTGATGCTTTGTGTTGTTTGTGCATGCTGTGATTCTCCCTCCTCTGGAGCTTATTATCAGAAGTCAGTGGTAGTAACAAAAGTGTCAAAGCTCTGCAGTGAAGTACTTAGCAGCAGGGAACAGCATGAAGACCATAACTTTTAAAACCACAGTCACTGTTGTCTTCCATCACATGCTCCAAGTACTCCCAGCTGGTGTGTGCTCCTGTGGCAGTGTGGGGGATGCTCAGCAGGCCACTGGGCTGTGATCAGACAGAAGGTGCGGGAGCTTGTAACAGGCACTGGATAGTGCCATGCTTGCCGTGTTGGAAAGCCATGAGCAGAAGACACTGTTGGGAAGTGTGCTACTCAGAGAGCTCTACAAGGCATTGCAGTCCCATTTGGTCTCTGAAAAATTATGTTTTGCAAGCTTTTTACTGGCCATTTGGGTCTCTGATCTTGTCCTGGCCTTTAGAAATAGTGTCACCAAGGGTGGCTGTCATGCGCTTCAGTCATAGGAGGGTGATTTAAAGTGGAGAAGAGGGACCTTAACTCAAGACTTCCTTGCTCCTATCTGCTTGCAATGCTGCCTTTAAGTTATTCTTCTGTCATTCTTACATACTTTATTATTCACAGTCACGTTCAATTTAATGTAGGGTGACCAGATGCCCCAGCATGACTCAAACAGTCTTTAGCCTTAATTAAATGTCCTCTCTGCATCTATTTTTTTCTTGCTGGTTTCTGAAGTCCCAGGAATTCAATAAAGTTTTCACTTTTCTGTTATTAGCAAACATTGTTTCATATCTGGCTTTACAGTTTTATTATACAGTCAGCTGTAGAGCTTAAAATTGCATTTTAAGGCTCCCTTGAATACTCAGGCTTTCAATATATGCTTCTTTCTGTAGCACTGTGTTTCTAAAGCTTGTGCTATTACACAGTGATAATGCACAATTTTATATTTTACAATCATCAACTGTAAAAATAAAACAGTAAAAGTTTGTAATTTACAAGACTATAGATGACATCTGCAGATCTTATGGGTTTAAAGATGTATTGGTTCAGTTTCACATATATATCAGTCTGAGATGGAATCTATTAGGTTCTGCATATACACAGCATATTGCTTCCATTTACACTCGATGTTGTCAGATCTTGGAGGGAGAACATAAAAACAGAAGACGAGAAAAACAGAAGTATGGACTCTGTTAACTACAGCAGATGTTTCCTAAATATGCCAAGTCATAGGGGTTCAATAGGTGTTAAATGGGAGCAGAAACAGGCCAAAATCTTGCAGTCATAAATGGATGTGCTTTAAATTTATGCATCTGACTAGCTGTGTTGATTTTAATGAAAATCTTTATGAATGACATGCTAAGGAGGTTCATGACAGTTTACAGGAACAAATGATAAAGAATAGTTTATCTTAGGGTCACCATGTGGACAGCCATGAGTTGGTCTGTGAATTACTTGCAAGATCATTTATCAGTCTTACAAAGTGTGTGATCAGAAGAGCAGGCTACCCTCAAAAACTCACCTTTAGGCAGAGAGGGGGTCAAGCAGAAAGAATAATACTGCTGAAACACGTTTAGTTGATCTGTCCTATAGACACAGTTGTGCTACTGGAAAAGGTTATTACTCCATGTAATTAGCTGAGATCACTTGCTTGTGTGGTCTGTATTGAGACTGCAGGTGAACAGTAAACAAGAAAGACGAGCTGTCCAGGTGCTGAGGTGTGCTGATCTCCCTCTACAGTGGGATCTGCTGATGCTGGGCCTGCGTGAGAGGGCCAGCCCCTAGCTGGTGATGTGTGAGGAAAAGCACTGCTGGTAAATGAGGGGTGCCCCTGTTTAGCCTGGGACTTCACCCACCGTGAATTTAGGTGGGAAAGTTTGCTCAATCAGTGGTGTTTTGAGAAAGGTAATCTTAACACAGCTACTTAGCATTAGCTTGAAGGGAATGGCATGGTCTTAACCTCACAGAAATGGACTTTCTGGAAAGGAGGAAGGGAAGTGTGTAGCTGTGGTGCATCTACCACAGTTCCTAGCTGCCTTCTGAGGATAATTGTGTATGCAACTGTGAACATCTATGCTCTAGAAAATTATTTTCAAGAAGATGAATGTTTTTAATATTTCTTTAATCATGGAAGAAATAGCAAAGAAGAAAGCTGTTAAGAGAGACACATCTGACTTTTGCAGGTAATAGAGAGCAACCCTATCATTTGTTCAGATCAACATTATTATAGAGACATTGTAATTTGAAAGAAAAAAACCAAGAAAACAAACCTCTAAAGACCTCCTCTTCTTTTAAAGCAGAGGTGAAGATGCTTTCAAAAAAGTAAAATTGGGTATACAGCAGCAAAACTGTGCTGTATTGGTGGGAGAGTGTTTGTAGAAAGAGTCAGGGAAGTCTTGGGGTGTACAATCAATGAAGAATTGCAATTTTATTCAGATTGTTTTGCACTCAGTCCTAAGTGCATGATTACAATCTGAAAAAAGGTGATATCTGATCAGCAAAGGTTGGGGAGTATTATTGAGTTTTAAATATTCTTGAAATAAGTATTTTTTCCAAATACCTGTCGTAGTTCTAATAAAAAGATTCTGGACAGAGTAAATGTGTACTCATTTGACTAAAAAGGCGTAAATTTTTCATTATTCCAGTTTTAGAAATTACCATATTTCCACTAGTACATATCTCTGTATACCAGGACAATGTAATTGATTGGACATGTGTTCATGTAAGCCAGAGTAGTGCATTTTAAACCGATTTATTGCCTTGCAAAGTGACTGCATTGTAACATATTTTGTTTTCTCTCCTGTGCTCTCCCAGGCTCTGGGACTTAGTGCTGTTAAAACAATAGACCCATTCATTTAACTGAGTAGGTGCTTGCAAGTAAATGTATGGCATCATTATCATTAGCTTCAGTTCCATCAACAGGGTGTCATTATCGCATTTAACTTAATTAGTATGGAAGCTCTCTTAAAGAATGCTTCATAGAGAGGGATGTTGTAAATGTATTCTTAACTTCTAGTAAATAAACCAATAGGCTGATGCACATTAAGGAATTTATAAAATAGCTGCTGGAGTGGGAGGCAGGTGGAGTAACACGTGCATTTCTGCTAAGGGCAAGGAGCTGGCAGGAGAGTGGCAGAGACAAGCTCACCCAGCAGCTGCTTATCATGAATGTATGATGGCATGACATTAGCTTTTCTGGTGTGCTCTGAAGGAGATGCATAGCTTCAGGGGGATGAGCAGGCCAGGTGGTCACATGTGCAGCTATGGAATTTGGGTGTCCTTGCTCACACTTGTCCTATTGCACTTCTCACTGTGGGAAGGCAGTAGCCATATCTGAATTGCTGCAGCACACGGGAAGATGTTACTTGCACTGTTCACTCTCATTGTGTTTTTGTAACTTAAACAACTGAAATATAGCTATGGAAATTATAAAAGGATGTATTTCAATATACTGGCCTCCCTGTCCAATCAATATACCCTCCTCCCTCCTCTGCTCCGCTCCTGAGGTCGTGTCTCAGAGTTCCATGAGGAGTTTCTGCTGCACAGCATGCACATCTGCTTGTGACATACTTTGGATAGGTTTTTTTCCATTGCAAGTATACACAGATGAGCTGTCTAATGAGCAATTAAAAAGATAGCCAAAGACTAGACATTAATTGTTTCACTTACCCAGCTGAACAGGCATGCATCCCCTTCCACTCAATACCCTCCTTTCTTACTCACAAACAATAGGAGAGAGCCTTTGAGTTTTTCCTTGCTGTTTTTCAAAATGCCACATTTGAATGCCAGCCTCATCCACACCCAGTTAGGCACAGGCACTCATAATGCTCGAAAGAAACACAGTAGCTTCCTTTTTTTTGGCTTGCATTTCAAAGGAAGGAATGGGAGTATAGTCATGCTCTGGGTGAATAAGAATTTGTGCTGCTATTCGGCCTTTCTTCCATAATAATCTATTGATCAGGTTTCATGCAGAAGTTTGGGGTATTTAACTTCCTGCACCTTGCAAGGCAATGAATAGACAGAAAGTCTCGGTCTGAGCTCAACCTTAATTAGACTCCAGGGAGTCAACAGACCAGGGGAAGAAGCAGGAATGAAGATTCAGTGTCACAAATGTGGGAAAAGCTTCCACTGGAGTTTGTATGAGAATGGGTTGGTAGGAACCCTGGCTTTGTTTATTCAGCAGCTCAACTGACTAAAATGCCTTCTGTTGTCTGGGTGCTTACTGTTCAAATAAGTACCAATTTTCCAGCTTTTCCTTATAATAGTTTGATCCAGAATTGTAATTTTTTTGTTTCTTTATTTTTTGTTTTAGCCAGGGAGTACCTACTCTTTCTTAATCATGAAGAACCTAAAGAAAGCAAATAAGGGAGCCACAGTACAAATATGTGAGCTGACATCTCTGACAATGAATAAGGAAAGGAAAAATGTCCCCACATGCCTCCTCAATGAGACCCTCTCAAATTTGCTCTTCTCACATTTTGCCAAATACCAATAATTAAACATCTTCCAGAGAGGCCTTTAAATCTCTTCAAACGAATAAAAAGATTGCAATGTACCTTTCTGCCAAGAGAGACAGTTTTGTAATATGTGTTTAATTGTGGAGCTCAAATTAGGTCAAGAAGGACTGCTGTGGACAGCTGCTGTTTGTGGCTCCTTATGGTGGGATCCAGCCCTTAGTGCTCACCTTGTCTGCACATCTGGGCACCTGCATCAGTTGTGTGTACAAAACAGCTACAGATGTGCCTTGAGAGGGAGCAGTGACTCCAGGAATGACAACTCAGTCTATTAGCTAGGATATGTTGAATATTTTCTGAAGGAGGCGAGGTCAAAGAAAGCTGAAGCTGGAAGAAAAGTAATTAAAATCAATCAAGATTAGTTTATAATTATTATTACTACACCTCCCAAATTCCAGATGGTGAAAGATAACTTGTCAGCATTCACAGCAGGAGGAGGTCCATGATTCACTAGATGTAACAGCAAAGTTGTAGGCAAGCATTGAACACAGTTCATGTCTGATTCACTGTAATGGACAATATGTGAGAACAGTTCTGCTTGAGATTGCAAGAAGCTGGGAGAAAGATTGGGGACATTAGGTCAAACTCTTGCCAGAATAAAAGTCCAGCAAGAAGTAGAAGGAACATCAGAAATACTTGAAACTAATTTTCTTAAACTTCTAAGACAGGGAAATGCATCATAAGATGCTGAATTTTTTTAACATTTTGATCAGGAGTAACAAGAGGGAGTGCTTTTACTTTGTCATCCTCATAGCTGGCTAAACTCACGGCTCCTAAGGCAATTCTTTTTTACTGTTCAGTTGTATTTTACAGATCACATGTTCATGAAAAGGGAACTGTCAAAGTAAGTATTAAATAAAAGCACAGCTCCTTGGATAAACTGGCCTTGAACCTTTGTCATAGATAAAATAGGTACAGCTGAAGTATTTGAGATAGGAAGCCTTGATGGAGCACAGGTGCACTACAGCAGAATGACAAATAGCTGGGGAACTTCAGCAATTCTTGAAAGAGTCTGTGGGAGAGCTACCTTCATGATGGGTAAATGGTAATGGTTTGGTGAGGTAAGTTTCTATTTACTTTATTGAGACTGATCTTGACTTCTTAACCCTAAATTATTTGCCCAAAGCTCTCACGTCCACTGAAATCAGAGAGAGACAGGTTAAACCAACTTGAAAAAGACAGTGCATGCTGTTTCTGATGTGAAAATTAATGAAATTATTTTGAGCAAAATGTGAGAAGATCTTGGTGTGGTTTTTTTCTCTCATTAAATTTAGTACCCTAGGAATCATGGATGAAAATGCAGTCAGAATGCCAGGGGAATAAACAGTAAGTTTATGTTTTTAATCTTGTATCCAAATGCACTGCTGTAACTTGATTTGAAGTAGGCATTTTGTCCATTGTACAGCATTGTACTGCAAGCCATGGAATTTACAGGTGTTAACTTAGTCATGGAAGGATGCCTCCTTGTTTCTTAATTTCAAAAGAAGCACGTTGACTGTGGTGAGGAGAAAGAATTTGTTGCTAATTTGTGGAAAAGCAGGCCATAGAGTTCGAAGAAATTGTCTTCCCCCATTCCTGTTCAGCTTCACAGGCATGCTGGATTCCTAGCAGATCTCAGTTAATCTGCTGCATGGTTTTGCTGCTCTGAAAACAAGAACCAGGCTGTGTGTCAGCTTACAGCCACTCCTGCAAACAGACCTCTGGCTGGACAGCAACTCTGTGAGTGTGTATATGTGTGTGTGTGTGTGTGTATCTGTTTATACAAATGTGAATCTGGTAAGGAAGTATCAGCGTTTTCCAACTCTGCTGCTGTTGTGTCTAAGGCATGCTGTGAGGCACCTCCCCATGCTTGGAATAGTAAGTAACTGCCCAGGGTTGTAATTTGGTAAGTGTTTAATGCCATTTTTCTCTTTATTTCTGCAAAAGCTAAGGGATTCTCTGGATATTCTTGCTATTCCAAAAAGTATTTCTTGCTAGGTCAGCTGGATTAAGCTGGCGTGCATCTGGACCAGACTGTATCAAAGCAAGATTTCCTCTTATTACCTGAACTCATTTGTTCACAGCTTGGTACTGAGTGCTGTTCTGAATACACATTATTTGCGTCATCTTCCCCTTGGCCTTCAGAAGTGCCGAGTGAAGAGTTTTAGATTTACAATTCAGCATTAGATTTACCATTTCATAAAGTAAGAAAAAAATTCAAGGGAGAGTAAGTGGCTAACTGAAGAGCCATACATAAAGACAGAGAAGAGAAACAAATAAATCCCTTTATTTGAGGAAAGAAGTTTTCTTTTCTACCCTGCAGAGCTCTCTATGCATCCTGCCTCTCTCCTTTTCACTGGCAAAGGAGAAAGTGACTTTTGTTTCCACAGCCCAACAGGAAAGGTTCCTCAAATTTGTTTACACTGAAATGGGCAGTTGTTGCACTGGTTAGTTTTATATGAACAGCAAGTGCTGCACTAATCAAAATTATGCAAACTGTGTGTGACATCCACAGCTTTGTTGCTAGAGAACTAAAAAGAAATTTAAGTTAAATTCACAGTATGTCCATTTTACAAAAGGCAGAGAAGTCAAAACATTTAATAATAAATCAGGGCCTTGCACACATTGGGCGTGGGTCTTAAACTATAATAAGTTTTGATAACTAATTCAATCAGGGAAACATACATGCCCTAAGGGGAAATGTATTAGCAAATTAATTCATTGTGATGAAGTGATCTTCCTTATGAAAAGACAAATGAAAATGAACATGATCCTATTCTTTATGCATGTGGTATTCTCCCTCTGTTTATATTTGGTGTTTTAGAATGCATGCAGATTATGGAAAACACTATGCATAGCAGCAGTGTGCAAATTGTTGGTCACCCAGCACCTCTGAGAGGCTCATCTTCCTGTGCAAAAGGGTGTGGTAGGCTTATTAATATGCCTTGTCACCTGAGGAACCTGCTCAACAGCTAAAAGTCATATAAAAGAAAACTCAAAAACTGAACTCTTTCAGTCAGACTCCCATGGACAACTTCCAGACTCTCAAGTCTGATGACTGCCCTTGGTACGAAGAAGAGCTCACAACCAAATGTTTGAGAGCATTATAGAGTTCTGTCTATATCCTGAGATGACTCCTGAGATGAATAGAGAGCTAAGGAAAATTTTGAAGGACTAATATAGTGTGCTGTCCACAACTCCTGCCTCCCAGGAGGGAAGCCTGGGCTGCACCTGCCTGACCCTCCGAGCTATCTGTAAGTGTTGCTGCACTTGAGCTCTGCTACAGCATTAGTCCTGATGGCATTTTGTGAATACCTACCAGTGTTCAAAGCTCTGCCAAAGACAATGAAGTTGCGACTGGCCATCCATCCTAATGTTATGCTGAAGAAATTAGGTGGCACAAGTAGGCAAGGATACTGATGGAGGCCCTTCTAGTCAACTCAGTACATAGTCAGCTGAAAATATAATAAAAAGATGGTCTTAGTACAGGGTTTGTTTCCTGCAATTTCCCTTTAATCCTTTTGTAGAAACCTTGGAGAAGCATAAGATGGTTCTATACAGTAAAGAAGATCTCCCTTTAGCTAAAAGGCCTTTGTAGTTTGTGTTTGTTTTTTGAGGGAGAAAAAAGCTTTCCCTGCTGCAAATTAATAACACTGGCTACTGCAGGAACATATGGGCACTTCTAATGGCCATATTTGTTATTAATGAAATGACAAAGAGGTGACTTCACTGATTTGCCTTAAAAGCAAGCAATAAAGGCCAACAAGATTTAAGATTAGCTGGTCGGCTCTGTTAGAGACTAATATGTAGTCAATTTTAGGAGCAAATGCATTTTAATCATATGAGGAGCAACAATCACTTATCTTGTGGAATGACTGGAGATTAATTTTGTTGTCTGTAGATAGAGTTCCTTGGAGCGAGGAGTTACAGTGACCCACTATAGCTGAAGAGTTTAATTTTTTAGACCTGGCTATGAAATTTAGCAGGGTGCTGTCCCATGAAATGTTGCAGTCCATGTTTTTGCACAGGTATCCAGGTGTGTGGAAAATATAGATGCAGTAGAAGAGACAGATCATTTGTGAAAGCCTTGATTCAAATGTGAAATATTCATGTCTTTCAGTTTGTCCTTGAATTGTCTTCTGTACAAAATTGTTTGTCATTGAATTATTCAAAGACAATGAGTAAGGACTGTTCATAGTCTGACTTCAGTTCCAATTTTTAACTTTACTGGAAAGTGGGTTAAGCAGATTATGGTACTGAATGTATCCAAGTTGCTACCATGATCTAAATCAGAAGGTAATGCCACTTAATAGCTGGAGAAGGAGACAACATCTTTGGACATATTGCTGTGGTGTTGGTTAGCAGATATTTTGGTACTGGTTGATATCTATAGAAGTTTCATTTTCTAAATGAAAATGATTATCATTTTCTAAACCCGGGCAGACTTGGGCCAACCCTCTGACTCTTCTTGGGCAATTTATTCCCCAAAGAAGAGGAGATAGGGTTCATATTTTCAGATATCTCAGCTGTTTCCTATCTGGCAGGTGAGAGGTGATGGCCTCTTGCAGCATGGTGGCCCTTGGTTCCTGTCTCGTTAGGATCTTCATTTGACATGGGTTGTTTTGTTAGCAATCTGCTTCTCTCTGCTTTGTGGCCAGAGCAAAAGAGGATGGCAATTCAGTGCTGATGGTTTCCATGGCTCCTGCAGTGTCCTTCATGCTAAGCAAGAGGAGAGAGCCCTGACTGTCCTTGGTAGCCTGAGATACAGATGATCTCTGGCCCTTTTGGAGCTGGCATGGTGTTCACAAGATCTGTTAATTTGATGGTAGGCCTCCTTTTTTATCTGTTCTATCAGAGGTACTTGCTAGGAGTATGTAGATGGACAAAATACTTGTCTTTCCTTGAAGGTTGTCTCTCATCTCACCACAGATTTCACTCCCCTTTCCCAGCAGCTACAGGGGTTCTCGTAGGAAGAGCAAGGGAATATGGTTTGTGGCCCACAAAGGATCTTGCAGTGAGCAGCAGCATCATCTAACAGCAAGGTGCTACTTGACACAATGGCATGTTGTACTTGAAAATATTCACCAGAGGACTGGTCCAGTGTAAAGCCTACTAATCCCAACAGGTCACTGTGATGTCTCTGACTTAAGCATTACACTCAACTGCTTTGCAAATAACTCTTTTCCTTCGCCCTGTGAGAAAGTTAAGGCAATTTGTAAGAAGCAAAAGGCAATCAAAGCACCCATTCTTTACCGTAAAGTGGGAAAAAATATCCTCTCTAATGCTGCCTCAGTTCTGAGGATCTTGCCAGTAGCTTTTCTGTTCCTGTACAAGTGTTCTATTTTCATCAGGATATCAGCTTTCACCCTTGCCATCAGCGTGCTTTACTGTGGATCGAAACCCAATGTGGCTACTTTTTTTTTTTTTTTTTTGGTATCAGTAGCACTCTTGATCTAAGCTGAAGCAGTGAACTAACAGGGTTTCATTGACTAGTGCTAGATTTTTGTAGCAGAACACCTGGGGCATACCACCTCTGCTCCTGGTGGCAGCCTTTTGTGCCATTGATTTTAAGTGTAAGATGGTGGCACAGCATGAAGCATATTGGAACAGCATTGACAGAGTTAGTTTGCACTCTGGTTGGTCTTGATCTCTTGCAAGCAAAGGGTAATATCATCATGAGGCCACAGATGCACATGTGTGTTTGCTCAATCAATGCTATGTGAGCCAGCAGTATCCCAGGAGACTTTTAAATAAACATATGGGCATCAGGTTGCAATTAGGAAGTTCTAGGCTGATAGAAACATTTGCTGCATTATATTTCACTAAGAAAGGTAAAATATTCCTCTTATCTGTGCTTGTACAAATCTAGAATATCTTCTGTGGGTGGAAAAGATTTACCCTTGTGTTACAGTTCAGGTTGAAAACTGTCATGTCCACTTTAGGGAAAGAATGAGAGAGTGGGGCAAACCAGATGTTTTGGAGTACTGGATAGGGTGAAAAGTGACAGCGTCAGTCCCTGTAGATAGTTCCAGATGAATTTTTCATGACTTTCTTACAGGATACTATGTGACCTGGCACTTGTCTGTGCCAGGTTTTATGTGTTATTACGACTAGTCTGTAGAGTTTTTTGGCTGTGTGGTGTCTGACCCTGCTCTATCAGGGCCTTGAAGGTTTTTCATGCATCTATGTTTGCTCCAGGTGGCCCAAAGTCTCTATCCCACTTTCTCTGCTCTGCCCTGTGTCAGGGTGCAGCTGAGAAGCCCTGTGAGTTTCCTGCCAGTTAATGTGCGCTGCTTCATCTGTTCAGAGCCTTGACTCGAGATGCTGCTTCTCCCCTGTTTTGAGCAGGTTATATCTGCATCTCCTGGCAGTGATGAAAAGGCAGCAGACTAGGCCACTTGCAGCACGGATCTCCCAGGGCATTTTGAGTAAAAGGCAAGTGAGCAGTGAAGCAGGGAAAAGAGGATAAATGAAGAAAATAGTCAACCTGAGACAAATGTGATATGATGGGCAAAATTAACTTAAGTGAAGGGAATGACTAAGGTAATAGAAGCAGGAGCCAAGTGAGATGTTTTTAATGTGGTGCACAAACCCATTAATCAGACTAAAATGTTGTTTGTGTAGCATTCTGTGCCCGACACGTGAGGTCTATAAATCTGTGTGATCTACGTGGAAAATTGGTGGGTCAGGATAAGCAGAGAATGTGACATCAAATAGGAGAAAGCAACTGCCAGTAAAGTCAGTGATTAAGAAGTACAGAAACAAACATGTGCAGGCTACTTGAAATGACAGCTTTAAAATGCTGGCACAGTGGGCCTCTTCTTGAGGCACCCAGTTATTAAATATGTTTCCTTAGCAAAGTCTTAGAGATGAGCGGCTTTGATAGTATGGATTGCAAGTTATTGTCTGTTTTACAAGTTTGCTGCTTGTTGTTAGTTAAGGAAGACCCTGAGTTAGAGGATAATTAAATGAAAGAACCATTTCAGGGAATTATCTGGATAATTAGTCGTAATAAATATGATTTTGGTTTAGAGCACTGAAATAGAATGGAAATAGAAACCAGTGAGTTGAGACAAGAAATCATATGGGATGCCTTTCATGTGAAGATATTTATTATCTGTTTTAATTAGCAAACCAACTCCTAAATGCCTAATGTAAAGTACTTGTCTGGGGTTTCTTTTTGTTAAATGACTTAATTTCTGAAAGTCCATTATGCTGTAATTTATATATACATCTTTCTATGACTACATAAGGGGTAGGGTTATACAAAAGGACAGTAAAGTGAATTACAGAGAGATATTAACATTTTGAACTAAGTTGGATTTTTTGGTCTGTTGAGTTCTTGATTTGACCTACTTCTAGTGTCTGGGGCCCTTGGACTACTAAAGTCCCCAAAAGCTAATACAAATAACATTAACTCTGTTATTGAAACTCATCAAAGCAAGAAAAGCCTGACTAAGATTGAAATGCTTCGTTTAACCTTCTCTCCCATGTCTATCCCTGGATGCATGTGCAGAAGGTGAGAACCCAAGCTGTTCTCGGGTGACAAAATGTTTCTCATAACACAAATTTCTGAAGATTTTCCATGACCAAGAATAACCAAGGAGGCCAATCAGTATTGCTCTTATGTGAATTTAACAAGTTTTGCATTTCCTCCATGTCTCAGTTTATAGTTTTAGGGGTCAAACAGTAAAAATAAATTCTTGGAGTAAAATATTCATACCCACAAAATCCTGTTTGCACCTGGAAATCAGTCCTATGAAAATTGGTGTTTCTGTCTGCATTGTGGGTACAACAAATATGCATTCTTTGTTACTGTTGGAGAGGATTTTTGGAGGCATTGGAGAGATTACTTGATTTGGTAGTCAAGATTACATGGAAAATCAGGATCCTAGAGAAGTTCAAAGCTGAGGAATTTCTTAGTAAAGCCCTTTTTGAACATAGGTAGATAGATAGCACCCGTCTCAAGAGGATTAGGCACAGTTCTCAGCAGTGAGGTGCAAGGGGAATTTTAAAGTACAGTAAGCTATTAAACACTTTTCTAGACAAGTTGCCTTGTAGTGAGTGCTGTATTCATAAATCCTGGAGGAGTTTGGGATCGCAGTTCATCAGGTACTGACAGTTCATGGTAGAAGACCATCTTGGATTTTGAAAACTTCCTATCTGAGTCAGTAAGACAAGGAAAGGATAGAAGATGAAACAGAGCCTCAGCAATAAAATGATCCTGTGCACCCCAGATCTGACCAAAGGCTCCACATGCAGCCGCCAGCAGTAAATACTTAAAATGTTCTATGAACTGGGTAAATTCGGGGTGAATTAGCAGGTGAAAATCATGGCATATCCTCATAGCATCACAGCTTACAAACATATTGAACTGGATGTTGCATTATAGCAAATGATGAACTGGTTTTCCATGACATGGCTTTGTAAATGCAGTGTCAAGATAACCTCCACAATTCAGTTGTTCTGAGTGGAAAAAAAGGCATCCTTTTTTTTTTCTTAGACCTCCTGTCTGATTATTTCCATGGCTGCCTTCTAGCTCTGCCTCTTCTTAAGCATTTGTGATTTCATAGGCATTCCCTAAAGATGTTCTTTCTTAGCAGTAAGAACAAGATAATGTTTTATGTGTTCTGACTTATTTCCAAGACCATTCAGCTGTCTGTACAATGTTTATCTAAATTTTTGTGGATATCCATGAGTAGAAGTGTCCATGCCACTATCAGTATGTTTGCTTATGTAAAAAACTCTCTCTTAAGAGTTGTAGGGCTGTTCATTAATGTGCCGTTCACCTCACTCACCTTTAATGTTATTCTGATTGTTGAAAAACCTCATCCAGATGAAGAAAGCCAAAGAGCCTTGTTATCCCTACCAGGGCTTTTAAACTTGGGCCTGTCATGGTACTAATGTAGCTTCAGTTTTTGCACTGAAGGTACCTCCCCTCTGACTGGCAGGGGCATGAATAGTTGACTGCATTTGATCCCCTCTCTTATAGACATCCTAAGATCTCCAGATTCCTGCCTCAGTCCTGTAAATAAAAGGTTTACCTTCCTTGTATAATGGCTGTTAACACACTGGAGAATGAGTGTTTGATAGCTTAATTTGCTTTTCTTTTTTTATGATAGCATTTAAAGGAAACAACATGCTGTTGACAAGTGCTACATCATTAAAGCTCCCTTAAATCCAGAGTCCTACCATCCTACCACTGGCTTGTTGAGATTTATTTAAATTTTTTTGGCCATGTGAGTGGCAATAAAGAAACTATTAAAAAATATTAGGACTTTCATCAGCTGTGGATTTAAGTTTAATTATAAGGCACAAATTCAAATGAGGCTTTCTGATACTATGGGATATTGTAGCAGGCCAAAAGGAGGTCTCAAACCTACCTGAGCTAATTTTAATGGAGAGCTGTGTGCTGTCTGCTGACTCCTTTCTGAATCCAAGCAAAACTTGTCTGAAAGTCATGTACAGCTCAGTCCAGTCTGAAAGGTACCCTAGCAGCACATGGGGTGTATTGCACAAACCTCCCCGAGAAGGCAGACACAGGCTTACCACTTCAGCCTTACTTAGGCTGTATTTTGAGAAATTAAGTGATTCATTGACCTTGTATCACCCTTCTGTCCCACAGTAAATTTTACCTTGTAATGCAAGACTTCACTAGGATTCTTGTAATTCCTGAGCCCCTGTACAGATCTATTGCGCAGACATGATTTTCATTGTGCATTTTGTGGTTTACCTGAGCTCTATTTCAAAGTGAAAATCAATTTTGGAGAATTTATCATTGTGATAATCAGGCCTATGTAAGTCTTTGGAAAATGAAGTTTCTTCTACAACAATGAGGATTTGCAAGAGCTATATAGTTTTGCAAATTTTATCATATATAGCACTTCAACCCTCCCCCCCCCCCGCCGATAGACAAATTATTATACTGTTTAATAAATTATTTGTTTGAAAAGAGATGGGGTTTGGAGTCTGAATGCTTGAGGTCTGGTACTTTATTAATGCACTGTTTTCCCTTTGATAAAATTATCTTCCTTTCCCCATGTCCTGAGTTGTAATGTTGTACAGGACTTAAAATTATTCTTCTTGGAAAAGTGCTGAGTTGGAAATAAGTGCCAGGTATTCCTAAATTCTCACTAAAATATAATTTTTGTCAAAAAGAGCATCTGACAACTAATAAACTGTTAGCTCTTAGAAAATTTATTACTTCATTAGAACTGTACCTCAGATATTTTACTGCAAATTTAATAGAATAGTTCATAAAATGCATCAAAATATTATTTAAATGAAAAGAGTAGTAATTGAAAATATTTATAACATTTAAAATATATTTATCCAGAAACTTTCATATTCATATTTCTTTTTAAGCAAAGTCTTCCATTAAGTAGTTTGAGAAATTAAAAGGGGTGGAAAACATCTTAAGAGAAAGAAAAAATTTTTCTTTTCTTAAGAGAAAGAAAAGAACCATTTTCTAATGGGTTTATTTTCTAGATTTGATCAGTTCTAATTGTTGTAAACTATGTTTGTGTATGCTGTGACTTCCTCTGGGAGTGCTTATGAATTTAAAGACCCCTTAATGTAAAAGAGAATTTCTTTGAAGACTTTTGTTCAGGTAGTAGTCATGGAATAGGAATGGCAGGGTATTATTACACAGGGAGTCCTGAAGGACCCCTCAGGATGGTTGTTTGTACTGCACACTGTGCACATGAGAAGAGATGCTTCTGTGACGAGCACAACTGATTTATACATGCATGTTCAGCCTACTCTAGAGAGACCTCTCTATTTTTTATGAGGTACAGGATTGAAAGGATCTCTGTGTCTCATTGAATTAAATCCCCCTGCAGTCCCAGACAGTCACCTTACACGTTACATCCCCAAACCAATAAAACTTCACTGTAAAATAGCTAGATTTCCTGCTCCTTAATGCTTCTCCAGAATTCCCTTCCTCTCATGGTTAGAAATCATGCTCCCAGCCTAACCTTATTTATGTCCAGCTTCTACCTTTTTGTTTTTGTGCCAATACTGGCCTTTACCTTAAATAGCTCTTCTCCTTCTCTGTTATTTACCTCCTTGATACGTTTATAGAGAACTATTATATTCTCTCTCAGCCTTTATTTGTTAAACAGTTTCTCTTCTCTGCTAAGCTTTCTATTTCCCTGATCATTCTAGAAACTGTTCTGTCCTCCTGCTCCAGTTTAAATAGCCTAAATTCATCATTTTGGGGGAATGTGGGTCACTAGAGTTGCCCATAGGGCTCCAAAGGACATTTCAGCAGCTCCTGGTGTACAGTGTCTTGTGCAATTACCTTTGCTCAATATCATTTGTGGTAAGATGGCTGATTCATGTCTTCCTTCTGCTCAAACTGATGCTCTCCCATCTTCTATTTGAATTTCCCATCCATCCTTTAATACTACTGCCCTCCACTGCAGTATTTCATCCCTTTTCTCCAACCTCCTTTTAATTATCATGTTTTATTGTACAGTGATGCTCATAAGCTTTGTCTAATCAGCATATAACTTAACTGCCTTAATAATCTTGCTGAGTCTACTAAAATAAATATTACTGAATAAGTGTGGCTATGAAATCAGTCTTTGAGAATACCCATATTTACCTCCTTTCAGTCCCTTGCTAAGTAGCTGCTACTATGAAGACATATTGTCTAGGTAATTTCTTATGCATATATATATATGTGTATATATATGTGTGTGTGTGTGTGTGTGTATATATATATATATATATGACAGATATTCTTCTGAAGTCCAAATGCACTGTAGAAAGTTGTTAGATTAGTCAACGTATTTCAGCTTAAACTATTTGGAATTTTCCCTTATTTCTGTAACTTTGATTATTTCTTCTTTGAAAATTGATTCCTATGTGTCATTGGAATTCGTTACTAGTGTTTTTACATGCAGGTAGTATATTTGCTATTGCTATCACAGTGTATTTCCATTTAATAATTTTACTTGAGTTTTTTATAGATGTGATTTGCACACATCAATTGCATAAGTACTTTGACTTTTTGTTCCACTTGCCTTTAGCTTCTGTTTTATAGTGACCCTAATTTTGTGCTTTTATTCCACATCATCTGAGTATTCTGTACTGTTATCTTTATTGAAAGTGTGCTAATGTGCTTGTTTAGCTTATGGATCCTAGCAAGAATATGTTTATTGATCCCCTCTTCAGTGTCTCATGACCTTGCTCTTTTCTTTACTATTTATGTATAAAAGGTTTACTGTGCATTTACTTTTCCATTGAACATTTTCTACTTGTATTATGACAGTTCTTGATTTATCTTTTATATATCACTCCAATAACTGTCATCATGTCATCCTTTCATTTTTTTGGTTCATTCACCTTTTCTGAGTATGTCAGATATTTTAAATCTTTGACTATTCCAGTAGGTTATTCTCCTTGGATTCTGGTCTGCATCTTTTTTTAAGTATTTAAGTAGACACAATAGTAAAAAAAAAGACTTTATTCAACATTGAGTGAGAAAGTAGTACTTCATATGTTTTACAGGTGTGTTGGTTTAAAGGTAAACCAGCAGGAGAAGTTAACACAAAAGAGATTATAAATCAGAGTTACAATTTAATAAAAATGTTACAATAAATGCAACGATACAAAGAGAAATTGATTTAAACCCAGAAGTATAACCCAGCACCCTAGGGCAAAATAGAGTGGTGTTCATCAGCCCCTGTGCTGAGACCCCCACCATGGTTCCCCTGAGTCCAAAGTAAAAGGAAGGGAAAAACCTGTTGGTGAGGATGATAGTTGCAGTCTGTCAAGGTTCTGGTTCTCCTCTGGTTCCAGCGAGTGGTCCCAGAAGTCCCTAAGCCCCAAGATTATATACCCTCTGGTTCAGGTGGGAACACCCAGTGCCTCCCCCAGGGTGGAGAGTTCTACAATGGGTGATCTGACTCTGTGAGTCATGGCGTATTTTTGGAATCGTTGATGTCCCATTAGCAGACATGACCCCTCAGGCTGGGTGTGGAGGTGCTAACGACTTCCCGGAGGGAAGTTATCATGGCTCCTATCTCACAGGCTTCTTTAACATGCAGCTTACATCCTGAGGGGTTGAGTGTGCCCTGAGCAGTTGCTGCAAATGGTCCATTGGTAACAATTCATGAGAAATTACATAGACAGTTTAGAATACAGAGTTTTGGCCACACCCACACAGTGATAAACTGGTCCTGGCTGCTGAACTAGGACAACAGGCTATCCTCCAGCCTATATATTGTGGTTTTGTGCCTTTGTATTGTTTGTGTTAGCCCCACATTACTGAACTACTTACTTTGTAATACTCTATAATCTCACACTCTTTTATGCTGAATTACTACTTAAAAAGTTGTTCCCTATCTTGTATTTGTGCGAACTGATTACTCCTGCCTAAGTGTTGTGCCTCATGTTTGTCCTACCATTTGTATCAAATCTCATTTTTGCAGGCTATTTTTCCAATTAGCCAATTCAATTTGAATTTCAGTCCTGTCCTTCATTGTTGTCACAGCTTTAGTCATTGTCTGTAAACTTAAAAAAGGGTATGCTGTGTCCCATCATGGATGATAATACTGAATGGTCTTGGACTATGGACAAAGTTGCAGGACTGCAGTAAGTACATTCTTTTATTTTTATAGCAGTGTATTTGTTGCTGTTGTCTTACGATAAAATTAAGAAGTTATTTTAATTACATGTCAGTCTTCATCTCTTTCTTGTAGGCATCTTCACTATAATTTTTAATGTAGATTTCCATGCATCATGGTCTCTGAAGTTTTTCCTTTCTCATGTTTAGAATGCATACAACAGATTTCGTTTCATCCATTTGACTTAGAGGGCTTTGTATGCCTTCTCATTAGGTCTCACAGATATTTGGTTCAATTGACTTTAATAAGCAGGTCTTAAAGTTCACCTGCTCAAAATAAAAAGATTGTAATTATGAGCCAGGATTGCCCCACCTTTAATATAATTTGTTTTGAATTAAACACTACTTTTCTACTACTAGTTGTTTGATAATGTCCTTATCATTTAACAGTCTCTGTATAACATTGTCTTTTGTTGGTTTAATGGCTGGTCAATAGAGAAGTTTTTCTGCTACCAGCCTGGAAGGTCTACGTCCTTCTGTTGACAATAGTATTTTCTTTTTGGCCTGGTTTGGGTATTTTCTTGGTTTGGTTTTCGTAAGAGTCTGCTGCTACCACATATATATATATGTATATATCTATTTGCTGATTTGTAACACCTTCTCTGACATTACTCAGTGGGAATGAAAATGTTATTTGCTTGTCATTTGGGCTGGTTTTTGCTGTGTTTGGGTGCAAGGGAGAGTGCTGAGGATGACCAGGCCTGGCTGCAGGATCTGAGTTGGGTGTGCTGGGGTGCTCCAGGGACTAGAGAGAAAAGCAAGAATTGAGAGCTCCGTTCTGGTCATGTGCTTACTCTTGAAGCCCAAACAGACTTAAAATCAATCACCATATGCTGACATTTAGCAGTCACTTTAGACTCACCTGTGACTTTTGGAGGTTGCTGCCCTGGCAGGCTCAGGAAGAAATGCAAATCTTAAGCAAGACAGTAATCTATCAGGTCTTCCTTGGTTTTCAGATTGGGCTATAATTTATATTAGAAATATTGTATCTTTTCCAATTTAGAACCTTTCTTGCGCCTCTCTTGTCAACTGTCATCACTGGAAAAAAAAGGAGGAAAGATTAATATGTCTGCAGTAATAATGATCAGCATTTTTGTTGACATAGCCAACTTTTTGCTATGCAAAAACTTGTGCAGCTTTGCAGTTGTCATGAAGAGGCAATAAAATTTGCTTATTGGAAATAATCCTCAGTGTGAAATGGGACTTCATTACAAGAGAGATACTTATCCATTGATTTAATTTGTCTTTTTTTTTTTTTTAAATTTTAATCAGATATTAGGATACCCAGACATTTGAAATCTACTTTTAATGAGGAATTGATGTCTAACACTTTGATTTTTGCTTGGACTCTTATTGAATGAAAACTTGCTGGGTTGTATTTACATGAATTGGATAACTTTTGAAAATTAAAGTTCAGCTTTTGTCTTTTGTGTGTATAAGATCTGATTCCTTGCTTTCTTTTTTCAGCTCTTTGAGCACTAAAGATTTACATGTTCCCTGCTATGTATCTGAAAACTAGCCAGAGATCCTGTTCGATTTTCTTGCAGCCTTTGTGCTGTTTGCAATTTTCGTGGAAGCAATCGAAGGTATCTCATTTCTTCATTGCATTTTGATATATATTCTTTCAGTATCTCCAGATATATTTATCTGCTTTTGGAGATATGAAGCCATTATCATTCCATTAGAAATTTCTATACATGAGATACTCCACAATTTTCAGAATGAAGTGGGCTCAGCTGTAACCTTTGGATTGGTGAGCCATAGTGGAGCTAGAGAATTGAAATATCATACAAAAATTATATGTATTGTAAGTTTATTTTTTTTTATGTGTCACTAGAAAATTTGATAACATTATTTGTACTAAAATGTCAATTCTTTAAGAGGTCAGATTTTGGACTATTATGAAACATCTATGTTTAGGAGAAGGGGAAAGCTGATATAAAGCAAAACCTGGCTGAAACAGACCTTGATCCAGGCTGTTTTCTAGGATGCTTTTTGGTGCTTGTGAATTCTGACTCTTCTCCTGGCTGTAATGTGATGCTCCTCTGCAGTGTGACAGCTTCAGCTTTCTGCCTCAATGATCTCATCACATACATGCATAAAGAGCCAAAAATGAAAAGTGAAAACTCTCATATTGCTTATCTGCCCATCTTCTTGGTGAGG
Source organism: Sakesphorus luctuosus (assembly GCA_013396695.1). Taxonomy (NCBI): domain Eukaryota; kingdom Metazoa; phylum Chordata; class Aves; order Passeriformes; family Thamnophilidae; genus Sakesphorus; species Sakesphorus luctuosus. The sequence goes on from VWZD01010230.1 coordinate 244,814, forward strand.
AGAAACTCATAATGTCTGTGCAGACATAAAAATGCTATATAAATGCTTAGCATCATTTCAGCAAACAGAGAGAAGGCTGAGAATGGGATATTGCTATCTATAAATGCATTATGGAGGTAAACTCTACAAAGAAAAAGAGATATTTAAGAGAGATGACAATGCTGGTGCAAGAAGAAACAGATGTAAGAGGACCATGAATAAATACAGGCTGAAAATAGGAAAGGTTCTATTAGAGCAATGCAATAGCCTTCAAGACAGAATCACAAGTCAAAATCTTTCCTGCTTTTAGAATGGAGTTTCATGTGTTAGAATCATATGATTTCTTATGCAGAGAAAACTGAAAGTTTGGAAAATCCTTTCTGTTGTTCACTGGGCTGACCGTAGAAATCTTTGTCTACAGTCAGATATCCTTCAGGTCTCACACCTCCTTGTATGTTACAGCCTGAACTTTTTCTTCCTCTTAAAGGAAGCAAAGAAATAGTGTGAACTGGCTTTGTTACCCCAAAGAAGACCTCTTCATCCTTGCTTTAACTGACTCGTATTTTATATCCAAGCATAGTATCTCTTTGCATGATCTTATCCATGAATATCCTGCAAAAGCAAGCCATGACTTTCTGGAGCTGGGGTACAGAAGATTTAATGAAGCTTAATTTACATGCTAGTGTAATGTTTTTGCTAGAGCATTAATTCCTATGATCCTAAAACTCCTTGCTTCTCCAGCCAGGGAAACAGAGAAGGAACACTATTGTAAAGGATGGACAAATGTAGATAAGGTTTGAATAAATATTTAAGTGCAAGCAGTCACTCTGTCTCCAAAGAGTCAGGATGTTATTTGCTATGTGAACCAGCTCTGATGACTTAGATTTTGCATGGGAAGTCAGGCTTCCCAAGACCTTCAGGAAAAATATAATACAGTGAACAAAAGGAGCCACGTAGCAGTCAGCAGGATATTCCAGTTGGCTGACTTATCTAGTGTAAGTAGAAGAGTGGAGGGGTTTTTCTTTCATGAATGGAAAGAAAAGCATTTCCAGAGGCAGTTCTCAGCAGGAACATAACTTCAACTTCCACTGCTGTAAAAATAGCCCTGTGGGACTACCTAGCCAGGCTGGAAATATAATAGGGCAGAGACAAAAAGCCTAAGAATTTGCCATTTGGAAATCTACAACTTTGATGAAATCTAACTGAAAATAGTTTCAGTGTGGAATTCTTTGTTGTCTAGCCTTAGGAAAGGTCTTGAACTTTAAAGCTGGGAGTCATCCGCTACAAATTTTACAGGTGATCACCATTCTGGGCAGGTGGATTAGGGTTATGTGCTGCATAATATTTGTGCAGAAAAGAATCGGAATTGCTATTTGTGGAAACATAAGCTCAGTGATAATCGCACTCACTCCATGCTATTAATTAGAGGCTAAACAGTGATACTGCTGTTGCCATTGACAACTAAGCCTGCTACCTTTGTGCTTTTGGATACTAGAATTAGGAAACGTAGGTCTTGTTTGCCATGGTACAGAAGAGGAAGAAAGAGCCTTAGGCTCACAGCTAAAAAGAAAGGAGTTTGGAAAGAGCCATGTGTTCAAGTTGGCCTCTAAATTTATATTCATTTACAAAGAAGACCCTGGTGGGTAATTTGCCTTGAAGTGACAGACACTTGCACTAGAGAGAGATCAGAATAACACTGCGCTGATCCATACCAGCTGTAGGCCAGTGCTCAGAGATGAGTTTTGAGGTGAAGGCAATTCCAGGATTCCAGTTCTAGGGTGCTGAATTTGAACTGTTCTTGTGAGACTTGTGCCATAACTCAAAGGAAATATTTATGGCTGCAATCTTCATTTTTTGACCATGAAAAGAGCAGGCTGTGTTTGTTTCTTGGGTGATAAACCCAATATGATATTTTGTGTTAATAATGTGGTACAAAACAGCTGCAATACTTGGTGGATTTGGGCTAGCATGTCTTGGAGGAAATGGGGATACCTGGTGGAAACTTGGGCCCTCACACATTATTTAAAAGATAGATAGCAGATGTCTTATCTACAGCTTGCTTATGTTCCAGCATTTCCATACAAAAACCATCTGCTAAAGTTGTTTTGAAGTAAAATGAATGCATTGGTTAAGGGTAGATTTTCTTTTATAATGTATGAGGAACTTCATGATGTGAGGTTAAAAGATCATTGAATTTTGTCATCCTATATGAGTTTGATCTTTGTCAAACCAAACTACCTTCCACAAAAATAATTAATTCTGCAAAAGGACATGGTGTTCTATTAGTTCTTCTATTCCACTCTGATCCTGAAAGCTTAGCCATTTTTCGTTTTGGCCCTTCTGTTTCACATGCTTTTCATCAAATTTCAAATCATAGCTGATTTACTGCTGCTTATATCAATAATGGTGATGATTTCTGTGGAACAATACTTTCCAAATGTGTTAAACCTCCCTGAAGTACATTTGTTGAAACGCTTTTCTATAACTGTTCACGTCATAAGAATTGAGACAGGATTAAAAACGATGGGAAAAAACGCTCTTACGGCATCTACAATTGCAGTGGTGCTTTGACTGGGAAGCACTTGAGCACTGTCTCAACTGGACAATCTCCTTTCAGTGTATCATAAAAAATCTTTAACTAATATATTGCTCCTCCTCAGAGTATCAGTGGGCTGAGAAAGATCCCAATAAATTGGACAAAGGTAATGAAATGTGTCTATATTAGGATACAGAAATCCAGGGAGGCTAGTGCTCACCTTCCTGTTTGTTTTCATACAGTTTCAAGCACAAATTAAACTGGTATATTTCTAGATGTTGAATCCTCTGGATAGTAAAGATTATTAGCTTTGGAGGATATATCTACATAAAAAATGTCAGTGTGGGAAGCACGTTTTGCTGGTGTTGATTAAACTGGAGTACATGTTCCCATGGTCTCTGGCAAGATCGCAGCATTCCCACTGGAGTCCATGCTGCCACAGCTTCACACTTCCTGCAAATTACACTAGCTAGATTAAATGTACCATGGGACGCGTCCCTAGCCTGTGCCTCAAGACTGCTTTTGTCAGCTGCACAGAGATGCTGTGAATGGAAAACAGGAGGAAACCTCTTGCTGGAAGCAAATGCTTGTCCACCCCCACTGCTGCACTCATAGACTGTGTCCTTCCTGGGGGGTTTAAGGGTTTCTTACCAAGGTGGGTAATGGCAACAGGTCACAGACATCTGTGGATTTCAAGGGCCGGCACCACTGTCTGGTCACACAAGGGGTGACCACTGCAAAGAGAAAGCCAGGATTGTCAGGTTAAATGTTTTGGGCTAAAAACATCACAAACATCCAGAGAGTGAGCTTATGCTCTGGAGAAATTTGTCCCCTAACTGCTCTAAGTGGCAAAGTTGGATTACTGCTTTGGTTACAGGTAACATACAGGACTGGAAAGAAGAGTTCAAAGTTAATCAAATGCCATCCCTGACTAGTGCAAGCACTGTATTATAAATCTCCTTCACTATAAGACTCTATATTAAAGCTAGTTTTCTTGTCCCTCTTTATCCCACCAAAAAAAAATCTAATCCTTGAGTCCATATTTTTCAAGCTCAAGAAATCCAATTTAAAGCTTGTACTCATTTATTCTTGTGTGAAGTCTGATTTTAGTCTAAATAATTCAGTGTATAACAATAATGGTCCTTTCAGTCTCTCCAGCTCAAATTTCTTCTCGATTTTTCACCAAAAAGAAGTTCTTCAATCCTTTGATTATCCCTGTAATTCTTCCTTGTGCCTCTTCTATTTAGAATTTGATTTCTCTTAATAGCAAGTATTCTTCTCCACCCCTACAGAAACAGCTCTTGTTTATATGTGCTTGGATAGCATTTACTTTTTTTCATGACTTCCTCATATTAATGGCTCACAGCCCTTCTACAGACCAGAAAGCCAAAAAAAAGTCCTTCTCCTTAGCCATTTCCAAGGATGGAGCTTTTGGTCTACAGGAGAATTTCTTGCTGTTAGTCCTAAAGACTGTTGTCCTTCAGTTTACTCTTTAAGATTTCATTTTATTAACCTCATCTTCAATGTTATCCATTTCTTTGTGTACGGTAGTCCAGCTTTTCCCTGCAATGAAAACACTTTCAGTTTTTGAGTTATTTTTTTCACCAGTGTTTTCCTAATATTTCTTCCCTGATTATTTGTGGCTTTTATGAAGTTAAAGTGAGGTCAAAGCTGGTTCTTGAGGAACCTCATTTCCTAATTTCCTTTCAGACATAAACCTTCCCTTTAAAAAAAGTACACTCCATGTCTGACTTGAGACAGCTTCTTAGGCTCACAATTGCTCTGCTAATCCCCATCTCTTCCTGTTTTACTAATAATTTTCTGTGTGTTATCATAGGCTTTGCTAAAGTTGAGACAGATGGGATCAATCACGTCCTTTGTCTAGAATGTAGGTTATCTTGTCAAAGAAATGTATGAGGTTAATCTGTTACAATCTACTTTTGTTAAGCCCATGCTGTATTTTATGCCATTTTCATTTGACCTCCATGTCTTTAATTATCTTTTCCCTTAAAAGCTATTCTGAAGCTTTGCATATGCCTGAAGTCAAAATTCAAGGACTGTGGATATCCACATTCCTTCTCTCCTGCTGGCTAACCCCTTCCTAAATACAGGCACTATATTTTCTGGTCATCTGTCTTGCAGTACTTGGTATATTTATTACCAATTATTGCTAGATGAACAAGAAGTTGCAGATTGCAGTAGTGCACTTCTGGTTCAAGCCTTTTATACATTTGCCTTATCAAATGCTAACCTTTATTGGTGAATCTGGCCTGAAAAAAACCCCACACATGTAATAAGACTTGAATACACAGAAGTGTAGGGAGCAGAGGATCATAAGTAGGATAATTTTCATGGCAGTTTAGCTGAGAAAGATGGAGTGGGGAGGAGTGGAACTGATTCCTGGAGACTGAGTTAGACTGATGTACCTCAGCTACAGCAGGTCTCACTTTATTGTTAACTATCATAATAAGGGGAATTACCTGACTGCCCGGCCAAAGGGGAAGCTAATCCAAGGTCAGCTTCTATCTGTGATGCTGTGGAGGATGCTCTTTAGCAAGGGGTGTTGCTGGGCTCTGACTCTCTTAATTAAAAGCACAGAAGAATATTTAAAGCAGAACTTGAAAAGGATGACACAGGTATGGGACTAATATAACCCCCAGTGTACCTCCAAAAAGCATAGGGAAGACAAGTCAAGCTGGTCAGACCTCAGCTGACTGACAGGAGAATGAGCAGTGGCATCTCCAAATCTGCAGATGATATTAAGTATTTTTTTTTGTTAGTCAAACACTGTGTTAATGGTGAGCAACTCCAGAAAGTGTTGTCCACAAAACTCAATGGATGAAAGAAGTGTAGCTAAATGTAGGGTGATGCAATTAGAGAGAAATTATCTGAATTGTGTTTATGCAATACTGAGCATTTAAATGATAGTTACAACTCAGGAAAGAGATCTCGGAATTGTCCTTGACAGTCCTCTAAAATCACTGCTCAGATATTGTGGCAGCCAAAAAGTCAGCACAGTGTTGAGTATCACTAGCAATGTACTGAGAGCAAAGCAGAAAGCACTATTTTGTTCTTATCTAAAAACCTTAATGCATCTTTAAAGTACTTTGTGTGATTTAGGACTCCACAATCTAAGAAGGACACAGCGAGTTAAAAAAAGATACTGGAAAGGGCAACCAACTAACAGGGTGAAGAAATTGCCTTATGAAGAGAAACTAATAAGGCTGGGATTCTCAGGATGGAGTGAGGGCTTGGGAGAATATGATAGTTGTTTATGACATCAAAAACAGGTGGATAATGTAGCACAAATCCAGGATCATACCTAGGGGGTCTAGTCTGAGGTCTAGGTATCTTGATTTGTTATCCTAGACCAGACCTTGTCTAGTGAAAGACTAGAACAAAGAGTATGCATTAAAACTAGCAGAAATTGGTTTAAAATAGATAAAAAGAACTACTTTTTACTTCACAGAGAACTAATACCTGAATCTTTTGTAACAAGAGGCTGTGAAGACAAACTGCATCAGTGGGGTGAGAAGGGAAATGCACAAATTCATGGACATTTAGTTAGGTCCATAAACTGCTGCTAATGGAAATACTTACGAGGTGTATCCCCTAACATCTTCTGTCCAGGAGTTGTGGAACCTACAGGGATATGAGGAGAATAGTTAAATAACTTCTTTTCTTGCTGCTAATAGAGAGTACTGGGCTAGAAGGTCTGACCCAACAGGGTTCCCATATGCTTTTGTTTTGCAGGTTCCTCTGAGAGCATGGGATTTGTTGCTGTAAGTGGATTCCTGAATGGGAAAAGGCTGTCTCAGAAAGGTGCACAGTTGTTTTCCTGAGGACTCATTCTTATTGCAGTGGGAAGCCCTGTGTATTGCCCAGTTCCTTACCAACAGGTCTGTCTTGAACTATTCTCAGCTAAGACTGTATTTGATTCTGACTGGAGACCAGAAATGCTTCTTATCCAGCTTTTCAGGCTGCATTGGCTATCCCTCTCACTAAGAAAAAAATAAAAATAAAAAATGCACATACATATATATGCACACATAAGAAGTGATAAAAGTGAGCTTATTCAAACTAAATATTTTTTAGTAACTTTGGCTGAGGGTATGTAGAAAGGCAGTTATTTATTTTATTCAAATCCTCATTAGCTTGTTATAAACTCTCCCTCTTAGTCAGTTCCTCACCTGATAAAGTCCATTAGCTTTGTGTGTTTTGGGTAATGTAGAATGTTTGCAGGGACAGAGAAGTTACAGGTTGTTTTCCATTTCCTCTTAGTTTGTTTTTACCTGAGAGGGAATCTACCATTATGTGGCAAAGCAAGCAAAGATACAGTTGTACCCTTTTTAAGATAAGAAGGTATTTTGTTTTGGACTTTTGTCTGAGCTCAAAACTGGTCTTTTCTAGTTTGTCCTTTAAAAAATATCTGTGCTTATGAATGAAGAGGGCTGATGCAATGTCTGTTACAAGACAGCTCACAATAGGGTCCTCCAGAGCTGGCAACTTTGCACACAGAAGGATTGTTTCTCAAAGCGGTGCTGAGAGGGAAACAGAGAGATTGGACATACTGATACAATTACATGGCAAGATTGTAGTATTTGGGACCACATTTTTAGTCCTGTGTTTATCAAGGAAAAAAAAGTTCTTACAAGTATTTGGTCTTGGAAAGAGATGGAGCCTTTAAGGAAAAACAAAGTCAGACTGAACTAAACAAAGATGGAGAAGGATATCTCTGACTAAGTGTAGAAACAGAACAGAAATTCTCATAGACCTAGGTAAATAAGGTTAGGATCCAATTTAAATAACACAAAGAATTAAATACCAGTTAATACTTTCACAGTGGTAAGAACAGAGGAATGCAAATGTGCTAAATTGAGCAAAACGGTAAGGGACATTATACCACTCCCACAGGGTATAAGTCAACATCTGCTGTTCAAGGAGAAAGGTTGCTTTCAGTGGAACATCTTGCTGAGATGTCTGCTCCTGCCTAGGTGGGAGCTTGTAGCAGTCCCTAAGCCCCCTCCAGGTTTCATTGGCAGCCTAATGTGATGACAGAGTGAAGGTAAGAGACAACACAGCCCTCTCTGGAAGACAATAGTTGTGAATATTTGTCTTTTTAAAGTTAATTATATCATGAGCCTCAGAGTATGGAAAAGTTGCAAAGCGAACTGAGGAGGAGTGATTTCAGCTCAGCTGATGACTGAATCCTGCAACTGCTATCAAAAACCATTCAATAAAGTGGCTCCTGTTTCCTCTTGCAACTGATGACCTAAAACTGACTGCCTCTCTATCCTCTTTTCAGCACCCTTGCTAACACAGCCTGCAAAGTACTAAGTACTTCAGATTCAGGGAATCATTCATAAGAGTATTTTTGGGTCACATGCAGTATCTCCCTTTAAATTAAGTACATAGGAAGGCACTTTCTTCACCCCTTTGTAGTAACAAAATGTCCCCGATATCTTTAATAGAAAGCAAGCAGAACACCTTGTAATTTAAGATCAAAACTTTTATATAAATTGAGTATTTTAAAATAACTCCAAGCTACCCAGCTTCGCTGTATGCTAGAAACTGCAGTATTTGGCACCATTACTTCAGCATTGTGTTAAAACGATGAAAGGCTTAAAAGATCAGAACATGGTGATTGATACAGAATTTAGTTTATCTGCCTTAGAAGATGTGATGAAATAAAGATTTGTATGTGTACAACTTATGATTTATCTTTGAAACTGGAGGCATATCAGCTTCCTATCCTCCTTCATATATCAGGCATATGCGACAGACTGGATTGAATGCAGCATTCTTAATTTCACTGTTGTTCCAATTGAGTTCTATATGTCTGTGTTGAATTTGACTGCGAAAGTGGTGTGTGCATGTAAGTCAGTAAGATAGATTTACTCTGTTTTCTACTGGGAAACAGACTTCCCAGTTTCCTTCCTACCCCCTTGAGAAATTAAGAATATTATAATATAGATTCAGAGTAGGGATAATATAGACTGAATAATACAGACTTGTACTAGGGATCTGTGTTCTTGTGGTTCCCACTCAGTATGTCTTTGAGAAGGGGACTGGAAGATGATAAAAAAGGATGGGAGTGATGTTGTTCTAGGGACTTTTACTCCTTTTCCCTTATACCAGGGGCAAGACGGTTTTGTTGTGGTAGTGAGGCAGATGGGAATATGAATGCAGTTGTGTGTACCCCAAAATGAGAAGCAAGCTGTAGAGAAGGGTTTATTGGTCTCACAGACTATAGACTTGCATGAAGCACAGGTGATGTGGTGGACTTTTTACAGCCCTTTTGCAACCCTTTCAAATTCTCTCTGCACTCCACCTTTGATGTGCTTTTGGAGAATTAAATTCTAGTTCACAATATTCATACAACCACAGATCTGGAAAAGATATATTTTTTGGGTTAGCGCTGGGTCAGAGGAAGGGAAGGGAGATGCACACAGTGGATAACAGTTTCCTGCTGAACCTGTGGGGCTTACTGCTGTTTTATTCTCTCCATCAGGGACAGTTAGGTCTGATCTGTTGATGCAAAGCCTTGCTTGAACTCTCAGGTCTTAAAGGTGGCTTTCCAGGGTTTTATGACTTTCCATCTGCAGTTTGATACACAGAATCAGTTTATCAAATTTCCCTCTCTATTTAAAGTATGGAAAAAGGAACACAAGAAGATAAATCTGCCTCAGAGAGCAGCACAGTATAAAACAAGTGGATCTGTGTGTGTCAGAGAGCTGTTCCTGGGTGTCTAAGGTCCACATTACATGCTTGTCAGCTTCAACATCAGACTAGCTCCAGGGTGCCCATTGACCCAATGTGCAGATAGACCTCAGGGGTGCATCTTTTGTTTTGGCCTCATCTGAAGGAAATATAGTTTGCAATCCAGAGACCTCTGCAATATGAACCCAAATGTAGGAATTAAAGATACTATGTAAGTAACTTCAAAGCAGCTTTCCTCAGCTGAACTAAACACTATTATCTGGTCCACTTTGAGCAGAAACCCCAGTGCCCATTCTGCTTTTTTTCTGGAGGGTGTGATTGGTCTTTATGCTGTGTAGTATAGCCAGAAAATTTCAGAAGTGGTGGAGAGCAGGGTAGAGGCAAAGAACTGCTAATTAAATTATTTTCATAAATAAAACATAAGAATAAGCTACTATATTTGAATCTAGACTATTATTTTTTCTATCTGTGAGGAATCTGGAATGAACTCTGCCAAAATATTTGGATTTCTGACTGACTTGTCACTCCCCCTCAACCATCTTTAAAATGGGTCAAAATGTAAATGCAGTATCTTGTACATGTAACAAGTCTTCCTCCTGCAGCTGATTCACTGTCAGAAAGAGTCTATCACCTAGTTACAGCCCAAAGAAGAATATTCTGAACTTTCAAGGTGGAAATACATGCTTTTTCTTGCTGAAGATCTGGGTTTGACTCTCAATGTTTATGGCACTCAAAGCATGGAAGTTGCAAAGTCCAATTTTCTGTTGTGTAACCTGGTGCCACTGTACCAATTGATACTAGCTGAGAGTAAGTGTTATAGGCTGCTACCATGTTTGGGCAGAAGTAGGGGCATGGAACTAACCTCTGAGGCAATGGAGGAGCAGCTGTTCTCATGGTTCATCTAGATGTGCTGCTGTTTTGTCTTGCATCTCTCTGAGGAAGAAACCTGCGGTCATTATGAATTTTGATCAGTCAGATAGGAAATTCCTCAGCTACTTATTGCACTTGTCTTCTGGCATCTCTGGGGAAACTATTCTGGCCACAAGGCTAGGGAGTAGAGGAAACAGAGGGAACTGGCTTTGGAGAGCTCAGTATGCTCAGTCATAAGCCTCAGTCCAGTTTGAGCACTGATTTGTATCCCAAACCAAGCAGTTGAGGAATTTCAGGGTTTTTAAAAAAATGCTTGCAATTGAAATGTTTTTTAAAGTTGACCTTTAAAAACATATCTTTGTCTTAGTACCAGCTATAATGCAGCACCACTGAATTAAACTGAAATATCTCTGAGTATTATCAAGGATGTAATTATTTATATCATTTGAAGCAAATGCCTCAAATGTAGCTGGAAATTTACCACTTCATGTTAAATAATTCTTTAGGCATTTATCCTTTGTTTTGAACAATAGTGTTTCACCCAGAATTCTAAAGATCCAAATAGACTTAAGAACCTTCTAGAAGTTGGGACTTCTGATTTTTACCTATAGATGACCAAGATGTCTTCCTCTCTAACACACAAGTGACAGGATTTCCTCCCTTTTCGCTTTTCTCTTTTGGGTCACCTTAGCACATTAGGCAAAAACTTTGTGCCCTGCAGCCCCTCTAGCACAGCTTGGTGACTTACCCCTCTTTAAAAGCTCTTTTTTTGCCAAGCTTAAAACTGACAAGATAACATATTTGATTTCATAAGGACTGACTTTACAGTGCACCTGGGCTGCTTGGGGCAAGTGTCAATCCTACCTCACCTTCAAAATTAATTGAAAAAGCACTGCAATAGTAGTTGATGACTACCTCAGAACACAAAGACTAAATTAAAAGAGCCTGGTTTTCATTTTGGACAGCCTCTGCCCATACCTCTCATAAATTTTATGGCCAGTAGTCTCAAAAAAAAGCAGTCTTCCTGAACAAACATGTACCTGTACCTTGACATAATTTTAGCACATCTCTCTCCCCTCTCTCTCCCCTCTCTCTNGTTCACATTCAGATGTTTCCTGACACACCGATGACAATCTTTCTATATGCACATGGCACAGTAATACCTTTTGAGAAAGTATTATTGAAGGGTATGTTAAAAATTGCTCAGTGGCCAGAAAGCAGTCACCTTACTTGAGTCTAAGTGAAACATAAACAGCCAGTTAGTGACTTTTAAAGATGATAAATAGTCTGTTTGGATCATTTGAAAAGATACACTAAGCAATAGCTTCTTCTCATAAATGCTAACTGTGCTAAACCCCAAAGTGTCATCTGAATAAAATATTGTGCATGGCCATCCTATTAGGTTAGTTACTGCCTTTAAGGAAGCCACACACCTAATGGATCTAATTGCTCAAGGAACATTAGAAAATTCAATTTTTTTTTCTAAAATATGTTAGATCATGTTCAAGCAAAAATAGTTTGGTGATTAATAGTCTGTCTTTCTAATTCTAGAGATGAAATCCCAAGCAAGCATTGAAATGGTCTGCTGAAATTGTAAATAGCATGCATGTAGGGAAAAGATAGCAAGTTTGTGCTAAATGGTACTTCTAAAATATTACAAAAGTAATGTCCTGACCATAATTGTATTCCATTAGAGTGGATAGGTGCCTGGCAAGAAAGCTGAATGAACATACACATACTGAAAAAAAATGACTATCGTGATGGAAAAGGCTCTTATTTAGCTCAATCTGTGTATGCACAGAGTTTGCTGGAGCACACAGTGGGAGATGCTGAATCTGAAACAAATTAAACTAGTTTACAAGGAATGCATTTACAGGAGCTAGGAACAAGACTCTTGCATTTCTGGAAGGTCCTGATCCTCCCTTCAGCAAGAACAGCTGAACACATGTTCATAAGAGAGGATTATAAGAAAACCACTGAATTAAAAAAATGATGCTTTTATATTTTGATGCCCACTAGAAAATATTAAGACACCCTCAATGTTGAGTAGGGGAAGGGTAGGTCTTTGGTTTATTTTTGAAGGGTTTTAAGTATTAGTTTTCCCTTCCTCCAAAGCATGAACTAAATCTGATGACATTCATTATGCCTAAAAAAGGCAGTTATATGATGTTTCATTTTGAGATCTGAAAAATGGAGGCAGTCCTAAAATAGCTGACATGATATCAGATGTCACCTACTGTGGCATCATGCTGGCTATTTCAAGACAAATAACTTGAAAAACATACAAGGATAAAACTGTGACCCATGTGGGTGCAGGCAAAGTGGCAGCTCAATGCTGGAATACATTTCTGGATGTGTGCTTTGTGTGATGCCCAGCTCATGGTTTATACTGTAGGAGTAACACACTGCTCTGTGTAATAGGTTACAGGTATCAATTGCCAGTCAGTGTCCTGTCAACCTGTTGTCAGTTTTAATGCTGCAGGGAATGAGGCTGTGATGAAATGCTTCTTTTGAAGTATGAGCACTTCATGCTGCAGCCCCAAACAATGGTCATATGTGCTCAGATGTGAAACAAAACAGATTGTTAAATATCATAGAATCATGGAATGGTTTGGATTGGAAGGCACCTTAAAGTTCATCTAATTCCAATGCCCCTGCCATGAACAGGGACACCTTTCACTAGACCAGGTTGCTCAAAGCCCTGTCCAACCTGACCTTGAACATTTCCAGGCATGAGGCATGCACAACTTCTCTGAGTAACCTGTTCCAGTGCCTCACCACCCTCACAGTCAAGAATTTCTTCTTAATATCTAATATAAACCTATCCTCTTTCAATTTAAAGCTATTCCCTCATGTCTTATCACTATATGCTCTAGTAAAACATCTTTCTCCAGCTCTTGTATGCTCCCTTCAGGTACTGGAAGGCTGCTGTAAGGTCTGTGTAAATATGTACCCATCATGTGAGCTTGTGATGTGCAAACCAGTCATGATGGCTGGGGATGACACTTGGAGGTTACATTTCCTACAAAACAGGGCTTGCCATAGGGATCTGCACTGGGGATCCCAGCTTTGCAGTGCAGCTGGAGGAGCGTTGGTGGGACAGCAATGGATTCCCCTGGAAACAGTCTTGGGTCCTTCATCTGTCGCTTTACTTTAAGCAAATGAGCAACACTGTTCATTTCAATGCTTAAAGCAAAGTATGTGCTTAGTATTGTGTTTAAGTAGGGGCTTAAAATCACAGCTGTCTACCTGCTGCTTTTCTGTATACATGGAGCATCTTTCTTAGCTGTTTAACTTGTGGAGCCTGTGGCACACCAGCCTGAACTGCTTGGTGATACTTTTGGGGCTATCGGAGGGATGTGCCTGGGCTTGGATTCACACTCCCCTGAAGCACAAAAATACATACTCGTGTGGAGAAACTTATCGCTGTTTTCCAGGCATCAGTTTTTCAATACTAAGACTCTGAATTCTTGTAAATCACTTCAGATTTGGATGTGAGGGAGCAGAATGATTGAAAACATTGGTTAAATTTCCTTTGAAAGGGGCATTTGTGTCTGCATTGAGTAGAGGGATGGTGTCCTCAATAAAATGTGCTGCATTTCCTCTCATGATTATACAGCGTATTTCTTCCTCAGGGGCTTTTCTGCTTATGTATGAAAAATCATTTTACCTACCACTGCCACAAGTTACCTTGGGATAAAAAGGAAGTGCACAACTGAAGCACAACTTGCTGCTGAACATCAGCCTCTTTTCATGTAATTACAATTTTGTCATCACTGGATGGTAGAAGACAGAGACAGTTTAGTTATGCTCCTACTGACTTTTTTCTGAGATGGATCAGAGGAAGAAGGAAAAAAAACTCCCAAAGCCCAGTTTTCTGGTAGCAGAAAGCCAGCAGAGTTTAGGTTGAATCGAGCTGCAAATGCCATTGACATGCAATTTTTGTACCTAGTGCAGAAATTTACATACTGTACAGTATTTCAAAGGTATCAGCTGTGGTTTGGTAACATCCAGAAATATTTATCTTCTTTTCTTCATGAGGTGTCCACAGCTGCCACCTTTACAGCTGTAATCTGAGTTTTTATGTTTTTGGCAGGAGCTGCAGTCAAACGGGCAAATGTGGGACCAAACATTCCACAGAGCATTGCTGCAACTGTGCCAAATGCAGGGCCCTGTGCTTCAGTGACACGAGAGACTGGATGGATGACATGGTCTGCGAGATAATGGCCTTGATAATTCCACTTAGAAATTATGGCAAAAGGAACAACTTCAGAAGGAAAAAGAAGAGAGTGAGGTCAAGTGTGGGCTATTTTATGCAGAATTCCAAACAGCTGTGCTTTATTTGGGTTTTTTTTCGCTCTTAAATATTTATGTCTCTTCACACAGGTTTTATTTTATAGGAATGTCTGGGGAATTGCTTTGCTTGCAAATTGAATGACTTCTGGATTGAGTCAATGTTTGTTTTCTAGTATCTACTATGGGACCAGTCCCTCACCAAGAAGACCAAATGACACATTCAAAGCAAAGAGGTAACAAACATTTCAAAAACTGGAATAAGTTTGGGAAAATGACTGTAAATAAAATATAAAGTCACAGTATTTGGATTGGTTCAAAAACAATTCACAAAGAAAGAGAAAAAAGAATGAATATCATCACATAATTTATTTGCAAAATAAATAAATAAATAAACTAAATAATTTGACCAGTTCTGTTTTTCAACATAAGAGCTCCGTGGAAATGAAAGAGGACTCTGTAGTTCTCATTACTGAATTACACTCTTTTGAGCCCAACTGTGAAAGGAAAAAGTGAATGCTTAGATCTTGTTTGACCAGCAACTGATGAATGCAGTCTTTAAAATGTAAATATGCTTTTTCCAACGACCAGAAATATGTAAAATGTGAATAGACTTTATTTGAAACCTGATTAAGCTCCTACTTGGTCTCATAGGGTGTGGGGAGACACAACTAAAATAATATAGTTATTGGATTCCCCCCACCTCCCCACGCCCCTCATAGCTCACATAAGGCCTATTTCATAATGATACCTTTTGAAACTAAAGACAGAAAAAAAATCATATTTGCTCATTAAGTAGTTGATGATGAACTGAAAGACCAGACAGGCAGCAATAAACAGTGCCTTAAGTCTATAAGAAACACACAGTCAAGTTTTTCAGCTTCTCAGGAAAGCATTTTAAAAATAATTTCCTTTATAAAAAAACCCCTTTTTAATCACAAATATAATCTGTAATAAAGGTCAATTACCGACTAAATCTCTTGGAAAGATTTATACATTTGATAACTTTCTAGCATGCTTTGTCAAGCACTCATTGATTGTAAGCATTAGCCAGAGGTATATAAACACTTATAAATATTGTATGCATAAGACTAGCTGCACTTAGATCCATGATTAATAGGTCTGCTGTTGGTAATCTATGGCATCTCTTTTGCATGAAAAAACCAATTAGAAACACATTTCCAAATATCCCAGACAGATCATAGATGATACACAGTATAAAATTGAAAACTTAAAGTACTTGCGTGCAAGTCTAAATTAAGTGTACAGATATAACCCTAGAACTCCTTGTTGTAGTTAGTAGGAAAATATAAAAGCTCTTATGCCAAAACTATGACGTAGTTTGCTGATATATTTCTGCATGATCTCTAAACTTTTTTTTTCTTTATTTTTAGTTTTGTTTCATTTTAATATACTACCCTGTGATAAAAATTTAGAACAAAATCTATGGCACCTGTCTAACATTTGTAAGTAACAATAGTAGATATTATGTGGAACTAAAGAACAGCATCAATTAAGAAATGAAGGATTAAAACATCATCCTTTAAAGGGCTGCAGAGCATCTCTGAGTGATATTTCCCCCGTGGCATCTCTGATGTGGTCTGTGGCACTGGGCAGCTTTCCCCAGGCTCACCCCAAGGGGACCACTTGCGCAGCAAAGATACTTCATCTGGGAGGATACAGTTTAACACCCACATAAGTGTAGGATAGTGGCAGGGCTGGAAGGAATGGAAGGCCCCAAGATGTGAAGGTACTTTGGGAGGGAAGGTTAAAAACCTCCATGGCTTAGGAACATGAAATTGAGTAAGTGTGAAGCTGATATTAGAGGGTGATTTTTTCTTTCAGAAGCCTTCTTAAACATCCGGTTTTCTAAGGCAGTGAAATCAGCAGATTACTGTTTGCCATCCTCCCACTCCCAAATTGTCACCTCAATGTCATTTCAATGGAATTTATCAGATAGGTAGAGATTACAAAGGACCACAAGTTGCCTGGTCTAGGGGTCATGTGGAGTCTGAGAGACCATCACGTTCCCTGGCTAGTAAGTGAGCCATGAGGTGTGTGCATGAGGTGCATCCCCCACTCTCTCTCCCTTGGAAGATACATGGGGATGGCTGGGGCTATGAAGAGCTGAGGGCAGAATGGTGGGGGCTCAGGCAGTTCTGGTAGACTGAAAGAAACAGAGACACCTGTGGTGGAGGGAATCAGAGTGTGAGGAAAATGATGGTATTGGGAATACATATCCTAAGGAAAGAAGGCTTTGCTATTCTCCCACGGGTAGAGCTTCTTGACCATGTAAGAGACTTATTTGCTAGCCTAGGTTAATCTGCACTGATTTTTAATTTGGAAAATAAGTGCTCAGGGATTTTTTTATTATTTCAAATTTCTGTTTGCATATCTGTAATTTTGTAGAAGAAATTATGAATGCACTATAACTATATACTCAGAGATAGCATTTGGTATTAAAGTTTTACCTGAGGGACAATAATTGTTAATGTGGTTCTACATTTTTCCTTTTAATTAGGGAATTAACCCCTTCAGAACTTCCCCAATGAAGTTTTGGAAAGGAAAACATCTAATTACGAGTTTCTCGATTTAGTTCATCAGAGAATAATTGAGAGCTTGATTAAACCGTAACTTTATATTGACCCCCAGTTTTGGAATCCTTTTTAAAGTAAGAAGGAAAAAATTCCTTCTTCTGTCCTGAAATTTCTCCTGCTGATTCTCGGGCAAGAGGAAACTCTTTCAGTCTTCATACAGTTTGGTTGTAAAGAGTTCATATTTTTGCATTAACCACCACAGCAGGCTGTCGATAAGGGGTCTTTCTTCACTTTGTCTTGGTACCTTTAAAACACAGGAACATTTGAACTCAAAAACTCTCCAAACTTGGCTAAAGATCTGAATTCAACCTTAAAGCACAAGGTAATTCATGTCCAGTTTAAAGTCCTATCCTTAAGCTATTGTACCTACAAATTGAAAGGGTCACCAAACCACCAGGAGATCTTTCGTAGCTACAGTAGGTGCCACAGGCTGTCAATGCAAACAGTAGGCAAAAGTCTGATGTTAGATACAGAGAGAGGTTCAAACTTGCCTCTGAATTTCCTTACTTTTTGTGCATCCAAGGTCAGAACCTTAATGTTATCTGAATATATCGTGTTTTGTGATTTAATAAAGCAATGTTAGAGGCTAAAGGTCTAACTACTGAGTGAGTTATTTTTAAAATGTCCTTCAATGTTGAGAGACTCTTGAGGATAGAATAACTTTTTTATATGAGTAAAGTCATCAGGGAGAGTACTGGTCAGGGGATGATAAAACTTATAGTAGCAACTGCTCACCCACTTTAATTTTATTGTTGTTTAAAACTGGTGAGATTCCTATATAGCTGTATGTAAATTAAACTTGCATGTATTGTTCAGTAACTACGCAGAGCCAAGAGCCTACAGGGACTGCTTCACTCAAATTCTCCTGGTCAGCAAAGCTTGGTGGAAATGTCTGTGTGACATGACAGCTAGGTCTTTCTAGAGCCTTGAAAAGGCAGTGTTTCCTACTTTCCCTTTTCCATTTCCGCAGTTAGTACTAAAAATCACATCAATTAACTATTTCCCTTAATTTAACATAGGATTTAAAACACACCTGGTTATTAATGTCATATAGTTAGGCTCTTAAAGACCCAAGGCTGTAACAGGGCCCTGGAAATCTCTCCTGAATCACTGGATCACTATTTGTGAGGCTGTAAACCCATTCATTCTAGTTGTGTTCTAATGTGGGAGTTGAATTTCCATTTTCAGGTGTCCCCTCCTGTAAGAAGACTGACTGCATTCTCTTTATCTCCCTTTTATACTGCACCATTTTATTGCACAATTTATTGGAGTCCTCACCTGTTCTAGCTGGAATGCCAAACTCTTACAGCTGATGCTGTTTGTGGTAGCTCTAGTTATGATGGCAGTCATGGCTTGGTTCATTGGCTTGTCGTTTTCAGAGAGCTTCTGTTCTCAGTCCCTGTTGAATAGAATCAAATCCAAGCTGGTGTGCCAAGATCTGTGTTCTTTGGTGCCATCCTGAAATTCATTAGTGCTAAACAGGTCAGAATCTGAATCTGCAGTTCCTATTTAATGTATATCTCAATATTTTGATGTGATTTTCCATGCATCTAAGGATAATAGGAGTGGTAGGGGGGAAGGTAATAAAGATGCTATCTTTCAACTTATGCTACACTGAAAACTGCTCCAAATCCTGCCCATTAAATTCAGGCACAGGATGGGAGATTACTTTCCCAGGCATAACAAGGGGGAGTTTTCCTATCTAATTTTAGACTAATAAAAATGAAGCATCTCATCAAAGGTAAATGTTTAGACTGTCTGTAGTCAATAGAGATAAAATGAAGATCAATTGCTCCAGAGGGCAATTAATGCTACTACCTTAGATAACCATCCTAGAGTGACATAAAAATGATGAATCCTCTCAAAGTACCTCACTTTCTTCACTTCCTGAAGAGCAAACCTAAGTAACTAGCTTAGACCAGGTACTCACTTTAGGATAGATAAAATAAATTATATGAATCCCACTACTGGGTTTAATGAAAATAGGAGTTGGAAAGCAACTCTTTATTAGTAGAATCTTACAGAAGAGCTAAATTAGAAATGAAAATTATTGTAGAGGGCAGTTTTCCTGTTTTTCAATCTGTGCCTGCTTTGCTCCAGGACATCACCTGCTGCCATAAAGGATTCAATTAGTTGACCTTGCAAAACACCTTACTCCATGTCTCTCTTCTCTGAAGGTTAGTATCCCCATAATTTGTTTGGGGTTTTTTTAATCAGAATATGATTACAATTTTGGTAATACTTTTTCTGTAAGTACCTTCAGCTTTGGAACATGACTTCGCAGTTCACACTCCTCTTGCAACTGAACTGAAAGAAAAAAAAGCCACTGACTTGTATGTATTGCAGGTTTAAACTGAGCTCCGTAGATTTTTGTCAAAGGTGAAGTATTAAACCTTTTTCAAGTTTGCATGACTTTTATAACTCATACATTGCAAATGAAAAAAATCTTCTGATATTAAGGAAGTAGATTGTTTGCCAAGCCCATTTTGACAAAGACATTGAATTGTTTATAGTTTTTTCAGCTCATCTGAGCTTTATGTAATGATCCAAAATTTTACACATGTGGGCAAAGTCTCACTCACCTTCTGTCCTTGATTGTAGGTCTGCTATTCAACCTGTGAGATGTAAATCAGTGGTATCTGGGTTTGACCTCATCTTTTTAGGAGGACTGTGATACTTCCTTGCTTGAAAGCATTTTTAGGAAACTAATTTGTATGTTCCAAGGCTTATGGGACTTGGATTTACTATTTTATGAGAGTATTGTGTAGAGCTCTTTGTGCTAAGTTTCAGAATTTTTACTTTGAGTCATTCATGCATTTCTGTCATTTTTACATTCTCTGTAGCGGTTTTATCATCCACCACATTGGAAATTCCCTAGCATCAGCCTGAAGTTAAAAAATGCCTCTAAGATATTCACATTTTTCTTTATTTTTTATTGTTATTATTGTTTTAAGTTACAAGTTAATCCCAAGGTTCTAGTAATCGGTTTCTCTGGGTGTTTTCTCCCAGTTGTAATCACCATCTGGTCTCTTATCATGAGCTCAATTACCATGATTGCTAACTGCAATTGCAAGATTAGGTTTTTAACCTTAAATCAGTCACAAACTCTTCTGGATTTTCACCTTCTGTTTGTTTAAAACTTCTCTCTAAACTATTTCATTTTTATGAATAGTAACATTGTTCTCAAATTAGCCTTGTTTGCTTGACTGAGAACTCTTTTTAAAATTTTTTTAAACCAGCTATCACCACGAATTTCCTTCTAATTTTGTCTTTTTCACTGATGCACTCTGCTTGCATGCAGAGAGGGAGTAGTGAATTAATAAATGCCTATAACTCACAAAGACAATTAATTGATTTTTACCAAGTATGGGCCAAGACTGTCTCTGTGTTGCCCTGAGTGGCCTTACAACACATGGGGAGAGCTAAGAGCCATACTGGAGCAGTTTCCCCAAAATATCAAAGCTTTTTCTCTGCCATTTGAATGTGATTTTTCACAGTGCAAGAAGAGGCAACTCCCAGCTGGTCAGCTTCAACGTTTCATGCATGATAAGCATATTACTTTTTCTTCCTTAGGTAGTGGGGAAGTGTCTTGCTGCCTGAAGGTTTCATAAAATGGGCAGAAGCCCTCAAAACACCAAAAATACAAAAACAAAACTAAGCATCTGGCCTCAGTGATCATCTACACTATACACATATGCTCTCTTTTACCGTGTGGAGAGACCTGGCTTTATCTGTCCTTTCCTGTTTTAATTGGCTTTGGTCTCTTAACCTTCCTTATTTGCCATTCAGCACATAATCAGTGCAATTAGTCTCTGCCTTACTACACTAATTGCTAATACTGGCCAGCTGATTTCCTCAAAAATATCCTGCACAGGGAAAAAGTAGAATAAAAATCAAAAACCACACTGACAATGGTCCATGAAAAATGGGATTACTGAAAGAGAGGATGAGATATTTGTCACTACCTGATTATCCATGCATATGTGTAACATATAATTCCTTTCTGCAAACAGTGGAATAATCTAGCACAGGGCAAGCAGATTACTGAAAGCTTTACCTGTGTTGGGATGGTCTCAAAATCCCACTGAAAGATTTATCATTACTTTATCAACTTTAAGTGATATAATAGCACAGAGGTTTATCCCTCAAAAGTCTTACTTAAAATGACATGTGTTTCATTAGCATATCTCCTTTCTGTGAGTTAAAAAAATGTGAGATGTATGGTGAAACATCACCTACATCTGGGAAATAAAGTGTAAGAATATATTAATTCAATTTAGTGCTCCATGAAGCTGAACTCTTACACTTTGAGGACCTTAAGGCATGCAAGCTGCAAGCAGGGGCAAGATTTACCATTACACTGATGAATGAACAATTGCTTTCATTTTCCTTGAAAGTAATAATTACAGTTAAGATAGCTAGCCAAACCCTTTCAAGACCAATTAGACTGAGTCAAGGTGAAAAAATCCTACAGGGATGAATTCAGCTGGAGCAACACTACCCACCAATAATACAAACCACAACAAAAAACAAACCCATACAAATTATCTCAGGAAAGCATAATTGTCAAGCATTTATTTGCTTAATTCATTTGCATCCTGTTCCAAAAATTCTTCAGCAGTATTTATACTTGAAACATTTGTATTACTTTTTACTTCTTTCCTCTACATCTGTTTTGCTCATGGAAAGTGATAGCATTTTCTGTGTTAAACTTGAAGTAAAATATCTTAGCATCTGCTGGGAGAAAAGTTACCTCAAGGAACACCAATTCTTTCAGGAATAAACATAAGTTTTCTACAGCTGATTTATTATCTTTGTTGCTTGTAAAATTTTAATATAGACGGAACAAATTCTGCAATAATTTAGAACAAACATGAACCAGGTTGCCAAGTTTCCACATCCCAATCCCTCCTCCGGCTTTGACATGTAGCTCTTATCTTCTGTTTCTTTTCTTTCCTCCTTCTCTACTACCTCTCAAAGTCGGTAAGGTAGTGTTGTCTCATGGAGCAGCACTCAAGGTCTAGACCTCCTGGAGAAGGGTCAAGCAGTAGTGCCACCTGGTTTGAAGGCCTGGTGCAAAGCACTGAGTATGGTGATTCAGTGCTTAGTAAGTTCAATGGAAGTAGTAAGGCAAGATGATGCTCAGTTGGCTCTGTTGCTATTTCGTGATACTAGAGCAAATTTCCTGTCTTGTATTTGTAATCAGATCTGAATGGAAAGTCAATACCTACACTCTTTGTAGGGTGAAATGAATGGGAAATCAACACTACAGGGTCTACTGTGAACCGTCCATTCAGTATGTGCATTGTCAGGGGTTGTATTTATGTATTTAGTCTGCCAGAGTCTTCCAGAAGGGGAACAAAATCATAAAGTCTCCAAAAGGATATACTGGAACACAAAGACATAGAGTGGTTGCATGTTTTTGCGTATTATGCACAGGTTGTTAGTGGTACAGGTGTTTGTTGGGACTGGAAATAGATGAGGCAGAAGACCAACCAGCTCAGAGAGTGACTAGAAAATGATGACAACACTGCAATCACACCTCACTCTGTGCTGCTAACACAGCCTGTAGAAGGAATTCCAGCAGATATATGTTGCTAAGGCACTGGTGGGGCACAAATAAGCCTTAGTGGCCATAAAGAGCGTCACCTGGGTCCTCCTCCTTCACCCACACCTTATACTTAAACACAACTCTGGGCCCTTGCTCCCTGTTTGAGCTTTGTTGGAGGAATATTGCACTTTAGTTCTGTCTGTGCTGGTGGAGTTGATTGATCTGGACATCAGCTTTTGGACTGTGTTCCTGTCTTGACCTTGTTGAACATTATGGGCCAGCTTGGCAGTTACTGGGCCTGAGCTTAATGATGACCTGTGGACTGGGTTCCCGCTTGGCATCAGACCTAAGAGAGTGCCTTATGATCTAGACTCTTGTTTGAATTTAGATGCTGCTGGGTCTTCTTTTCTTGTATACCCTTGGAGCTGGGCCTTGACCAGTAAGGACTCTCCTGGCTGTGGGATGCCCTTGGTGGCCCAGCTTATTTTTCCTATACCCCAACAAGTGTGCGGATTTCTGCAAGGCTTCCAAGTAGCATGAAGAGTACCTTACTGAAGGTGAGCCTGTGGTGTGATGCTAGAGGGGCCCTGCAGCCAGGGAGCCAGTGAGAGGCTGAGGAAGAGTGTGCTGTTCTTTCTCACAGGTTACCTCGTCTAGTGAGAACATCTGGGATCTCCTATGGCTTTGTCATATATTTGCCTTCAGCAAAACATCTGGCTGATGACCTTATGAACCAACGCCTACACCTGTTTGAGGTACTGAAGTAAAGATCTGGAGGTAAATACCTGCTGTTTAAGGAGCAAATAATGGCTGTTTGCCAAGTGTCATGAAGTGGTGCTATGAAAGTACCACCACCAGTTATGTGGGCCTGGTTGTCCCTGTTCCCTGACATATATGTGACTGCGTAATGTTTCAGATCCAGCTTGTGAGGGAAGCCTTGCCAAGGTTAAGATAACTCTCCATCTGATTGTGACTTAATTGATACACAGGAGAGCAACTCCTGGCCAATTGGAGGCACAAGATGTACATCAAAATAGGATGAGAAGCTTCTGAAACAGGAGGTGGAGAAAGTGCACTCCATTCAAAATCCATTAACAGGAGCTTCAGCCAACCTCAAGCAGTCATTTCTAATGCAATTAAAGGAAGGTAGAAGTGCTGAGCTTAATGGTTTCATTGATAGGTCTGTATTTTTGAAGTAGTATGCTGCATTTACTTAAATGCTCCCATGCATATTTGCAAACATAACTTCTATTGGCAATTCTCAAAGATAATTTGGGTGTCTGTGTGCCCTAGTATTACTCAGTGAGGGTTTCTACAGCTGCCAGGTGCTAAAAGCCTTTGGAATAAGACTTAACAGGAACTAAAAGGGTACTAAAGGCAGACACTTGGATACTAATCAAACTTTCTACATGTCTGAATAACAGAACTACTATTATAGTGCGTGCATACCCACATACAACTGCAAATACTTTCTGGGCTTGACTTGGAAAATGTGTCTTTATATGGATGGTTTGTGTCATCTCAACTGAGCTGTGGACCTGTCAGAGATGATTGAACTTATGCTGCAGGTATTGCTCTATCTCCTTTAACCTGATGAGGTTTCTGTTCCTGTGCTTCAGGAAAGGGAGCAGTAAATGAAGCTTTCTGTCTGGGAGGTAACAACTCTGTCTAACCCTGAGCTGTGGTAGCTGGGGCAGGAATGCCATAAGTGAAAAGTGAACACAATTGTATGCCACATCACATTCTCAACTTCCAGAACAAAGAGATACAGGATTAGCCTAACAATTAAGGAGGAGGGAGAGGAAAACTATACCTAACTGCTAGTTATTCCTATGTATGGTTCTAGCTCTGTATGTAATTAGAAATGAAAAAATTACTGAAGGAATAATTAAATTTTTTTTCCTTATAAAATGGTCAGTAGCAGAGTTCAATTTTCTTGAATTTACTATTTGTTTGAGACTTTCATACAGCTCAGTATCCTCTCTCTTTTTTTCCTTTTCTTTAATCTATGAAGTGGAGCAGAGCAGTTTCCTTGACATTTAGCTTTTGAGCTGCATTTTTCCTTATCAGGAGAAAGCTTTTATATCACTTGCAGACTAGTAGAAAATAAACAAGTACAGGGATTTCTTTAAAAAATAAATACTTTTCTGTTGCTTGTGTTGCTTGAAAAGTTCATGATCTCACTTTCTTAGGAGACACTCTCACCTGTGTCCCTACATGGAGAAGTTTCATTAAGGTGGAAAGAGGATAAATTGTAATGAGCTACAAAATGATTGCTCTCAAGTCATTATTATTTTTAATACTGGGCATGTAGTATCTACTAAAGTTACTAATCTTATTTCTTTCATTTGACTTTTTAAAGTGTCTCTTGAAGGTAGAGAGTAGAGG
This sequence comes from Sakesphorus luctuosus, assembly GCA_013396695.1. Taxonomy (NCBI): domain Eukaryota; kingdom Metazoa; phylum Chordata; class Aves; order Passeriformes; family Thamnophilidae; genus Sakesphorus; species Sakesphorus luctuosus. Next base: position 269,748 of record VWZD01010230.1, read on the forward strand.
TAGATGTTTGTGAGAAGTTTTGTTCTTGTCTTTCATAGATGTGTCCATGAGTTAACTGTGACTGCACAGTGGCTGCCTAGTTCCTCCCTGAGGGCAAAGAAATGAAACATTCTAGAAAGTGTATGTACAGGATGGATGGATTTTGATGGCTGCTGCAGGAGAGAAGTATTTGTTATTGCTGTGGAAATGTGTTGCTGTGTTTTATACTTACTTTAGTGTAGTATGTTTTTGTCTGGTAAAAACAGTTTGTATGACTGGAATAAGAGTTAGGAAAACTGGAGAGATGAAAGTGAAAATTCTGAGAAAAAAAGGAAGAACTTCATGGCTGGTGACACCTGTTAAATAATATTTTGTACTTGTCCCTTGTCCGAATAGCATGATGGTCAGGGTTTCTATGCACAATTTTTCTAGGTTGTAGCATGCTTCATGTGTGCTATATTGGCAATATATCCTTCCACTTTTACTCCTAATCTTAAATATCTAAAGGAGAACTTTTTGTGGTTTGGATTGTTGTTTTCAGTTTCAGCGAATGACTAAATAAAAGCTGTTACCACTTTTCACCAGTCTTATCTCTCAACACTATTATGGCCACAGCACTACTATAAAACTTTTCTCTCATTGCAGCTTCACATTGGAGGAGGTGCTATCCCAGAGCCTGTATTAAATATACAACCAATGCACAAAGCAATGTCTGAACTACCCAAACTAGTCACAGAAACTGAAATTATGAGCGCTCATAATGCTTAATCAAATCTGTCTTAGGGAAACTGTGATAGAAAACTAATGGCCATTGCAACTTAGCCTTTTTTCAAGGCTGAAAATGTTATTAAGAAATGCTTCTTTCTCCTATCCCGTGATGGTTGAGGACATGTATTTTGTGGGAGTGAGTGGGAAGCTGTGAGGTTCCCAGATCTACTGACACAGAAGACCCTTGTTTATTATGCTGGCATGTGTCCTAATGTCTCTGCCTTGACTCTCTTTTCTTGTCTGCTTGAATTCCCCTTAATGGCATTTCTACCATGGTCACTAACAGCTTGTTTGAGGGCAAAATTTTACTATGATGGGTTTTGAGATGTACAAATAGTTTTAAGTTTTTTGTTACTGACAAATGACATAAGTGAAGAAAAAAAAATCTATGTGCATCGTCCTTTCCTCAAGGAGTGTAATTCGATCCTTGCCTGGTTAATTTGAATACTTGTGTGCCGAGGCTGTAGTAAGTAATGTGGAGCAGGAAGGTTCGTTCTGTGTGTCAGACAGTGGCCTTTAACATAAAACCTGCTATTTTGGTATGAACACTGGAGGCAGCAATCTTCAAATTTACTTTCAGATGACATTTATGAGCTAAACTCAATCATTTATATTTGTGGAAAGCTGACATTGAAGGAACTTGTCTTTAAACTAGACTGGATACTTGGGAAACTTTTTACATTAGAATACCTCTATTTTAGGACAGATTTTGATGGGAAACCTGGCAAGCTGCCCTAACAGTACAAATCACTAGAACTTTTTGGTCCTTTTGTGCACATCTTATAAATTTAACATCAAATCCACAAGATATTGACTGTAATAGGAGCCCTGGTTATTTATAAATGTGTAGCTAAATTAAAGGGGAAAGGTTTATTTTTTATTGAAGAAGAAAAGCACAGAAAGTTAGTCTGATTTATGTGTAATTATACATGCAGCCAGATCTTGGTATGAACTAGGGAAAAATCTTTTGTTTGAACTTCCCAGAGCTTCCATTCAAACTTTTAATTAACTTTTTCTCTGTAATTCTCAATATGTTTCTATTGTAATTCTCAATATGTTTTGATAGCAATCAGGGAACAAAAGGTAAGGCTTATTATGGCTAATTTAACACCTGTAAATTCCTGCAGATGAGCAAGTAAGGAATGCATAGGCTTTTGGGAGGGAGGGGGGAAAAGATTAGCCTTGGGTTAAAAAAAGCAGTTGTTCTAATGCTATTTTGATTAGTTCATCAGTTAGAAGTTCAATTTTTCACCTGTGCAGTTATAAACAGATCAGTTAGAATAATTTTATGCAGGTAAAATACAAAACTTTTCAAGGTTTATTAAATCAGTTTTTAAAAAGTGAAAATTATTTGTGCCAAAATGTCAGGCCAGGATTATTTCTGCACCTTTTCCATGTTCTTGACCTCACAGTGTATTTGGGGGATGGGAGGATTCTATAAAGTCATTGAGGGTTTTTTCTTGTGTTTTGTTTGTTTGGTTGGTTGTTGTTGTTGTTTGTTTTTTTTAATCTCTCTGAAATATTTGTGGCCTGAAAAGAATCACATAGAGGAGACTAGTTCAGTAAGGAACCACAACTGGTGGATAATCTTAATTTATGCAGACCATCAGTGTCTTATTGAATACTGACTGTCCTGTTCTGCTCAATATAGTGCATAATGTCAAGTTAGTTGACTAAAATTGAATCATGTAGAAACCTGTGCAGAAGCCAGCCTTTGTACTATGCAGTTTGAATTTTTTTCTTCTAATGGATTGTGCCTTGAACCTGATTTAAGAATGCTTTGAACAAAACTTAGATAATTTCATTTTAAAGCTACAAAATCTCAAGAGAAGAAATGCTTGGAATTTAAATACTGGTATGTGCAGCATGATTTTACCATGAGCAATAGACTATAGAAGGTCTGAAAGGACTCTTGGCTCAGAAATGGTTAAGTAGTGTGAAAACCCCAAAAGGGTAAATGACAGAGATTTCTGCACTGCTAGAATTTCTCTAGATAGGTGTAGGGTGAAGAAGAGATGAAAGAATAAAATGAAGCAGTTGGGAAGAGAGTTCAGGCTTTTTTTTCTTTCTTTTTTTTTTGTTTTGTCAGATATGGCAGAACTGAGATACATAAGGTGGTTTCCATGCCTGAGGTCCCATGTAATTGGTATATAATATTTTATATGCTTACACATTTCATACACTTTTGTTAATTTTTTTAGATTGTAATTTTAGTTTTAAAAATAAACTGTTTCTTGTGAAAGATAGTGGGTTACTAATTCGTTCTCAGATGGAAAAGACAGTTGCTGATGTTGTGCTGAGGTGGTACCTACTGGAGGTACTGGTGGTAAATTGCAGTGAGATCATATTTTTGTAGTCTTGATTTGGGGAAAAGAGAAACACAGACCCAGCACAGCAACAACTGAAGTGCTAAAAAAGAGAGCATTCTTGAGTGGCCTGAGTGCTTCTGCTGTGCAGCTGCCTCCTAACTGTAATTCTTCTCTCAGCTCTGAAGTTGGGAATGTAGCCGTGCTCTCTCGAGATGAAACCCTCCAGTCTCACTGACTCCTTAAGTGCACAGAAGGGTTCTAATACCCTTATTGTAGTGTGGTTTTAAATGGCATTTCAATGTGAGTAGTTACACTTGGATGATACATATGTAACACTGGTACTTTCTGAAGACTGTAATTTACTGCCTTTTCTGCTTTCTTTTCTGTCTTCTTGTTATTTGCGTGTGTACTTTGAAAAGGTAAATCAATTGACTTCTGAAATTAGGGTATATTGCCTTAAATAATGTTTAAAGTGTCCTCTTGGTATTTACTCTTAAAAATAACTTTCATCTAATGCTACTGTAAGTTCTTGGCATTCACTTTGTGCCTTCAGCTGTTTTGCTTTGACTCTCCTGAGCGTGCCATGGGTAGATAAGCTCTTGCTGTATGTTAGGCTGGGGTTTTGCTGCAGGCATCTTCATGGGCATAGATATATGGGCAGAACCACATCCCCCTGCATCAGGAGAATCAGCTGTGAGCCCTCTCCAGCTGGCAGGTACCATCATGGCACTGACACAGTGCTCATGTTGGCAGGGTCTGCCACCCTGATCCTGACTAAAGGGTTTGTACAGATTTTGGACTAGAGCTTGCATACCAGTCATGGTGAGTTCAGGAGTTCAGCTCCTCTCATTCTCCTTTGGGCCATTGATAATGCTGAGGAAAAACAAACTCAATTTTGAGCAGTGTTTTCAAAATAGACATTCTTTCATATTTAAGCATTAAAAACTCATGTGGGTGAAGGTACTCTACAAAAGTAGACTGCCAAAAAGCACTTGAGTTTCTTTTTAAAAAAGCTTCTCCTAAGTCTATGTGCATACTGAATGACATTTTTAAAAGTCAAGCACAAAGTGGCATTAATCAAAATGGTTTTTTGGTTAACAAAACCAAAATTTTATTCCTTGTTGTTTCCATCACTCCTATAGCTAATTTTTAAAAAAAACAGTCAAGTTGTTTTCAGAATTCCTTCCCTGAACAAGAACTTGGTGTTACTGAGGCAGTGTGAGGTGGAAAATTTTCTATTGACACGGGCATTATTCTTCAAGATTATTCTGACACTTTTACTGCTTGTTAAATGTGGGAATGGCAGGAGAAAGTGGAGAGCTCAGGGTGTGCACTTGTGGATGTATGCATGCGCAAGGCAGTATGACTAAAGTTAGCTTTTTATTAGTCTCCAGAAACTTCAGCTCTTATTTTGAACAAAGGTTTAGGAAAGTTCATAATTCTTCTGAATTGCTTATCTAAATCATTCACCTAACCTTTTTTAATTAACAAGAAGAAGGCTCTGCAGTGTCTAAATCAGAGGACTGAGTCTTGTTTCTGCCAATTACTTGCATATGATTTGAGGATTCTGTGTATTTTAATTTTTATCTTGCTGCAATACCACCTTGATTCCCTGGAAGCGTGCTGACTGATCTTGGTAAGGGAGAAATACTTGATGTCAGGTAAGGGCAAGAACAATTGGTACCAGACTGCTCTGCCGGAACACAAAAATAATTCTGATTGAGATGAGATAAGCCCCTTTTAATATATTTTTCCACATTACAAGGAAAAAAAATAGGCAAAAAAAATTCTGTGCAAGTTATGTATACTGTAGAATTTGCTGTTTCTGTGCTTTAACTTCTGCTCACTGTGACTTTTTTGAAAGCCAGATTGAAGTATTTTACAAAAGCCATACCTGTGCTGTCCTGTTCTGTACATTCTATATGTTTAAAGTAAACATCCTCTGTGGCTCATCATCCTGTAGGTTTAACAGTCCCAGAACTGATTGTCATTGTTAAGAAAAAAACCCTGTCTTTTCTCTGCCCTGTGACCTGAGGCAGCTGCTGCTCTTTGAAGGTAGTGAAGGGACCTTTGTGGGGAGCATCATGCAGCTGATATTGCTCTGGGGCTGTTGGTGCCAAATAAAGTGATTACTACCCTGCCAGAGACTGCTGTCCAGTTAGACTTGTCAATGCAGCTGTGCCTGCCTCATTTTAGTTGAAATGCAAAAGTTTGACTTAATTATGTGTTAAAAAATAAAATAAGAAGTTGCTAATCCAGCTTCTGAGCGGTTGAGTTGGCAGCATGGGGAGAAAGGCTTTCCCTCTTAACACTCAGCTCAACAGATTTTTGCAGCCAAAATTGTTGCTACCTCCACCAGGCCCTTTTGCGGAAGACCTGCCATAAATGCTTGTCCATCCCTGTCTTGTTTGGCCAAGGTGGGAGGTGCTCTGGCCATGGCTGCCACCACAGCAAGTGTGGGGCAACCCCCTGGCCTTGGGGCTGGCCCTGATGCCTGTGGGGGACAGCTGGGACCCCTTGGGTCTTGGGTGGGGGGTAGTGCTGTGAACTTGGATTGGGTGGGATATGGATCCCTGGCTACTGGATCTCCCACCCCAGTGGTTGGGGAATAACGTAAGTCCTTTTCCTCACAGTGGGTGTGAAGCTGTTTGTGTGCCTCAGTGAGGGTTATATGTTATGAGACCCTGATTGCTGCAAGCAAGTATAATGAGCTCTATTTTTTCATTGTTTTAGTTATGTGAGGTTTTGATAGGCAGAATACAATGTATGCTGCTTCTAATTCTTTGGTTTCATCTCGCTAGTGACTTAGGTCACTGTTGTAAATATTCTTGCTTGAACCACAAGAGTTCCCCATTTGCAGCCCTGTTATTCCAGATAGTCATAACCCCATTTTCAGTACTAAGGCATATGCCACTTTCTGGTTTTGCATCTACAATATATAGACTTAGTGCAAATTACTCAGCAGTCCCAATGTGCTCATACTCATTCATTACTGCCATTAAAACCTTGAGATTTATTTAGTAAGTCTTGATATGCAGGATATTTTACTTTCATTTAAAATGGTATTGTGTCAAGGCCTTTCTGAAATTAAATCTGTCTACAACTTAGTAGCTATGGGCTTAAGACCTGTGTTTAAAATAACTTTGTCAAGGCATATTTGAGTTTTTATTGCTGTATTAAACCACTTTTTGTTGTGTTGTAAAATGCAAAGGCAGTATTTATGCTTCCAAATATTTTAAAGATGTAGCCAAGCTTTTAGAGTAGACAAGATATTGGCATTACTCACTTCAGTGAGGTCTTGCTTCATAAGAATGCTGCTGTTTCATCCTCTCATTATTGTGTGGATGTGTTTGCTGCAGTATACATAACATCTTGGTTAGTGGGTAAAGAGCCTATGAGAAAGGCAGCCCTTAATGGAAGGCTTGACACATGTTGCTGCAATGGAGAGGCACTGCTGGCCTACTTGCTGGGTTGGGGGAAATCTGGAGAGCAGGAGTTTGTTAACAGGGCTGCCACTGTGCCAATGTTGCCTGACCTACAATACTCTTGAGCAAGTCACCTAACTACTCTGAGTTACTGTGCAATTTTTTTGTGAAACCAGGTAATGAAAGAACTACCCTTTAAAAATGTTTGGATACCTACAGCTGGGAAGATTCTGGCAACATATGCTCTTACGGTATATATTTCTTTTCTGTGTGCTTCAAATATGGTTTACATGAAAGAGGATAGTTTTGACCATTGTTTTTACAATTGGTCGTTGAGCATTGAGAATAATCCTGGCCTTGTTCATTAGCTGTGCATAGAAATCCTTTGCATGCTAAGAGTAATGTGACTGTTTCACTTGACTACCTATAAATTGCTTTGGTGGAAGTACAACTTCATATTTTAAAAATATTTATTCCACATTGCCCTATTAATGTACCTTAGCACTGTTCTTCAGGGACTTGTTCAAGCACTGATGGGTAGTAGTCAAATTACTGTGCTAGTGCAATCTCTTGCATCAGCCAAGGCTGCTGACAAGCATAATATTTCTACAACAGGCATTTGACCTTTAAAATCTGGCCTTGGATCACTTAGCTGCTTTACATTCATCCCAAAATTGCTGTGGCACCTCAGTGGAGATGAGCCTGATGTTCAGGCTTCATTGTGATGCTTGCTTGGAGATTGGATGCAAAGTGCATCATGTCTATAACTAAACATTGGACTCTGAGCTTCTCTTTGGGTTTGCCTCATGTTTTGCTGTGCATTTTTCTTTGAACTTGGTGGATAGGAGTATAACAAAAATTGTAAGTATACTGATGCTTTTAGAAGGCTTGTCATCTAGATTAATTGTTGGATCCAAGATTCATCAGGAAGCTTTAGCTTTTTGGTTTTGCTTTTGTTGGAAAGCCATGTTGGTTTTTGAAACATATAAAATAATAATCCCTCTGAACTGAGATCATAAAAGCATTTCTGTTGGAGCTGAAACAGTGATACCTTTTCCCCTCTCTGTGTTCTGTTAACTTTTTTGTTAATATCTCAAATTGATGAAGAAAACAAATTTTTACATAAAAGTAAATCCAAAGTATTTTAATTCTGACAATTTCCATTATACCCATATAAAAGGCATTCCTTTGAAATTTTCTGGTTTTTAACAAAATGATGTTTTTCTGATAGAACTCCTTCCTCAGTTTTTGGACTATTCTAGGGATAGCCTTGTGGGAATCCTGTTTCAAGAGTGACTGATTTGAACACAGGTTATCCTGAACAACCATGTTTCACCTCAGTAGCTCTCCTTGTGTTGAAAGAGTCTACCAAAGTCTGTCATAAGGGGAAATATTTCCTAAATAAGAAAAAAAGAGAAAAATATTTCTTCTCCCAAGCTCCAAACACAAAAATGAAGGGCTTTTCTAAACTAGGATCCTGAAGGAAAGCCAATTTCAAAGGCTTCCTTTGGAGATTACTGACAGCAGACTGAAGACATCACATCTGTAGGTAAACCTTTAGGAAGTTCAGACCATATGTTTGACAACTGCTTTTTGTGTAAATGAGCAAAGTAAGTATCTGACTAAAAATGGTGGAAAATTAAAAAAAAAATCAAAAGGACACAGTTTTGTGAAGAGTATACTAATATCTGTTACATTGCTATGTTGGAAACAGTCATGTGCAACATCCTCTGGGCTGTCCAACCCTCTGTCCAGCTAATGTAGTCTTCTAATGTAGTCCTCTGTAATTCATGTGAGGGCAGGAGGGTTTCATAGGTCAATGGTATAACTATATTGAAGATCTAGGGTACATACGGCTCAGGGAACTTCCATGAATGTTTCCAGTTTTGTAACTATTGCATGAGTTTAATAATACCAGGGTACTCTCTAGAACACTGTCATCTCCTCTGTTTTTAGTGGCTCTTAAAGACAGCAGCTCTGATGCAGGTGGTATTTGAGAACTGAGAGGCAATTACTTGACAAAGGCCTAGTGTCCAGGTCTCAGTGTCTAGAGCTCTTTCAGTGTGGCCGCACAACTTGTGCCAGTGCTGTGAACACTTACTGCTTGAAAGGAACTGTTCTGCCAGGCTCACAGAAAAATAATAGCATCAGGTTTGAGATTAAAATGTGTGGTTTTTTGAGTTCCCAGTAAGTGCCCGTGCTCCGGGAAAGAGCAGAGATGTGCTATGTGAGCTATATGCCAGTCAAAATAGCTGGAATTTTCAACAGCTAATAAGAGCAACTATCTATTCAGGCAGAAGGTATAAATAAATAGCAATTCATGGAGATGATTTCATAGATAATTTTTGAATAACAAAGTTTATCTGAAAATCGTGAGCTGTTCCTGCTCCATCTGGCAGGAGGTGGGTAGGAATTCAATGACTTACATTATTTATGACTTATTCATACAGCTCAGCCTGCACTTCTAATATATATGATCTGCATCTTTTATAGATGAAGGGATTCCTTCTGCAGAGCTGTGTATTGAAGAACATTCAAAGCTGCTAAATTTAATTTAGAAAACAGGTGTATATCTGTGACCTCCTTTGTCTCTTCAGTCTCCTTTAAAGTGTGCTTGCTTCCTTTTTATATTTCATTGATTTAACTTTTTCATGTAATCAGACAAAATCCTCTAGAATAATAAATTTTGAAGAAAATCAGGTCTTGTTAAACTACTGATTAGAGTTCTCCAATACTGTACTGGCAGCAGTGAGCTCTGCTTAATCCTTTGATTTTTGTTTGAGGAATAAATTCATAACAACTATTGCTGCACATCCTAGTGTGCAGCGCTGAAAATGCGGTGAAAGAGATGGGCTGTTACAAAAGTGAAGAAGTGGTTGCAGTAGTATTGGCAAAAACCTTTTCCATCCTGCAATTTCTTAAGCAGTCTGGTAATCAGGTGTAAGTTTACATACTGGACTGGGAAATGGTTGGCTATATAAGTTTATGGGATGGGGGAAAGATAATTTTGTGTATGCATACAATCCTGTTTTTAAATTATTCTTACTTGTCCATCCAGCCAATGTTTTGTTTTGGGTTTGTCAGATATGTATTTTCTGTCTACTGCTGCTAATCATAACATGGTTTTGCAGTTCATCCAATTGCCTGCTTTGCTTTTGTGCACCTCAGTCTTTGAGCATGTTGCCATGTGAGTTCATGGTTTATTTTTCTTTAAAAAGGCTGTTCAGCTGCTCAAATTTGGCTTAGAAGCCCAAATGGGCCTAGAATACTAAAATCAGAAACTTTGAGTCTTCATTCATATAGGATTAGTGTATTTTTGGGTGGTATCTCTATCTAGCAGTGAAGGTTCCCAGATTTCTCCTCTTGCCTTGTGTTCCCTATCCCAGTGTTTTGCATGTTTAGTGGTGCTGACAGTAACCTATCAGCAGCTTTCCTGATCTTGCTTTTACACTGATACCACAATCACAGAATTGTTAGGGTTGGAAGGGACCTCTGGAGGTCATCCAGTCCAATGCCCCTGACAAGGCAGGGTCAGATAGAGCAGGTAACACAGGAACTCCTCCAGGTGGGTTTGGAATGTCTCCAGAGAGGGAGACTCTACAAATTCCTAGTGCAGCCTGTTCCAGTGCCCTGCCCCTGTTAATGTAAATAAATTCTTTTTCGTGTTGAGGTGAAAGTTCTTGTGTTTTGCTTTATGGCAATTATTCTACATCCTATTGCTGGGCAGGTGAAAAGAGTCTGGCACAATCCTCTTGGCACCCACCTTTGAGATATTTATATGCATGAATGAGATCCCCTCTCAGTCTTCTCTTCTCCAGACTAAACAGGCCCTGCAGTCTCTCCTCAGAAGAGAAATGCTCCAGACTCCTGATCATCTCTGTGGCCTCCACCGGATCCTCTCCAGTAGCTCCTTGTCTTTCTTGTACTGAGGAGCCTAGAACTGGACACAGCACTCCAGATGCGGTGTCCCAAGTATGCACGTCCACACCTCTGCAGGTTAGTCCTGACTCTGGTTGGAAAATTCATAGATTAGTAGGCATATTTATCAATCTGAGTTAAAAGCAGACATACCCCCCTAATAGATATCTTCCCTTTGAATATGTGTTTATGATGCTTACTACCTAATGTGTTTTCTTTCATGCAGAGATATGCTTTTATATTTTGTGAAATCTTGCAATTTTCTCTTTAAAACTTCTTCTGAGTATCATCATTCAGAATGATGACAAGCTTTTGGGCCACATTTACCTTTATTTAAATAATTGCTTGGTGTTTTAGTCCCCTAAATGAGTGGATTGCGTGTGTGCTACTGATGATCAGTTTTTCTAAGAGGCAATTTGGGTAATTGTGGGCACAGAATATTGTGGTTGGGATCTACTGTAATTCCAGGAGGAGGATACTTTATGGGTGTTGAGACCTGGATATTCCATGTGCCTAGTTTTGCAAGTGCAGATTGTAATGGGAACACTCGATTGGCATCCCCTCATCTGCTCCCCGGTTCTCTGCCAAGTGATTGAAGAGAACCAGCTTATGTGCTTATCCAGGAAAAAAGGAAGAGCTGAAAAAACCCCCCATCATTTCATTATTAAAGCCAGGTATCCATCTCTGGTAAGATGGGCTGCTTAAGTAGCTTGCTAACTGCTACAGTTGTAATAAGGAATCAAACAGTAAGGTGACATGAACAGCTGGTTCTTGGTGGAGCCTACAGGAGCCACACACCCAGTATTGTTTTAGTTCAGCAATGGCAGCTTGGAAACAATCACAGCTTTTAATCAGGGTAAACTAGTTAGCTAGACTTTCAAAATCTTAAATATTAATACATTTACTGCTACATGGAGGGATACCAGAATTGGAAACAGTTTTACAGAAAAAGAAGTCTCAATAAGAGTTGTGGATGTGAGGACTTAGGAAAATGTAGGAAAAAACAGAGGAGGATCAGAATGGAGGAAGAAAGCTGAAGATAGAGTTTTTACCAGGGACATGGATAGTAGGGTGCAGAGAGGCACAGGATTATCAGTTACATCATTAAAAAAACCTGTTTTGTTTTTTTGTTTGTTTGTTTTAACCTTCTCAGTGTTGACCCTGGTGCATTTGAGGGAGGCCCACTATGGATTGGCCTTCGGTCATGATTCCCACTTTACGCATCACCCTTAACAAGAGGTTCTGCTTTATATTTACCACACAGGGAAAATGGTCAGTGTGAAAGAAAACAGAGCCTGTAATGAACCATCAAAACAAATTTATCCAGTAACAGATGAGCATCTTCTGTTGTTGGCACGGTCAGTTTTAAGTGCTGAGAGGTGATAGACAAATGTGCATTTAATGTGATATGAGGCACATCCAACTCACTTCATTTTATTTCTGTGGGGAAAACAAGTTTACTTGGATTTCTGTTTTTACACTGAAATATTAAAACAAGCTGCTCCTTCCCACATTTGTTTATGTTATGGCCTTTCAGAAATTTTGCTCTAAACACCTGTCAGCTTATGGTCAACTCATTCCCTTAAGTCTATTTCTAAGGTTAAAACAGTGATGAAAATCCAAATGTTTTGATGTTTGCTTGTGAAATAGCATGTTTTCCTTGGTTTTAAGCAGCTATTTCCAGAACAAAAAACTGTATCCCTTCTACATGTGATGATGTAAAATGAATATTTTTCTGCTTAAATCTCTTATCAGCATGTGCATACGTGGAGTGAATAAAGGCAGGAATTTGCATGTCAAGCTACTGCTGTGCAGCTGTTGCCCTTTTCATGATGCACATGATAATTTTAAAAACACAAGTTCTTCTGCAAGCACATCAAAGTTCTCTGCCAGGAAATGGTTGCTCTTCTCTGTCTGCAATTAAATCAAGCCCACTGGCACCCCTACCTTGATTCATTTTTTATAAAAAATATTCACATCCATTATGCTCATACAGATTACTTCCTCCAAGATGCTTGCTTTTCCACTCTAAATCATACATTTGATTGAATTGTAACTAAAATAGAGTAGATTAAAATGACTGTGATCAGTCAGTCACTTGATTCCCTGAGAGGAATTGCTTTCAATTCTCACTTCAGTGATCTTGTGGTCAATTTTTTTCTTTTTTTTTTTTTTAGTTTTCTTATGTTTCTGGACCCTTTGCTTCCTGTATGTTGCTGTGAATGTCAGAACCTATCTTTTTTTTTTGCTGCATTTTTTAACTCAAATGTTGCTGTTTTAACACTAGCTCCTAAAACTTACCAGTTCTACTTGTTAAAAATAATAATTATAATAATGGCCAATCTTCACGAACGAAGATTTGGGAAGGGCACTCCCCCCACGTGGGTGTGCCCTTCGAGCCTGCACAGTGGATTTTTTAGGTGAGGCTCAGCGTTTCAGTCCTAAGGTTCATTTGCTACAGCCGAGCGAGCTTGGACAGTGACAGTGAAGTCCTTAGGAGTATCTACAGCACCCGGTTCTAAACGGGGCTGACCCTGCTTGGCATCCGAGATCTGACGGGGTCAGATGGCAGGGAGGCATTGAACTGCCTGGGACGGTCCGTACACTGAGGCTCGAACTCGCGACCTTCGTATTCGGAGACCAGAGTGCTCTCCACTACACCACGGGACTGCCCACACTTGTTAAAAATAATGTGCTTGTAAATGCCTTTAGGTAACAGTCATTGAGTTGTGCTTTTTTTGGTTTTTGTTCTTATAAATTTAAGAAAGTGGGTGTGTTGATTGTTCTTTTTTCTGATGGCCTTTTAAGCAAAACATGAGTCTCTAAAAGCAAAAACAACCAAAGAAACAATGAGATGTAGTCCAGCAGGGACAAGTTCAACTTCAATTTTTTTTACCATATATTTCTAGGAAGAAGGTGTTTCCAGTGTGGGTTTAGTTGGAAATTATGCAGTTGACCTCACTTCTTCAAAATATTCTAATACTTATCTCAAATATATCTGTTTGACTCCTTGTAATATCTATGTATTAGCTCCCAGCATTCATTCATTCTTGTGTTCTTTGAGATGGGGATGAGACATGGGGAAGGTAAATTACTTAAGCAAGATCATACAGGAAACTGGTGGTGTATCCACTGCAGCAAAGCCTTATCCTCTTACTGTGTTATCTTCCAATTTTTCTAAATTTGACTCCATTTTTGTGTAATCCTGTGTCATTGGAGGTGGTTACTTCAGCCCCAAATTCTGTCCCTGGGAGAGCAAACTCTGAAATGAGTCTACTGATGTGGGAACAAGCTTTGACTAAGTATGAGTACTGAGGATACCAAAATCAATATGACTGCATGTACTTTAGTGTGTGAGATTGGATGAAGGTAGCACTTCTGCCAGTGTCTCCCAATTATCCCTGCTAAAGAATCTATTTGGTAGAACTGTACCAGACTCTTGCAAGATGAAACTAAGCAAAGATGATGGTGGTGTACCTAGAGCACTTCAAAAGCTAAATGACCCCACAGGACCGTGCTACATATAGCATAAAGTAAAGGTCCTGGAGTGGCTACAGAATGGACACTGCTCTCCAACTGCTTGGCCTTCAGATCTTCCTCTGCTCAGCTGCTCTACTTGCTAATGCAAATGTAAGTCAAACTCTGTCAGAGGCCTGCTCTAAAGGTGTTCATATTCTGATTTACTAATATTTCTGTAAGGTTTTTTTTCAGTAGGACTGGTTTGCATGTGTACGTTTCTAATCTTTGTCACCACTAAGATGAACACACGATTTGATTGGTTTGCATAAGTTTTGTTTCTCATTGTAGCTGGAATATATTGATGGTCACTTTTTGGTGTCTTTTAATTGGATGCATTTAGCGATTAGTCCTTACCACATGCTCTCCGTGATGTGGCTTGCTTGGGTTATCCAGGCTGTGTACTACAGTTTAAATGTTGCTTTCGTTCTTTGTCTTTCCATTCCTAGCTGGGTAACCATTCTGAACAAGCAAATTACTGTGCGTAGAAGAAGCTGTTTGGAGTTCTACTAAAACTTGTAAAATTTGACGTTTTCAGACACTGCCCAGGATGCCTGGCACTAACAAATGTGAATAACAAATCACTGAGTTGCAGTGAATGACTTATTGCTAATAAGCAGTCTTGGTTTGTGGTTTGTTTGTTGTTGTTTGGGGTTTTTTTGTAAAAAAACACAGCTTATAGATAGAATTCTGATAAAATGTAGGCAATAGGGGGTAAACGCTTTCAGAATAAATTTTCACGTTGTCCCTGCAGGATGCTGCTAGGTACTGGGAAGTCTAAAAATCCCTTCCCATTAACTCTCTCCCTCAAATCACTTAAATACTTTAAAATAAAAAAGTACTGCCCAAATAACAGGTATGCAAGGTAAAGCAAGAGACTAGTTATTGTTATTTGGAGAAAACAGAGCTTGATTTTATCTTATCCCTGCATATACTGCATATTGTTAATTTCTGCTGGAAGAAGAAAGCAGTAGGTGTCCAGCTCAACCCATCTTTTGCTTTAAAATCATTTGCTTGCTCTTCAATTTTATTTAAGTAGTTTATTTTCTCTTCCTGCTCTTTACATTAGGTTTCTTTAGTACCATCACTGGGAGTGAGCAGGACACTCAGAGAACTGTGGTCAAGATGTGGTGTGTCAGTTTGCATGGTGGGTAGCAAGCAAGGGCTCAGAGGAGGGGTCACTCCATCCTGTTGAGGGGTCAACAAGAAGCAGCCCTTTTTAGCAACAAAAATGGTGCCTATTCATTACGGCCACCTGTCTGAGGCTGAAACCCAGACAGAAAGGCCACAGCCTCCTTGGGTAGATGCCTACACCCAAACAGCTAGCTATACCCTCAGCTGGGAGGAAGTCCAGAATCTGGAAATCCCCCACTGGAGCCTTCCAGAAGAGAAAGGGTTTGACAGCGCAGCTGAAGTTCCTTCATACCAATGCATGCAGCACGAATAATATGGAAAAGGAGTTGGAAACCACGGTGCAATTAGGTAACTATGACATAATTGCTGTCACAGAAACTTGGTGGGACAAATCACATGACTGGAGCACTTGAATTGGGGAATGCTGAGCTTTTCAGAGGAGATATGCTAGGCAGAAGGGGTGGAGGTGGTGTGCTCTATGCTAAGGAAGGAATAGATTGTCAAGAACTGTCTCTGAGTAACAGCCATGAACAGATTGAAAGCCTGTGAATAAAAATTAAGGACAGGTAAAACAAAAGCACCTGGCGGCGGGTGGGGAGAGTGGTGTTCACTAAAGGCCACCTGATCAGGGGGAAGCCTGTTGATGGATGAGGCCTAGTTGCCTCAGATAGAGGAACCATCATGCTCACAAGCTGTCATCCTGACGGGAAATTTCAACCCTCCGGACATCTGCTGGGAAAGCAATACATAGAGGACAACTTCTTGGGCCAGGTATTCGACAAACCAACCAGAGATGAGGCATTTCTGGACCTGGTGCTCACCAGTGTGCATGAGCTCTTTAAGAGGTAAGACTGGTGGCAGCCTGGGCTGTCGCAACCATGCCCTAATTGAGTTTGTGATCTCAAGGAGCATGAGCCTGGCTAGGAGCAAAGTCAAGACCCTGAACCTTGAGAATAAACTTTCAGCTGTTTAAAGAATAGGTGAATGAGATCTCTTGGGTAGCTGTCCTTAAGGATGGACGGGCTGACAAGAGCTGGCAACTCTTTAAGGACACTTTTCTGAAAGCCAAAAGTTCTCTCTCCCAGTGTGTAGGAAATTGAGAAAGGCAGGCCTGAAACTGACATGGCTGAGCAAGGATCTACTTACTCCTCAAACTGAGGAGTAAGGAGGAAATGTGCAGTCAGTGGAAACAAGGACAGATGACTGGGGAAGAGTACAGGGATAGGGTTTGAATAAGTAGGGATGGGGTCAGGAAAGCCAAGGTAAACCTGGAGCAAGACTTGGAAAGGGATGTGGACAGTAACAAGAAGGGATTCTATACGTACATAAGTCTGAAAAAGAAAAAAGGCCAAGGAAAGTGTAGCCACACATACCCACTTTCCCCCCAAGCACGAAGGGTGTGAACTGGTGGTGACTGATATGGAAAAGGCTGGGGTACTCAATGAGTGCTGGCAGTCAGACTTTCCACTTTTCTCAAGTCCCTGATGCTTCAGCTGGGTGTGGTGGCAGTGAAGTCCCTCCCACTAAGAGCAGGTTTGGGACCATTTGATGAAGCTGATGTTGCCAAGCCACTCTCCATTATGTTTGAGAAGGCATAGTCCCCAGTGACTGGAAAAACGGAAACATCACTCCCATTTTTAAAGGGGGAGAAAGGAATATCTGGGGAACTACAGACTGATGAGCCTCACCTCTGTGCCTGGGAAGATCAAGGAGCAGGTTCTCCTAGAAGATGTGCAATCTTGCACAGAAGACTGGGAGGTGATTGAGAAGTGGGCTTATGAGAACTTCATGAGATTCAGAAACAAGGCCAAGCGCAAGGTGCTGCACCTGCATCAAGGCAGTCCCAGACATGATTACAGACTGGGAGAAGAACTCATTGAGAGCAGCCCTGTGGAGAAGGACTTGGGTGTTCTTGTGGAAGAAAAGCTGGACATGAGCCAACAGTGTTTGCTTGCAGCCCAGAGGGTCAAGCACATCCTGGCTGCATCAAGAGAGGTGGGCAAGAGGTTAAGGGAGGTGATTCTCCCTCTCTACTCCCGCCTTGTGAAACCACACCTGGAGCGCCTCAGCATAGGAAAGATGTTGGACCTGTTAGAGAGGGTCCAGAGGAGGGCCATAAAGATGGTCTGAGGGATGGAGAACCTCTCTTATGAAGACAGGCTGAAAACTAACCTGGGTAAAGGTTAAGAAAAAGCTTGCTTTAGTTACAAACTATTAAAGAAACCCCTAAAAAATCATGTCAGGATATGCTGAGTCTAAATCTACCTGTGCAAGAATCTAATGCTTGGATGGGAGAGTAAGTAGGACAGAAAGGAAACAAACAAACAAATAACCCCAACCTAGACTAAGCCGTTGGAGACTCCTTCTTTGCTTGGAATGATTGATATAATTAAGTTTTGTATCATTCATTGCTTTATACTTGTGCTGACCTGCTTTCCTGGATCAAGGTATAGTTAGATTTATTTAGGAGATTTTAGCTTCTATCCAGCTCTAAGCCAGCAGGCCCAGTGATCAAGTTGATTATTAAAAAAAAGGAAAAAGACTACTTGCAGTTTTGTTTCTTCAAAATGAAATTAAAACAAACTTGCAAATGCACAGGGGTTTTTTTGTTGGTTTTCTTTGTTGTTGTTTTTTTCCCCCAGGGTGTGTGTGTTTTTTGTTTGTTTGATTTTTATTTTTGATTTGTTTTGGGTTTTTTGCATGTGTCACAATACCAGATTTTAAAAGTAGCTTGTCACCATATTCAGCAACTGCAGCTGAGCCTGGGGCTGGAAGTAAATTTGCCAGTGTGCAGGGATCATTAATGCTGGCTGCTGAGGCTGGAGAGCAGTGCAGCACTTGTTTCTTGGCAAGAAATCATGTAAGTAATCAGCAGGGTCCCAAAAGGTCATCCTCCTTCAAGTGTTGCCTAAAAGGCTTTTTGCTCTTTTCCTTTCCTCTGTTTGAATTGATCCTGTCCAACAGGGTTTGGCTTTGTACATAAATCCTTGCTTAAGCTTTCAGTCTGCACTCTGGCTGTGCTAAGTTGACTCATATTTTTTAGTGTACAAAACTCAAAACATATTCCTGGTTGGACAAAGCTGATATTTGCTAGACTGAAAACAGTCTGCTCCACTGCTGGACTGATCACTGTATCTGTAACAGCTGGTTCAGGCTCCTGTCTTGCTATGTTGTATTGCTCCACAATAGGAGCTTGTGTGGCTTGGCAGCACAGAGGACACAGCTGAAACTTGTGCCTCTAAATTAGCTGGTCATGGCTGATAAATTCCACTCTGTTCCCAGTGTCAAGCAAAATGAAGAGTTAGCCCTAGAAAAAGTGGACTGCTATGAGCTTGTACTAGCTAAACACTTCTATGTACTAAAGAGTTTCTAAGAAAGTCTTTCCTATGTCCGGATACTGAAGGGTCCTCCCAAAATTAATGTTTGGCATGATCCTGGACCTTGATATCATGCTGTCATGGAAAAGAATATCTAGGGAACTGGTTTTAATTTCTTATATTGATACAATTTGGCCTGTAACAAGTCATTCTGTACAAAACAAAACTTTGGAAACCTTTATGCTTCTCTTTCTCTATCAAGAAAACTTGTGTTTAGATTGACCAGTGTCTAACAGACCACGTCCTTCCTTTATCAAGATCAGAACTAAGGTCCCTTATCTACCTACTGATTAGTTTCCTTAAGTGTTGAAGACATAAACAACACTCAGATCACTCTTCCTTTGTCAATTTGACTGAAATATAAATGACTGCTTTGAATTTGACCAAAAGTGAATTCACAGATAATGTGGTTTTAAATATGGTTGTCAGGTAAGCAAAAAATCCTTACCTTAAGAATTATTGTAATATTTGATCTTAGATTAATATGCTAAGGTGCCCATTTCAGTTGACTGAAGAACTTTACAGTATATGAAGGAAGAGGAACTATCCATATTTTAAAGAACTCTTTTTTTAGTTGATTGGTCTTTGAAGAGAAGTGAAAGCTCTCTGAGATAAAGTATAACTCTTGAATTGCTGGATCCAGAAAATTTTGATGAACAACAAATAAACACATGAAATTCAGTAGATTGCATCATTCTACAATTTCTGTTCCCAGGCTTGGGATGATGAAGTGAAGTGTAAGCATTTAGTTTAATGCAAAATCTTTCTTTCACACTTCAAGGAGCAATATTTCAAATAAAATCCTCTAGCTTAAAATATTCTGTCCCCTCCGGACATGCTGCTTTTTGACTCTGAGACTAGCCAGAGACACGTAGGTACAGCAATATGTGATCAAAATTGCTTTTGACTTTGGTCAAAGTAGGCTTTCACAGGACAAATAAGTATTTGACCTATTAACACCCAGACCAAGCTGCCTTTTATTTGGAAAGCAACATGGCAACTTTCATATCCATTCAGACAGGCACTTTTATTCCAAGGTCACATCACAAAGGTGTATACAGAATAAACTATGTATTGTTCAATTTATCTATGTCAGGAGGACAGAAAGGGGAGCTGACCCTGCTACATCTTGATCCAGTTGTGCTTTCACACCCAGGTGCTCCTGTGTAGGTAATGACACCCCTGTGCTCATGGGGATAATGGATGACAGTGTGATTCTTTTCTAACTGGCCTCAAATGCTTTTTTGAAGAGATATTATGGTTGAATAGACCCTGTCAGGACAGGAACTGTGCAGTAAGTGTTTTGCCTTCCTTGAATCCCTGATTCATACTCCAGATGCTCCTACCTCTGCATAAATGGAAATAGGAGATGTTAATATATATGGCAGTTGCAAAAATTAATTGCTGTTATATGTAAAGATGAAAAGTGCTACATGACTGTTGAGCAATGACAATGATGTGGACTGTAGTGGAAGCTGAGAAAACCTAGAATGAGCATCTTAGTTTAAAAAACAAAACAAAACAACCCCTCTAGGGTAAACAGCATATCACACTACATCTTTCAAGGCATTAAGAAAACTGACACAAAAAAAGTACAGAAATGTTACGATACTTCTCTTTAAACACCATGTTTGAAGCACCATGTACAGTTTCCAGCATTCAGAAACATGGTTCACGTAAGAACTACCTGTAGGTCGTATGTGGAACTGATTTCAAAACGAAAAAGAAACCCACCAAAATAGTTAAATGTCACCTATGACAAGGACAACATGCAACGTTTTATTTATATAGAGCCATTTTACTTGCCAGTGTTTCTTATTGTGCAATAGCTTTCTTCAGGGAGCACAGGAATAGGAATTTGGGAGTAATTCTGGTTTTTGGACTGTTCTTTGAGTTCATTGGTTGTTTGGTGTGCATCCTTTTTACCTATATGAATGAAAACTGCAGTTCTTGTTCAGGTCCAGAATGGTGTCCTTCTGTTACATTAACAAATGGCAGCCTGATGGAGTAATAAATAACTTATGAACTTGAGATATTGATTTTCTTCAGTGCTTATAGGAAATTATACGCTTGTGGCTTCAAGAAATAATTGGTCCAATTTAATCGCATAAAAATTATAGTCCTTTTTAATTCTTTTCAAATGGAACTTTAATGACCACTGGGTGCATTACAGAACAGAGCAGAAGAGAGGATGTCTGCATGGACTGGAGAAACAGGAGGGCCAGATACAGCAGGTTTTACAGGTCTAATAAAAAATGATCACTATGGTAGTGGTTTTGAATGAAGGCTAATGGACACTTGTCTGATCACAAATTGGCCTTTCCATGTGGAAATATTGTGAATTCTAGCAAAAACACTTAGTAGCACAATATAGACTGGAGGTATAGAGTACCATTTGTAAAACTTCACTGAATAGTAGGTGGATCTTGGTTTAGTGCAAATAACTGTTTTGGTGTACTGGTCTGCTATGTAAGCTCCGCAGCTGGGAGGAGGAGTAAAAACTAAACTGGGGGAAAGAAGCAATTTTGGCAACTTCACAAAAAATAAGTTTGAATTAGTCTTTTTTTTTGGATGGGAAAAGCACCCTGTTACTTGGTTTAGGATATTTCATGGGTTTTTTGATGGTTTCTAATTAAAATCTAGGACCCTGTGGAACATACCTTCCTGAATATTACAGCTTGAAAGAACTACACTGACCAGCTTCCTCAGAATGCAATTTATTTTTATAAGGTTGTTCTGCAGTCTTTGCTTAAAAAATCAAGAATACTCACCAGCAAGCAGGTTTTCATACTTCTTATTATTCTGAGGTGTGGGGTTGGTGTTTTTTTTGTTTTTTGGGGTTTTTTTTGTGTGTGTATGTGTGTGGTTTGGTTTTTTGTTGGTTTTGTTTGGTTGGTTTTTTTAATGAAAGACATCAGGAAACTGACTTTTAGCAAATAGATATACCAGAATGAAGTTTCAAACCACTCTGGAGCAATAGTTAATTTTCATCTTCAAATTGTAGATGTTCATTAATCAAAAATGTAAAAGGATGAATGTTGTTTGATGAGGCTTAAACTTACAAATTTCTCTGAATAGAAGTCAAGAAAATCAAACTATTTCTGCCTGCAAGAAAGTGTCACTTGAACTGGATGTGAAACTTATGTAGCCTCATCTATTCTGCCCATCTATAGCAGAACAAAGCAAACAGACACTAGTGAAAAACGGAGAACCTGCCAGCAATTTCAGCACTAATAATGAGATGGTGTTCATAAAAAGTCATCCTGCTGATCCCTGTAATTCTAACTGTAGGCTTAATGTGGCATGCCAAATGGTAAACTGGTGCCTGGTGTTAGCTGGAGGCTGAGAGCTGTAGAGCATCTCAAAACATTTTCCAGGGGAACAAACCATATTCAGGAACTGTGATACAGGTAAACAAGCCAAATGTCTTCATGGTAGTATCTTCTAACACCAGCCTGGGCACTAAAACCATACTATCAAGGATTCAATTCAATGTGCTGCCTGCTGGGGAGGATAGCTGTATGTGCATAGCTATGCTATCCTATGGGTGTAGTCTGATAAGAGCATGTACTGCGTGTGCTATGGAGAAAGTCCAGGTCTTCTGACTTCTGGTGTCCTTTGGTTAGCTTAATCCTATGTAAAATTACAGAAGAAATTCTTTACCGTGAGGGTGGTGAGACACTGGAACAGGTTGCTTAGAGAAGTTGTGGATGTCTCACCCCTGGGTGTGTTCATGACCAGGCTGGATGGGCCTCTGAGCAACCTGGTCTAGTGGAAGGTGACCCTGCCAACAGCATGGGGGGATGGAACTAGATGATCTTTAAGGTCCCTTCCAATGTAAGCCATTCTATAATCTGTGGTAAATTTGGCCTTAAGTAAGCAATGCAGACATTGCAAAATCAGTGTTCATAGTTGGTGGCTCATTGCTGAAGGGTGTTTTCCTCTCTTTTTGCTGAGAAGCTGTTGTTCAAAGCATGATGTTGTTGCTACTGTACCAGGAACTTACTGTGGTGGTTTTGCTGGATATAGTGCCCTATTTCTAGATGTGATTTTTGAATCTGCAGGCTCCAAACACTGACAATGGTTGCACAAAAACTGTCATCTTGACTGTTTTAGTAAAAACTCACAGTAGCTATTATTAAAAATTCTGTAATTATAGAGTTCTAAATTTCAACACACATTTTATGACCACCGTTTACTTTGATTGGGGCAATCATAATTTTATTAAATACAACATTATGGGTCTTTATTCTGTTTGCACAGACATATGCAAATAACCTGCATTAGTATTTTTATCACTGGGATTTCAATGGCAAGCTTATTAATAAATCCCTGCATAGTGTTCAGACTGATAACATTACTTCTCTCTACCCTTTTGGGCAGCTAATGAATTTTTTTCCCTTAGTTATCAATTCTGAATTGGTGATAGATTAGAACAAACAGGACATGGCTGTGGAATGCCTAAAGCTATTATTTGTGGTTTACTTGCTGGTTCAGATCCGTTGTGGGCTGGGTAGTGAGCAGTGACCAAGGATCACTTTGTCAGATGCCTCACTGGTCTATGTGAAATAAGACCTTACTGTGTCCTGCAGCACAGGCACTCGGGAAGGAGCACACGCAGAGAGAAGCCCACGAGCATGCTCTGTTCTACTTTCTACCTAAATACTTTGTTTGTCTGGAAGATGGTCTTGCTTTCGGACACAGGCAGGATTCACGAAGGCAGGGCCTGGGGCAGCATGCAATATGTAATACAGGCAGGAGCACAGTGGGAGTGTGAAGTTTATATAATTCAGCAATTTATTGCCTGTGAAAAGGAAAAGAAGTAATTTGCTTGGCTACAGAGGTAGGAGCATCTTTCTAATCTTGAACAGCACTGAGTCTGAGGAAAACACAGTTTTCCTTTGTAGACAACAGGCTGAGATACAGCTGTTGGGACTCCAGCTCTAAGTACAGGCAGTGCAAGTTGTACTGGGAATAGCTGGCAGTATGGAATGCTCACTGTACTCACTGCAGCGCCCTGCTGGTTGCCAATGCCAGCGGTGTGCCAGGGATGGAAGGGAGTGGGAGAGTTCAGGGGCAGTGGTGTGAAGTGGGTAGATGCTGCGGCACTTGTGGTAGGGAGTTTTACAGGTAACTAAAGAGAAGATCTGAGGCACAGCTCAAGCACCTGGACCACCTTTATTCTTCAGTGTCCTGCCATCTGTGCCCTTGAGTGCTAAATATAAGTATTGCTTTGGACAATACTCTATAAAAAGGTAAAGTTATGAGTGGACCGTTATCGCAGATCTTCTACATGTGCTGTAAAAATCCAAAGTAGTTGAGATGTCCAGCTGAGGCTTTGAATTAGCAAAACCCTTACAGCTCAGATTCTATTTGATAAAGTACTTGTGAACACAACTCTCCAACACCAATGGTGCTGGGAAATCCTTGCAAATACTTTGCATTTACAACCACCAAATTCCATAACGGTACAGATATCCACTATATAGCCTGATAACTGTTTCTTATTCCAAGCTGGTTTGGTTTTTTGCTTGACAGTATGGATCCCACACCCTGGAGAGAAACCAGAGTTTACTGTTCAATTAGAAAATTTTATTTTCTTGGAGGCAGCATTGATCTCATGGACTGTTATGTTATCTGTCACTGTCTAATCACAGACAATCTGTTGCTTGTACAGCAGAGCCTGAATGAGTCTCTCCTATAAAGGTAGGATATTATTTCTGTGTGTGGAAGAGGGTTTTGGAACAACAGGGGTTCACATTTGGCATGTTACTGATTAAACTTTGGGGGAAAAAGACAGGTCTGCTTAGCCTTACTACAAGGTAGTGGAAAGAGACAGCCAAAGGGCATTGAGGTTTTATCTTGCATAATTAGACTTGATTTGATTAAAACCGATGGTGGACAGCAGTGAATTGAGGCAATATATTACTGTTGTGAGGTACTTCTGCTGATATTGTGGTGAGAAAGTCAAGAAAGCTTCTCTGTGGAGCAACTGACCAAAAAATAATTATGTAACTGTTTCTTACCTACAACCAGAGTGAGAATCCATTTGCCAGATGCACAAAGGTCTGCTATTCCTATACCTGCCAATTATGCCCTATCTGTCAGTTTGGAGAGTACCCAGACTCCATAAGCCCCTTGCTGCGGCTTGTTTGGGAGAACGTCCAACAGGAGTTGGATCATCTTTGAAAGTCTCTTCCAGCTCAGGAAATTCTATGATTCTGTTTTCTTTCTGCCCTTTCCCTTGTCATCTTTGTCTTAAGAGTCCATATGTGACCTTGCTGTTGAATGTTTGAGTGAGTTTAGCCTCACACAGAGTGACATTTCCCAGAAAACATAGCTGGTTATCAAGATCCCAGAGCATATGTGCTTCCTGACAGTTGGCTGGTTGCTGCTTCATGGACATGAATAGAAGAAGTGAAGGAGGAATGACAGTTTGGAGTCTGTAAATGATCTGACCAGTGCACTCCTGGGGATGAAGGGTTCTGTGAGGAAGCTGGGCACAATGAAGTTTGGGGAATTTGGTCAGTCTTTGAGGAAAGTGCTGACAGCTGAGGCTAACAGCAATAAAGTGGAAGGGATGGTGTGAGTGTGGGCTAGAAAATCATGGCACTGTCATCCCAGTGATCCCAAGTCAGTGTCTCTCATCCCAAGCTGTGATATAGATATTCTTTGGACAGTTTCTCTGTAATGAGCTCTACCAAGAAGACCAAGCATTTGAAAAGCTAAGATAGGAAAATCAACATTGTAAAACTGAAGTCTCTGACTGTGTAAAAGAAAATAAAGATAAAAAGAGATTGTGAATAATTCCTCCCTGTGTTACTGTGTACCCTTCCAGGGAAGGTAAGTGTTTTCAGGCTCAGTCTCATTCAATTCTGTGCCAGGTGAGTTTCAGGAGATGCTGGCCAGCCGCGCCTGCTCCCGGGTCCATCAGAGGACAGGCTGCGGGTCTGCTTCGAGCTCACTCCTGCCACCGGCCGTGCGACTTTTGCTCAGTAACTCGGGCGGGAAGGGATCCCGGGAGGTGCCTCTCCCAAGCCCCTTGCTTAGAGCAGCACTGCAGGTGAGGGCAGGCCTGGACGCTGCCCAGGGCTGGGCCCAGGTGCTCGGAAAACTTCCAAAGATGGAGACTGCCCGGCCCCGCCCTGGAGCCCGCGCCGTAACCTCCCTGTCCGCACCGGGACAAGTGTGCTCGTGTCCCCGTCCCGGCCTGGATCCCTGCTCGTCCGAAGGAGCAGGAACTTCCCGTGTCGCGAAGGGCCCTGAGTGCCGCCGTAAGGAAACACGGCCGGCGCAGGGGACCACGGCCATAAACCCCGAGCAAGCGGCGCTGGCGCCGCGGGAGCTGGTGCGGTGACAGCGCCGAGCTCCGCTCCGGAGCGCGGGTAGCGCCGTCTGCCCCGAGGACAGAATCCGAGTGACTCCCTGTACATCTGCCACCAAAATGGCCGGTTAGCTCAGTTGGTTAGAGCGTGGTGCTAATAACGCCAAGGTCGCGGGTTCGATCCCCGTACGGGCCACTGCCTTTTGTGTCTGTCCGACCGGAGCTGCTCCTGGTCCAGCTCCTGGCGGGGGGGGGTTCAGCCCGCGGCCCCACGTGGGAGCTCCCGGCGGGAAAAGAGCGCCCATGGGCGGGAGAGGCTGGAGCCCGGGGGAAGGAAGAGAATAATTAATTCAAAAGCTGCCAGGAGAAAAGGTGTGCGTGCGGCCAACCGTCTTTTAAATCTTCCCACAGGAGTCAGCAAATACTCAACATGTTTTGCCTCGGAGCATTTTCTTCATGTGATTCTATTAATTAGCGTTAAGCCTGAAGGAAGCTTGAAGAATTCAGGTGGTCCTCGCTCCCAGTGAATTATCACAGGGAACAAGAGCATCGGGTCTTTGCCTTATTGCGTTAGCATCATTCTGGTAGCTCCCTGTCACAAACTGGAGGACACTGAGGCCACTGGGGTTTGTTTGGGGTTTGGATTTTTTTTTTTAATCCTTTAGAGCAGGAGGACAATCAGATCTCCCTTGCCAGCCCGTTTTTTTATGGAATGTTCTGAACTCCATATAGGACATACCCAGACTTGACAGGCACAGTGTAATCTGAGTCTTAATTTTTATGATCTGAGTCTTAATTTTTATGAGTGTTCTGTTTATTCAAGAAAAAAATCCAGGCCAATATGTGGTGTTATAATAGAGTGCTGTGTCTGCAGGAGTGGCCAAGACAGATCCCTGCTGGCTCAACTGACATCTATAAGGGTGTTTTCTAAGAAACTTCTCTTAGAAGCTCAAGATAGTTATTATTTTTGTCCAATCTACCTCTGAAATGAAATGGGATTTCTTCAGAGGAGGAAAACTCTGTGGTGCGAATGTTTTCCTTGTAGAAACCAGTGATTTTGATATCAAAGATGACAGACAGGTCACAGCTCCTTTGTGAATTTGCTTTGAGTTAACAGCATTCTATTGACTTTTATAAATTTGCTAATATGCTCCTTCACTATCCGGGCCTGTTGCTTGAGGCTTCTCCCAACTGCAGCATCTGATTCAAAATAAGTGATTAAAAATAAAAAAAAAAAAGAAGGAAAGCAAGTGACACGTCACACCAAAGTGAGAGTTTTGACATTACATGTTCCCCACAGTGTCACCAAGGTACCACAAGGGCACATGAGAAGTGTTGCTCCAAAGTCACAATGTGATTTGTAAATCATACAGATGAATATTCACATTATCTAGTGTCCAAACTGCTGTCATGGCTCCATCAGATGTCACAGGAGAGTAATGTGGTGCTGGTTTGATGACCTTCTGTCTTGCAGCTTCACTCAGTCATCCTTCTCAATTCCTTTGGGTCCAGCTATAGTGGTCAGGACTTGACTACATATAATGACATCCATTTTAAATGAGAATGAAAGGAGAAGCAACACCATGTCCTGCTTCAGAAAAAAGAAAAAATCTGGGAACAATACTGCTTTGTTTTATGTTTCCCACATTAGGAATCAGATTTTTATTGCAGCTATGTTGCTATATAGCCAAGTCCTCACTGTAAACCAAGGTGATGTCATGGCTCCTCAGCCACTTTTTCAGCTTGAGTTGCTTATATTCATTATGGTTTTTTGGTGGTCAGGATTGTATGGGCGTATTTTCCCTAAATTTAGTTTCAGCAGATGGTTGTCAGATTGTGAGGGTCAGCCATTGTTCCTAGGGGAGTCATTCCAGAGCCCCTTCTTCAACCTCACAGCTAGTCAGAGAATAAAAAGAGATTAAACAAACAAACCCATATAGTGAAATAATGCTCTCGTGAGATTGGCAGAGGAATTTCTGTTCTGATGCTCTGCAGTGGCAGATGCTGGGGCATTTTCTGGGGTTAGTGTTCAGTGTTTCATTTAACCTGTGAGCGGATTGCACGACATCAAGGCCAAAATAAGTATCAGTAGTTGTGTGGTGTGAAGCACAGCTTCTCTGCCCACAGCAGGCAGTGATGGAGAGGATGAACCTCTTGTTGCCTATGACAATGCTGACAGCTGAGGAGAAACCTAATCAGCCCAGTCAAACCTCTTCCTTAATTGACTGTTTCAGATATTAGCTATTGCATTTTGGAGTTACATAGATCAAATAAGTTAATTAGTTTCTTCTTCTTCTTCACTGTGATGTCTGCATTTTTCTTTGCATGAAATACAACCAAGAGGGCTATTAAGTCCAAAGAGTTGAAGGTAGCCAGTAAGTGGGTTCACACTGCATTCAGTTTAGTAGCTGTGTATTTATTCACTCAGTGATGTTCTGAAGCATTTTCCAACCACATCATTCGTTAATTTTGTAATTTTTTATGTTGTATTTATTGCTAGAGCATCTAAGCTTTTTTTTGCCATTGGGATGCTTTATTTGTTCAGTTTTCTTTTCAGGGTCTTAATTATGGTGAAAATCTGAGTGGTGAGGATTCATCAGGTATATCGATACAGCAAAGCACAGATACAATTCAGAAACATCATTATTGAAATCAAAGGCAGGATGTGGTGGAAGGAGCTGCTTTTTAGGTTAAATTGTGTGCAATAAAGTTGTAAGCATTAATTGTATTATAGGTGAAGCGTATCCTTTGCTTAAAAGTGGGGAGTGTAGTGTTTACCTTCCATGTACTAGGAAAAAAAAAATGGCAGCTCCATGAAAAACCCTGAGCCTGTCCTGACCACAAACAAAGGTTCTTATTTAGTGGTGTTGTGAGTAGAGATGCAGGTGGGAGAGGGATGAGGAAATGCCATAGAAACAGACCCGGGAAGGAGCCAACAGCCAAGAATGTGGCTGAATAGGCAAGGACAGCCCAGTGCTGCGAGCCCAGGGTCTGCCTAAAAGGAGCTGGGAGCTGTAAGGAAAAGCCCAACAATCAGCCCCCTGTTTAGGTTCTCTGGTATCTCAGAAATGGGGATTATTCATGAAAGGGGACAGCATGAGGGGGACACTGGCTTCCATTTTCTTTGCAGCTCAAATAATAAGGACCCTGATTTTTTATCTTGCAGTTTACGTCAGAACAGAGTAACTGTATTTGCTGCTGAAGCTGAAGAAATATCTTCAAATTTGTATTCTTAGAAAGTAATTGCTAAAATGAAGTATAAGCAAATCTGAGTAATATGTTAGAACCTGAGAAAGTGTGATTGACTGAACTTGAACAGGAATCAAATCTTTGCTGTTGACATACTCGATAAAAGGATTAAGTAACTTTGTAAACCAAGTATCCGGCAATTTCTTCCACAGTTTTGAACAAATGCCTGCCTGTAGTTACCAAGTTTAAACAGCTGAACAGTCTGTTTTTCACTGTGTAAGAATTCACCTTCAATGCCCATAGTACAACAGGGCCACATGAAGGTCACTAAATTCTCATTTAAACATGCAGAACCAGTGCCATATAAAACTAGGTGAAAGATAAGTGTGGAAGTATCTGGCTTCTGGTGTGTATTTGTGGTTGTTCTACAAAGAGTAAAATCTCTAAAAAGAAAGAGGTCATTACATTGCTGTATCCTACCTGTACAACAACACTGAATTGGGCTCATCTGTATACCCTCTAGGGGTAGATGAACTCCGGTAAAGAAAGTAACTAGTCTGGTGATGAGTTAAAAAAAATAGTCATTACAATCTGTTTAAGTATGAATTTATTTCTGCTAGACTAAAAGTATGCTGAGACTTCCCTAGGGTGATAGAACTTTTAAAGTGGCAATTTCTGTCTAATATTGATTTTAATGAGGAAATTGGATTTTCTCATTTGATGTGTATATACTTCAGTTCTTCTCCAGCTTTGTTCTCTAACAGATAGATTTGCAACAACTCTGACAGAAACGTAGAGAGCAGTTTTTTGCTTGCTTGTTTGTTTGTTTGTTTGTTTTTTTAAGCAGCTGAGGCTCTAAGCAATTGATGTTGTGCCAACAGATAGAAAATAAATTTTTGTGGTATATTTTGGTGGATACACTGACCAGTGTGTTCCTTCATGACCAATCTGAAACATTTTTCTCTTAGGAAATGAATCTGAGGTACAGTAACTCTGGCATTTTGCGTGCAACAAGGACAAGAAAGATTTCGCTGCCTGCATACACCTTTTCATCTTATTTTGTCTCCTTTTAGGTAGGTAATATGGAAAAAAGCTGCTGAAGACAAGCTGACTGATTAGAAGTTTAATTTTTTTCTTGAGGAAAGAGTGACTCTGCAGAGATAAGTAACTAGAGAACTCCAACAGACTTTTCAGATTCTGGATTACGTTCCTAGTTCACATGATGCCTATACTCCCTCCTGCCTGTTGTGTAAATCACCAATGCAAATCATTCTCCAGTTACTTCCTGTCATGCGTAGCAATCTTCTTACTGCTAGATGCTGGACAGAATCCATTTTGTTCTTTGACAGATTTTGTGGTTTTGCAAGGGAAAAAATGGGACTTCAGTTTGGTCAGAAGTCCAATGAGACTTAGCAAAGAATAAAAATAGGCTTTGTAGAATGCAGCTTTACTTCTCCTCTAGGCCAGTTTTGTCTTCTGGCTGTAGTTGTACTTTTTGTCCTCCACAATCAAAGGCAAAACTGATTGTAGATTTGGGTCATTGCCTGACATTTGGTAAGAAATTTGAGGAAAATGACATGATTATAATGATCAGTAAGGGAGGGAAAGTCAACAGAGAGTGGCAGGAGCCCAGAATAGAATCAACTCTTACGGTTCTTCTACTCACTGCGTATAAAACTCAGGCTGTACCCCAGCACTCATCCAAGTTGGGAGAATGATGGAAAATATATCTAACCAGTTACTTATTTGGGATGCTGTTAATGGTGTCTTAAAAATGGACAGGGAGATTAGCCAGAAGCTTCAAGACCTTTTAATTCTCTCTTCTGGTGTTGTATAATGGTCTTCTGCACTTGACTTGATCTCTTGATCTCTAGCTATTCAATTTTAATCACTTAGAAGGCTTAATTCTCAATAATGGTATGTTTCTTCTGGGCCCTTAATGTAAATGGAAACAGTCTTCTGGAACTTCAAAGGACAAAATGTTACTCCCAGGTTCCCTAAGAGAGAAGTGTCTACAGTTTGGTGCTGTACAGGAACTCCTTGCTTTAGAAAACCTTCACCATAACTTTAATTAGAAGTACCTATGAATCAGAGAAGCCTCTAACTCCAGTTAGAGGTTGGACTTTGTGTGTAAGTAATAGTGGTTCATATTTCACTTGTTTCTTCCCTAAATACTTGGGTCTGGAATATCTGTGGTATATTGTGCCAATTTTTCTTCTTTCCAAAACACGTGACTCCTGTTTGAGATTGCCCTCTTTATTTACAGTTATTGTACTATGTCTGGTCCTTCTTCCAACATGTTTTTTTTTTGTTGGTTGGTTGGTTTTTTCCCATCAGCCTGGGCTCCTGGGATTTCATATTTGCTTATGAATTCTAATCTGAGCAATTTGTCCTCCTATTGCCTAGTCCTACTAATTCACACCTTAAACCTAGGCTTTTCTCAGGTGTACACTTATAATCCTTTACTGTGGAAGACACTTTGGTTTTTAAAGATGAATACTTCTTTGAATGCCAAAATGTTAACTTTTATTTCTTTGTATTAAACATTTTAAATCTGACATTGACTCTGTCCAACTATGCAGGCTTTGTAGCTGCTACTTCAGTGCAGATCAACAATTTTCTATCTTCTTTTTTTCCATGTTGAAATGTGTTGCAACTGTTCTGTTTCATTGAAGTGTATCACATACCTAGCGCAGGTTCAAACCTGAGGGACTGTGAAGTGTAAAGTCTTGTATTATCAGTCTCCTTAGGCAGTTGTTTGCTGCAGTGTGTTTTCTCTGTGGCTGGTTTGCACTTCTTTCCATTTGACATAAGTTCTGAAAGGCTTCATGCTGGAAACAGAAGAAAGAATTATTTTCTATTTATAACATCTGAAGAAGGGCAAAAACCTTTACATCTGTGAGCGTTTTAGAATTTTCTTATGTACTGTAGGTGTAGTTCAAATGGTAATGTTGCCTATATATTCTAACATAAAATTTAAAAAAGAATGAGATAACTTTCTTCCAGACAGATTATTTTTTCCTCAAAGTGAGGGAGTAACTATTACAGAAGAGTGAATTTATAACATTCATCTTCCTTACATATGTAATTTTTCAAAGAACAGAATATTAATAGGACATCAGAAGATCTCTGTTTAGGTGGAGAGGGAAGAAGGAAGCAAATTTTCAGACATTTCAGTGCAACTGCACATTAGGATTCAGCACAGACTACTCACATCTAAAAGCCTGTGTTCTGAGGTTGTACAGTTTTCATCAAATGCCCAGACAACATCATAACCCTCTGCAAGCTTGCACTCAATAGGCTGGCAGTGGTCCAAATGCTGTCAGAAGCACTTGCACAAACACAAAATGTTAGCTTTTTCTTTGCTTTATTTTCTGCCAGTCACTATTCAGCGGCATTCCAGATGACACACATTCTGTTAAGTAAGGGGAAAGGAGTGATGAATACCTTCAGAAGGAAAATCATGATGCAGTGGCATCAGTTAAGCATCATCTTCCTCTCTGGTTAGTTCTAGCGTCAACTGATTCTACTTAGCTGCCTGATTTGGATGATCACAGCCACAAAGCCTTTTAAGATAAAAATTACTCCAGTAATCTGAGGGGGTAGAGGGGGGAAACTAAGTGAATGATGGGAAAAGGGCAGAGCAAAGGGGGAAAATCACTATTACCACAGCTAAATATGTACCATCTCTTCATGCTGCGTCAAATTGCACTGAAGGATACTTCCTGTTAAAATTTGTTAGTAGCATGGGCTTTTATTTGCCTTTGTCATCTCCTTGTCTATAAGCTGAAAATGGGCTGGGGTATTCATATACACTTGTTGAGACTGTTGTTGGATTTCCATGTAGCCAAAGGGTACAGCAGTGGAAGGAGGTAAGAAAACCAGCTCTTCTTTTAAGTCTTTTAGAAGCCGCTGAGGCAAGACTGATTTGCCTCCCGGAATGATGTCGGTTGATGTCAAAAGTATTGATGTCCTGTTTTGGAAAGCATGAAAATAAAGTGTTTGCTTCTGAGTAATGCCTGTCAAAGAGGGTGTTTTTGCTGCCTCCTTCTTCTTCCATTCTTTGTCCAGCAGGAGAGGGGCTCTGAAGAGCAAACCTTACCTCATTTTCCTGTGGCCAAGATCACAGCAGGTGACCCATGAGGTCCGTCTGAGTTTAAAAGCCTTGGTCTCAGACCACTGAATGCCAATGCATGAATTTTGTGTGTGTGATAGTTCAATGCCAGGACCCTTCCATGCAGTGTCCTTCCTGCTGTTTCAAGCTGCAACCTTTGCCCCTGATGCTCAAGCAGTGGCAAGTACAGGCACTTGGGCCATTGGTGCCCTGGAAATAAAAGCTGGAAATTAGGTGTTACAAGCAAACCAAACTCTGAGGTGACTAGGGAAGGATAACAGAAGTTTGTAAGGAGAGTCACAGAAACGGCGAATGAGGAGTGATTGCTCTGTGTCTCTCAACAGGACAACAAATGCAACTCATTGGTGACAGATCAAACCCAGTATTTGGCACATCCTCATCCAGTGTACACTTGAAGTTTTCCAGGAGGTACACAATTTGCATGGTCACAGAAGTGATTCAGTCAGTTCAAGAAGGAGAGACTGTTCAGGGAGTTCGAATGCAAAAGCCCTGGGCAGCCCATGGAGGTCTCTGGGCTGAAGGCTAATGAACAGAGAGGAAGGGTGGCACTGCAGAAGCATCCCTACTTGCTAGTTCAGTCCTCTGTTTCTACAGGTGGGCAGAAGACACAGGGTTGGGTGGACGTTGGGTCCATGTGCTCTTCTCACAAAACCCTATTCCAGACTGCAGGAATATACAGAAGGTGGTATACTGGGCCAATGTTTTGCTTTGGAGGAGAGGAAACAGCAGAGACAACTGCCTTTTGAGGTCAAAGTCTGTCCTGTTATCTGCTAATTGATTTTTATTTTTTTTTCAGTGACCTGAGCAATACAGATATGCTATCCTTATTATTTTTACTTTATAGCATAGATTTTTTTACCCTCTTTAGGTAGGGATAATCTAGTTTAAGAGACCTTTTTTTTCCCAAGGTTTTGTACATTTAAATACATGTATGTATATTATTTGTATGTGTGTGCATATATGCATATGTGTATCCATATTTACATGAACTTGAAAAAATCAGTTGTTTTTTAACCACTCTGCTGTAGTGGAAGCAGCATCAGGTAAATCAGCTTGCAAGAACTTGTTTTCCTTAAAGTGTGATATTTGCATAATGTGAAGAGTGGCAAGTTAAAACTCTGACAACTTGATCCTTAGTTTTTCTCAGGTAAGTTATTCTGAAAATTCTGGGAATAGCACAATATGCATCATTCAGGCTTTGCACGAGCTACTTGTGTTTGCAAAGGCAAGGCAAGTATCCCAAGTGTAGCTATTGTATAAGAGCAGATAAATAACATTTGTAAAGTAAGCAGGGATGAAGAACGCTGAAGCTAATGTAAGAATCAACCTGATAGATGGCCTAGGATAAGCTTTCTGCATTTCTGTGGTTTCACAGTGAATCTGGTCATGTACATGCTAACTACAGGGCATAGGAGTATGAGACTGGAAAAGACATGGGTAATTAAGTCCATTCTTCTATTTCAGGCTACAGCATCAATTAGTCATATCATAAAAGTATTAAATCCAAATTTCATCTCTTCACACTATCCAGCAAAACTTATTTATGCTCTGAGTAGCCAAGCTGCATTTGCTGTCTGCCAGTTACCTACATTTGAGAGACAATTGGTAGCAAGTGGTTGAGATGTTCATGATTATTAAAGATCCAATTCACTAGGGAAAAAAACCAAAGTACAACAGACAAGGAGAAGAGGTAAGATGTGTTAATGAGTTTATAACAAATATTGAGATCAACACTTCTAACTTATCCTCTGAATAAGAACAGGAATGGCTTTCAAAGGACAGTTGAGTGAAGAGGAGGTACTTCAGATCATGTACTGTAACTCATATTTGAATGGCATATGTGGACTTTAGTGCCTGGCTTTGAATATTCACATTTGAAGACTGTACTGTCTTTGTTTTCAAGCTTGTTATGCTAAGAGTTAACAGTAGGAACCTTACAATTTTTTTTTCTTTGCATTAGAGCTTGAATGGAAAAGGTTAAAAGACTGGGGTGGGAAGGAGAATGTATTTTGTAGTTGTGTGATTTACAATGGTGGCCTGTCTCATCTGTATCATCACGTTATGATGAAAGAGAAAAATGTGAGAATCAACAAAGAGTCATAACAACAGCTACAATGTTCTTTATAATTTTGGACTGGTCACTCTTTGAATGATTAAATACTTGTCCAATATATGATTAGTGGTGTGTTTCCAAAAGAAGTGAATGAATTCAATGTTTTCAGATGCAAGCAGAAATTAAAGATATTCCAAGAGGTTTTTTGAGTTTTGAAAAATTATCCAAAAAGTATTGGACTTTTTCTTTTTAATTCCACATTTCTTTTGATGTCAGCATTTTTTTTATTTTTGACTTAACTTTTAGTACATCTCAGTAGCACTCCCTCCTATAATTAGTTCATGCTTCTTTTCTCATACAAACTGGGTAGTTTGAGGACATGAAGAGGTTAACAGGAAGACATTCGCTCCCTATTTGTCCTTTCTGCTGCCTTTTTTTGTCCCTGTCTTGTCATACTACTAAGAGGGGTGCTAACATTAAAAATAGATGAGATGTTGTTTTACAGCTGGTAATTCAGCTCCCCTTGTTACTAGTTACATATGAATCTCTTTGATAATGCTGCTTGTTCTTTTTGTAATAAATCTTCTGAGCTAGGGGCTTTGACTCCTTGCCTGATTCACTGTAACTTAACTGTATTCTGTAGATGGTCCAGAGCCATGTTCTGGAACAGCCTGCATTCTCACAAGAGTGGTCTTTAGCTTAGTGTCCCATCTCTGATAATAGTCTGTAATGTCTAGCAGAAGGTATTAGAGCAGGTCTAGCATTTAACAGTATTTTCCCAGAATGCTCTCCCAGACAGAGGAATTAGTGACATGGGAGCATCCTGAACAAAGAAGTGGTGATTTGTATTACTAGCTCTCAGCAGACTTTTACTCCGTAATTGTGTCCAGGCTTTTTCTGACCTGTGGAAATGTATCCATAACGTTCTGTAGCAAAGAACTCTAGAGCCTGACTGGCTTCATGTTATTTCAAGAATCACTTCGGGTTTGATACTCCTACATCTGAGTTTTTCTTGATGCTGTTGCCCTTACCTGCTCCATAGTTCTTTACTTGGAAGATGGTAATTATTTTGGCTTTTTACTTGGTATCCACAGTTGTATATGTTTTTAGCATACCTGTACTTAGTTACATCTTTCCCATCTCTGCCTTCACTTCAAGATATTCTGGGTGAACTCTGAGATTATCAGTCTTAATGATTTACATCTGATCCTTTTCCAAAGGAGGGAAAAAAGCTCATTGTGTTAGTTGCAAATATTGCAAGGTTGTTGCAGAAAGTAAAGCTGGTGTTACCATTGCTCTAAATGCTTGGGTGGTGTCATTCTTCCAAGTTGCAGAAGCAGGACATGTAGCCACCACACCCCAGCCACTAGGGCTGGTGCTTGCAGGACTAACTGGAATTTTCACTTATTTTGGACATGTTTTGTTTTTTCTTTCTTTTTTTTTCCCTGTCAGAAGAATTTAGTGCTCAGCATCTTCTTTTGAGGGAAAAGAGGGCTCAAAAACTCTGAAAATCACTGTATTAATGTCAGGTAACTGAGGCCTCTGAACTTTACCTTTTGACAGTGTTTTCCTACTGTTCTGTTTTTGTGAAACGCGTCTCCTATTGTCGGTTTTTTCATGGCTTGATAGAAGTGTTTTCCTGAACTGCAGGGAATCAAGGTACCTTGGTTTTGCCTGTGCAATAGTTGCTGCTACTTCCTAACAACTGAATAGAGCAGTCAGAGAGTTTAGGTGTAGAAATAGGACATTAAGAAATAGGTCATGCTTTTCCAAAAGAGATGACTATCTTGCTTTGGACTAATTATTACTGATAATTGTGCAAATATGCTCCCATAAAACAGGAAGAGGTTAAGGTTCTACTTCTTTATTAAGCTGGTTTGATGCAAAAAGGAATCCAAAGGAAAAAAGCTTTCTCCAGATTGCCCTTATTGGTATTCTATTAGGACAATAATAGGTGCAGAGGTGTTTAGTTAACCACTTTTTACTTTCATGTCTCACAGGGCGTATGGGTAGATGTAGAGACCTGCACTTGGAAAGTGAAAATAATTGTCTGGCCTCCCTTCAGGAGAAGGTATAGAAGAATACCTTTCAATGATCTGAGTTCACAGTGTGCAACTGCAATTTCAGCTTTGCCCTTGAAATGCAGATTAAGCAATGCTGCCAACTTGTATTCTTCTGTCAAACATTTCACTAGTTTGGGAGTCTGTACAAAGCTTATCATGTACATCCTCTGCCAGGGTTACTGCAGCTAAGCACTTGGTTGTGGTGGTTTGTTTTCCTCTTGAGCAGAGGATGCAGTTCAGGTACTTGTTTGTCTGCTCCTGAGATAACATGATTCCTTGTATTTGCTGTTGTGAATATTCAAAATTTATGTTGTCGTTGCTGAGGAATTCGCTGACTGTGAAATAAAGTTGCTCTTGCTTGGGAGGCATAGGGGAAGGTATCACCCCATACAGCATCTTTCTTTCCTGTAGATCTCTACCTACAATGCAGTCAACTTCAGCTTTTTCTTTCTGGTCTCTTTCCATATAGTTTGCTCTTCCCTTTCCAAACAGCATTTTGACAATAAAGCTGCAGGCATGTCTGCTTACATGTTGTCTTACAACCAGTGCACTTGTCCTTCAGAGAAATTTGCTGGCTTAATACAAACATTTCCTTAGAGTTGAAGATTTTCTTCTCCATGGGCCAGATGGACCAGTGGCTTCTAAGGAGACATGACAGCATTTAAAAGTATAATGTTATCCATGTAATTTGAGACATCTCTAAGGAATGGGCAGGTTCTTGAGTACATCCACCCTCTTCACCACCAAAGGTACTCAGGGGCAGATGCTCTGAATTTTCTCTACTTTGTCCTTAATTTTTTTTTTGGGTAGTGTGTTTTAAAATGGACCAGTAGACCCTTCACAAACTCCAAAGCTATAGAATTTACTTTCTCCTGAGGCTCTCTGGCCTGACTTTTGATTCTAAAGTGGAATTACACCTTTTACAAGTGTTTGCATTTTGGATGTAGAAGGGCCACCATGTTTGCCCTCACATTACATGTCGTGTGTATTTGCTGTTCCTGTGGAGTAAAGTGTTGGTATGTTGGTATTGGGTTGTAGAAGTGATTTGTGAGGCCTGAGGTGCAGCAAATGTTACAGTGTTATCCCTTGTTAGAGAATCCGCTTATTAATTTGTACATTCACTCCTTTCAAGGCTTGTATTAGTATAAATATGCTGTCAAGAAAGACCGTACTGGTCTTTTGTTGATGTATCCTATGCTATGGCTCCAGCAGGACAGAAAATGTCATTTAGCAAAAGCTGGGAACATCTGCTGTGGCTGTATGTAAAATTCATTTGTAGTTTTCATGCCTAGAATTTTCTTTCACCTGGCAGTAAAATGCTTGTTGATGTATGCTTTTGAAAAGCTGCTTACTTTGGATCTGTTTATTCTTTACCTTCTTTTAGAAATATTGGTTAGAATATTATGATTTTGAGGAGATATAGTTCTTATGTGCCTGTTCTGTAGAGCACTCCTTTTTGGAGAGGAAGCAGAATGCTTTCTGAAAACTGAGAGCTTTTTTTAAACTACACTTTAAAAAAAAAAGAAGTCATTGAATATGAATTAAAAATAAGGCTCTCAACATTAAAAAAGGGTAGATCTATGACCTATCAATTACTTGAATTCTATGATTGTTTAGAAAATTTCTGATCTGAGAAAGAATTTGAGAGAAGCAAAACTGCTAAAGTTTGCACCTATCTGTACAAGGTGAACAAAAATATCTCTTTTGAAGTCAGAAGGTAATTGGTATATCTTTTTTTTTTCCTGTTGTTCTTTCCCTTTGCTCCTAATGATGTATCCTCCCTCTATGTGCCTTAATTGTGCACTACTGGCTCCTTGTCAATATTTAAAACAAAAACTTGGGCAAGGTCTGATGCATCTGTTTAGCCAGTAAAGAGATTCATATAAGAAAGGGAAATCAAAACCAGAATGAAATAAAAGGAAAAGAGTTTGTGATGAAGGTGTGTGTTCTTCCTACTATCTTTTTCCTCCCTTTCCATTTGGTCCCTCTGTTTTTCAAAAAAAAAAAGAAAAAAAAAGATTACAAAATTCTTGTGGAATGGCTTGCACTATACATGTGAGCTAAATAATACTGCATTCAGTTTCTGCCCTTGAGTTGAGTGCATAGGATAACTGAGGTAAGAGGAGACCTCCAAATCACTGAGTCCAATTATTAACCTACTACCATGGTGTTCACCACTAAACCATATCTGCAAGTGCCACATCCACATGACTTTTGAACACTTCCAGGGATGGTGTTTCTACTACTTCCATGGGCAGCCTATTCCAATATCTGACTACCCTTTCAGAGAAGAAATTTTTCCTAATATCTAATCTAAACATCCCCTGGTACATCTTGAGGGCATTTTCTCACACCCTGTTGCTTGTTACCTTGAAGGAGACAGCAAGAGCCACCTCACTGAAACTTCCTTTCAGGTAATTGTACAGAATGATAAGGTGTCCTCTGAGACCTTTCTCCCA
Organism: Sakesphorus luctuosus; assembly: GCA_013396695.1. Lineage (NCBI taxonomy): Eukaryota > Metazoa > Chordata > Aves > Passeriformes > Thamnophilidae > Sakesphorus > Sakesphorus luctuosus. The sequence goes on from VWZD01010230.1 coordinate 309,397, forward strand.
GTCTGAAAAAAAGGCTCTCCTGACCAAATAACCCCAGCTCCTTCATGAGGAGAGTCAGACAAGCAGGCCAAGGCAATTGCACCTAGAAATGAGACTGTAGCTGCCGCTGCTGCAAAAAGCAGAACTTGGGTGCAAGAAGAGGGCTCACAGTGGAACTTTGCAGGATCTGCTTCAAAGTGAGTTAAGACTGATAGGATCAAATTGTCAAGGGATGAGTCCAGGGAGGAATGAGTCCTTGATACATTGATACCTTTGTCAGGATCCAACTCAACATTTAGCAGGGGCAAAGCTGAAAAAAATATCTTACAAGCCTTGAAACAAAGAGGCCCAAGCAAATGCAACAGAACTGTGCTTGTTAAGGCCTGACTATGTTTTATAGCCCTGTGTGCCTTAATGAGATAAGAAATAGTTTCCTAGTGATGTCACAAGAGTGTCTGAAAACTCCTTTGTTCCTACTTTGTTTGCATAACCCTTCCCTTTCATTTGCATGTCCCGCCTTCAGAGTTTCTATATTGCAAAGTGAGTGTTTAATAAATGATTCAGTTTATGCCCCTATAACTGGATTGGAGTCGTTATTGACCCTCACATACCTTTGCTGTAGTGAAGGGGGCATCTGGTCAGGAATTTGTGCTCTTGATGACAATTTTTTTAGGACTCAATTCTGTGTAGCAAGATTCTTATGAAAGTGACATCTCCCCTTCACACCCTTTGTCTGTTAATTTGAGATCTGCAGGGTTACACAGTACTTGCCTCAGGAACAAACTCTGGGGTGACTGAGGTGCAGACCCAGACCAAAGCTTGGAGCAGGACATCAGGGGCTGGAAACTGATGTGGTTGTTCAGCAGTGTAATGATTTTTAAAACAATATTTTTATTTGTAATTTAAACATTTGTTCAATCTTGTTCTTGCAAAACTCAAGTCTTGTGTAGCTTTTCAACTCCTAGAAGACATTCACTCCTAGAAGACATTCATTCCCCCTGCCTTGGCAGGGGGATTGGACTAAATCATCTCCAGAGTTTGCTTCCAACCCTAACTGTTCTGTTATTCTATGATTCATTCAAAGAGTTCTTCTGAATTTTTTCAAAGCATTTGTGTAATGGAAAGAAAAATTATACTAGCTGTATCTAACAGCTTAAGAAGCAAGGCCTTCACTTCCTTCTTGACAAATACAGATATATATATATGTATATATTTGTCTGTATTTCCTAATTTACCTCATTACAGAAGAAATAAAAACAGCTTATTGTTACGCTGGAAGGTACTAATAGCTGGCATCTGGAGGTGGGAGATTACTCTAAAGAACCTGAAAAAAGTAACCTTTTGATGACTCCAGAGAATTAAGAAGCTATTTTAGAAGTAATGAAAGAAGCTGTGGATAAAGACAGCTTAAGGTCATAGGTACCTGAAACAGGTCCATTTACAAGGATATCCTTGGCTGCAATACCAGGACATGGTTTTTTGCTTGCAGGCTGTACTTGTAGAAAGAGCAAACCTTTTTTTCCCCCCTTGAATGTAACTGAAGTAGTTCTTTCAAATAGAGTTTATGTGAGAGATGCTTGATGTTTCTGAGGTAGGAAGTTGCCAAGCCTTTGCTCCTGCTATATTTGAAAGATGGGTAGATGTTTTGAGCATGTTCATAGCTAATAAACTGATTTGCAGATGTTTATTTGTTTTCAGTGATTGAACTGAGTTCTGATGGATGTAGAGTTCTGAACATTAGCCAGCTACTTGGGCCAAGAGCCACAGACATCAGACGTCTTGGATTATCTGGATGCTGATATGTGAAAATCCATGTTTTGTGTCAATTAATGGGGAGAGGCTTGCAGTCTTTTGATGAGTTTGATGACCCCAGGGCAGGACACTCCAGGCACATGATGTGCAGTGTGCCAGAGATACTGTGCTCCATCACAGGCCTGCTGGGTGTCAGAACCTCCGTTGGGGATATGGTTTTTGCTGTGTCCAGCTTCTCTCCTCTCTCCAGCAACAGGCAAGACCTGGAGTACATCTGCAGACAGCTTATAAGTGAGCAGGAGGTGTCCTGGAGCATAAGCCTTGGTGAGTTCAAAAAGTGCTTTCTAACAGGCAAACAAAGCTAGCTCCTGTTTAAACTTTTGCTAGTCATAACCTTTCTAGTGCTAAACAGCCTGTGGTGTTTCTAAACGTGTGACACAGTGTTGTTACAACTTTATTAATATCGGTCTTTAATGTTTTACCTTTTGATAATATCTTGTGGTAATTTATTTTTTTTTATTTTAGGAGTGTGAAACTCAAGTTTGAAATGATAGTGAAGAAAAGTTGAACATTTCTATCTTTAATGAAATAAGATACAGTGAGAGGCTAAGACATGGCAGGTCAGAAATACGAAACTGAGAAATAGCAAGGGTTTCTCTCAAGGATCAGGCAGTAGAGTCAGGCTCAGTAATTTAGGAAGAGAGCTGTTGAATAGCTTAAAAGCATGAGGAGAGCCCCCCTTGCCTCGGGTCAGAAAAAGGAGTATGACTTTTGGCTCCTGAGACCCCAATTCTCAGTTACTCTCTTTGAACCAGAATATAAGGTAACAAGAAAGAAGGATAGCTGCAATCCACCTTTGTATTCTGGGACAGCTGACAGCTCTTAGGTGTAATATTAGAGGAACTTCAGAGCATCATGAAGTTGCATTGTGCTTTGCAATCTGTGCCAGCAATAGAGGAACTTAAAGCTTGCATGCTCCCCTGTATCACTCTGGCTTTGGCCTGCTCCCAGTCTATCTTATTCTCAGGATGGCATTTTTAACTCCCTTACATCTTTTTTTACCTCCAACCAGGTGGAGAAAATGGACTTAACATGCTCAAGAGCTCTTAAGTTTAAAAGCTCAAGAGCTGTCTATCTTAATGAGCATGGAATCAAGCAAAAGTGGGAGGAGGTCTGCAAGGGTGAGCAAGTAGCTCCTGACAAAACCTGGGCACAGAAAGAAAGGGTGCAGGAGTGGCTCAAACAGTAGGTAGAACAACTGTCCAATCTGTCAAGGATGGAGTTAGGAAAACCAATGTCCAAACTGATCACATGCAAGTCCATGGAAGAGGATGCCCCCATGCATGCTGAGCAATCAGAATCAGCTGTACTGCTGGGCTAAGATAGTTGTGGTCAGTGGCAAAAATGTAGCTAGAAGCCATTTGCTAGTGAAATACTCCAGCTGTTGATATTAGATCCAAAGCTGTTTATCCTCCTCACTAATGATCTAGATGATGGGAGAGAGGACTTGGACTTGTCCACATTTGCAAGGGATACAAGCTTGGAAAGAGTAGCTGATATGTCAGAATATTGTGTTGTGTTGCTATTTTGAGAGACCTGGACAGGCCAGAGGATTGGACAGAGAAGAAAGATGTGAAACAAAGTGAAATGCAAAGTCCTGCATGCAGGGAACCTCGTGCATGGGTAAAGAAGATTTCCTTCCAGCATCCACATAAGCTCATCTAAGTTGGTGCCTAAAGCTTCTCTTTCTGTTCAATGCATCCTGCTGCAACTTGATTCCTGTTTATGAGGTCTGCTAGGCTGTAAGTAAGATTAATATGGAACTATGCTTACAGCTCTGGGGTTGTCTAACTTAGATTGAACTTCCTCTAAAAGGTTTAGCGATCCATAGTTGCATTCTTTAGTAATTGTGTTAAAGTATATTCTTTACACTCATCATTTTAGTTGTGCTGCAATTGTTTTTGAATTGATCACAAAGAAACCAACTGCTTTTTGGCTGCTTATCTTTAGAATTGAAAATGAAATGATCAAACTTGGTTGTGAAAATACCAGAATACTTTATCATTTTCTGGCAAAACATGTCTGTAACTGAACATTTTCACAGTTCTTCAAAATGGGAAATCTTGGTCATTTGTGAGGAACATACGGGTCTTTGGGGGGCTACAAAATTGGAAATATCTCAGAAAAGAAAAATGTGATCTCTGTCAGCATCAAGAGAGTATAGTGCACGAGATAAAGTATTGACCTTGGTTAAGTGAATTTAGGTTGTACCCTTGTTCTACCTAATGCGACCTATGGAAAATACTTGGCTTTCAGGATCACCAGTTTAGCTAAGTGGTAATAATTTTTTTCCACTTAAAAAAAATTTAAGAATATTTTTTAAAAATAGACACTTCTGATGTCTTTGACCTAATAAATAATTTGAATCATATATTGATATGAAAATTTGAAGAGAAAAAAAAATAAAATTCTCATCACTTCTAATTAATTCTCACCAACAGCTCCCACCACCCACATGTTAATAACAAAAGAACAAAATTGTTATGTGATTCCCTGCCCTCCTCTCTCCAACATTTTTGAAAGTCTTAGCTAGATGCAGAGATAACATAGTCATGACAAAAAAGAGATGTTGAGCTTGTCAGAATGGAAAGTGAGTTGCTGGTTGTTATCTCATCAAATTGCTTTCTTCCCCTTACCCTTTTCTTGTCTCCTAACCTACCCTTTTTCCTCTGATAAAATGAAATTTAGTGTTATAGTTGGAAAAGGAAGGTAAAATGGGATACTGGTTTGGATGTACACTATACAGTGCCACTGCTGAAGGCATCAAGACTGCAGGAATTGAAAAATGAGATGATTTAGCAGACATCCTAAGAGGAGGCTTTTTGTAATCTTGAAAATTAGTCTGACCTCTCATGTAGGACAGGCTTATAATGACTTCACAAAACACATCTACTTCACAGCCATGATTTCAGCTTGAGTTAGTGCACCCTATACCAACAGTATTTCCACCAGGGAAAATGCACAAGATCAAAGGGCAGGACCAGATTTTTCAAATGGTTTAAGATCTGGTGTACATGGTGGTATCTGATGAGGCAGGAGCTTCAGGTTCTGCTGGAGACTTGGATGGTTAATAAACTTTGAGTATGAGGCTCTACTAGGTGAAAATAAATCTGCAGGTGCTACCTCTTGTCTTGCAGTCATGTGCAGCAGCAGCACCTGGTCAGCAAATCCACCCACCAAGTGAACTGAAAAGTGCAGTCACGAACTGCTGCAAAAGCTCAGGTCAGATCATGGAGGAGCATGACAATCTTGTCATGTTCTTCCTTGCTCCTGGTATGCAACGCTTAAGTTATCCAGTATTTTCCAGGGTCTTAATAAGAGTTTTGCCATTCCTTCAGGAAAAGAAAATGTACAGTGGCTAATTGTTGTAGTTTGGAATTCTTATGTAAATTCTCTCCCCTGCCACTAACTGTCCATGCCAGGAGTTAACAAAGAAAGTAGTTAACTGCTGATCACTTGGGTGGGGGCAGGTTGTCTCTTTTATTTTTGGGGACTACACATGGCTGGGGGTGGGGTGTGGGGGTGCAGGGTTGAGGGGAAGCGGTCT